>JAINUW010000810.1:0-529637 GCA_020205615.1 Panax quinquefolius
TAATATTTATAGAAAAATTCATCTTTATTTATAAAAGGTGAGGGTCTTACTAACCTCCCTTCTTATGAAATTAGCCCTCCGAAATTAGGTACGTCACTCGGTATGTCGAAGAGGTAAGGATACCTTGATTTCATTTGATTCTAACTCCCAGTCATTTCCTCAACATCGTGGTTCCTCCATAAAACTTTGACTTGAGGTATAACCTCGGAAGCGTAGAATATGTTCTTTCTTATCCAAAATTTGAACAGGAACCTCTTCATACGTCAAATCTTCCGCTATTTAAATCCGGTTCTAACTCCAATAATATGGTTCGGGTCTTTCACATATTTACGTAACATAGATATGTGGAAAAGCGTTATGAACACGAGACATATTTGGCAGAAAGCGAGTCTATAGGCCTGATTCCTACTCGATCGAGGATTAAAATGGACCGATGAATCGAGGGTTAAGTTTTCCTCTCTTTCCAAATCTTGTAACTCCTTTCCATGGAGCAACTCTTAATGACAACACACGATCTCCTATATCGAATTCCACGCGTTTTCGATGAAGATCGGTATAACTCTTTATCGATTTTGTGAGGTTTTTATCGTTGTCGGATCGTCCTGAATCTTTTCAGTAGTCATACGTACCAACTCAGGTCCCAACAACGTTGCTTCACCCACCTCATCCCAAAGATATCTTTGGAAGCGACACTTTCTTCCATACAACGCTTGAATGGAGCCATGCTAATACTTGCTTGATAATTTGTTGTTGTAGGAAAACTCCACCAATGGTAAGAACTTGTCCCAACTCCCTTGAAATCAAGGACACAGAGTCTTAATAGATCTTCAAGAGTTTGAATAGTCCCTCTCCTGGAGTTGTCCGTCCGTCGAGGATGATATGCTTGAAGCTAAATCGTGAAGTCTGTGCCCATAGCTTTTGCAAACTAACCCAAAATCGTGAAGTGAATCTTGGGTCTCGATCGAAACTATGGATCTTAGGCATACCATCTTGATCTTACAATCTCGTTTATGTACATACTCGAGCAAGGCGTTCAAAGTGTATAAGTTTCTCGTGTCAGTAAGAAATGAAAGCGGACTTGGTCAACCTATCAACAATGACCCAAATCGCATCAATGCCTTGAGAAACCTTAGGAAGACCCGTGAATGAAATCCATGGTAATGTGCTCCCACTTCCATTACGGAATTTCAAGTGGTTGCAATGGACCTTTTGGTACTTGATGCTCGCTTTAACTCGTTGACAAGTTAGACACCTTGAGATAAGCAAGTAGCTCTCTCTCTTCGTATTGCTCCACCAAAATGTATAGCGAATATCATGATACATTTTGGTACTCCCGAGATGGATTGCAAATGGTGTGTTGTGTGCCTCCATCATGATATTATACTTTAAATCGTGGTCGTTAGAACACAAAGTGCGGAGTTGACTAAAGTATTCTTCTTCATCGATTCTTGCTTAAGATAGCACCTTCTTGCACTTTCTTCCTCATCATATATCAGCTCAGTGCATAGCTTGGCGACTTTAACTTTATCAATTAAAAGTCGGTTCTACTCGTATACCATTATCATCACATGCGTCCACAGAGTCTTTAATTCTATCTCCATCCTTTGCAAGTCACACAAAATGGGCGCTGCGTTGACAATATCGCTTTTCGTACTGCATATGATTTTCTACTCAATAAATGCATTTACCGTTCTTTTCTAGGATGGTATTGGATGGTATGATCATAATCTTTTGATTCAAGCCAACGTCGTTGTCGCATGTTGAGTTCCTTTTGAGTGAAGAAATATTTGAGGCTTTTATGATCCGTAAAGATCTCCACTTTCTCTCCATACAAGTAATGCCTCCAAATTTTAAGTGTGAAGACAACATTTGCTTAACTCTAGATCATGAGTAGGATAATTCCTCTCATATTCTTTGAGTTGTCATGAGGCATAAAGCTATTACTTTTCCATGTTGCATGAGAACACATCCAACCCTTTGCGAAGCATCCTTTGTAGATGACAAATCCTCCGAGGCGGATGGTATTGCCGAGCAGTCTTTGAAATAAGTCTCTCTTGAGTTCTTGAAAACTCTTCTCACATTCTTCGCTCCAACCGAACTTTGTATCTTTCAAAAGTCATTTGAGTCGATGGAATAGCGATTCGAGAAAATCCTTCCACGAATCTCCGATAATAACCAAATAAACCAAGAAAGCTACGTGCTTTGGTCATTGATTTAGGTTGTTCCCGACTTTGAATAAGCTTGATCTTTCTTTGGGTGCGGATATTCCATGACTTGATACCACGTGCCCAAGGAATGCTACTTCTTCAAGCCGAACTCGCATTTCTTCAACTTGGCATAAAGCTTATATTCACGAAGCTTTTGGAGTGTCGACCTCAAGTGTTGCTTTCATGATCTTCACGACTTTTGGAATAAATAAGGATGTCATGATAAAGGCGACCACAAAGTGATCTAAATATTCCTTGAATACTCGGTTCATCATATCCATGAAAAGCGGTAGGGAGCATTAGTGATCCAAAGGACATGACTAGGAATTCATAATGCCCCGTCTGGAGTTACGAAACGGGAAGTCTTTGGAATGTCGTGGTTCTAATCTTGATTGGTGATATCCGAACGAAGATCAATCTTTGAAAAGAATTTGGCTCCTTACTGGCTGGTCAAGCAGCGAGTCATCAATACGTGGCAATGGATACCTATTTTTGATGGTGGCGTGATTCAACTCCGATAATCAATACAAAGTCGCATACTCCCATCTTTCTTCTTCACGAATAGAAACAGGAGCACCCCGAGGAGAAATACTAGGGACGAATAAAGCCGATGTCTAACAATTCCTGCGGTTGGGTCTTTAACTCTGAAGTTCAATAGAGCCATTCGATATGGGGCTTTGGAAATAGGTTTTTGTCACGGGTTCAAGGTCGATACAAAATTCAATTTCACGCGCTCTGAGGGTAGGCGAGGAAGTTCTTGAGAATACGTCGGAAATTTATTAACAATAGGAATATCGTTTAAAAGCGGCGTATTTTATTTAAATCGTGACATGAGCTAAGAAAGCTTGACATCCGTTTTTTCAATAAGCGAATAGCTTTATGGCTTGAGATGGCCGTGATTGATTTTAATGGTTTGGTCGTTTGAATTAGCATAATAGGTTGATTAGGAATATGAAAGCTAACAACTTACGAAAACAATCAATTTTGCATGATAAGTAGTTAACCAATCAATCCCTAGAATCACGTCAAATGCAAGTATTTTAATGAAATAAGATCGACGAAGGTAATGTGAGGGACCGATTTGAACCAAACAAGACTTATAAGCAGTGGATGTAATGAAGGTTTCTCCAAGCGGAGTTTCACAGATAAGTCAAAGTCTAATTTCTCCGAGAGTAAATTTAATCGATGGCGCAAGTAGGAGAAATAAAAGAATGGGTAGAACCGGTATCAAATAAAGTATAGACTTCATTAGAGTTTATGATAAGCTTACGTGATGACCTCATTGGATTCCTTGCTCTTTGGGAGGTCACAACAAATGCTCTCCCTTGCACTCTGGGTTTTGAATTTTACGGGATGGCCTTTGGTGCCTCCATCCTAGCTGAATTTGTCTTGATGAAACAAAAATCGAGCTAAGTGACCTTCTCTTCCACAATTATAACATGCTTTGGACGGCATGGCGCAGATTTGGGTGATGTGTCCCTCTCCTCGCATTTGAAGCATATGATAGGTGGTCTTTCTCCTTCCTTAACAATGGGTCTTTGGTCTTTGACGTCTTTCCATCATTGTTGAATCTCCTTTTCTTGAAATGTCCATTCTTATTGTTTTGGCCTGATTACCACCAAAGTGGTTACCATATCTGGCCCATTGATTCCCTCCACGCTTGTTGTCCTAGCACCGATGACTATTCTCATTTGGTATTATAATTTTGCTTGCATTTTTCTCTCTTTCATTGCGTTGACTCATTATCGCGCTCCACTAATCGAGCCCTATTTACAACATGTCGAATACAAACACGGTTTATGAGAAATAAGATGTTGGCGTATCTCAAACTTCAAACCTCTTAAAAACATTCGCGCCATTCTCTCTTCATTATCCACCAAGTGGGAATATGAAACCGTGATAACTCGCAAATTTTGCCTCGTATTGCGACACGGTCATATTGTTTTTGTTCCAACTTGATAAACTCCACCTCCTTCATGTGGCGAATACTTTCGGGAAAGTATTTGTCGTTGAAACGACTCTGGAACTTCTCCCAAGATATCTTGATGCAATTTGGTTGAGTACGTTTCTGGATTCCACGATGAATCCACCTCTCGCGCAACATAAAGGCGGTAAAGGAACCTTTGCTCTCGGAGCATCGAGACATCAAATATCTTGGTAATCGCTTTATCCATGCTTCCGCTTGAAGTGGTTTTGGCTCTCCTTAAACTCCGGTGGTCCGGCTCCTTAAATTGTTTAGCGGTGATGGCCTCGAGAGTTTTCCGTGTTTCCACCTACGTTTTGGACCGAGTCGCTCGCTTTCTTTATTGCGTATAAATTGCATAAAGCCTCTGAACATTTGATCATTCGTCATTTAGTCGGTGTTGTTGTTTTGCATGAGGATTGTCGCCTTCTGATGCACATTATCACGATTATTGATATGTGGTGAATCAACAATCGCTGCGCTCCATTGCTATTCTCAACATTCTCGGATGTCATTTGGAATCTTGCCACAAAACAAAAGGTTAATTGACATGTAACAAATTATCCCTATCTTACGACCAACCGATAAAATATCACATAAACTTAGGTAGGTCATACTAGCGAAGGTATTCCCGTCTCTCCCTCCTAGTACTATTCTCACATCTTAGCAGGGGATCATATCCTAAGCTCGATATACCAACCGTGACGCCCCCAAAATTAGGTATACATCACCCATCTTGGGTGCGACACTTACATGGTCTGTAATTTAAATACAACTTATTAACATAAGCGTAAGTACAAATCGACATAAAGCGTGAGTTTAAATACAAATATCGTCTACTAGATATTATACAAACTCAAACAAAAAGTCCTCATTCTGATTATTATCACACTATTTTACGAGAATAGTGAGGACTACTAATGCTATCTTGAGGACCATCACTCGTTTCCCAGGCTTCGTCCCGGCTATATTATCATTTCACGAAGAGAACGGTGAAAGAAAGGGTGAGCTCAACTAGCCCGAAGAAATATTATGACTAAGATAATGCGAGAATAAATTATCAATAGTCTTGATAATGTTAAACCGATAAAATACAATAGACAACCGGTTTAAGCTGCGGATGAATATGCAATCCATTAAAAGAGTCAAGTAGAAAATAAAGTCTACTATCTTTTAGGTTTTAAAGGTTTTTCATCTTTATTTATATTTGAGACTCAAACTTTAATAAATATTTCACATCATCGAATCACCCACACTACGGCCGAGGATATTCTTTTTAGTATCACGACCACAATTATTCATGCACTACGGGCAAGAATATTTGTGTATTCATTAATGGTCATGATCATGCCAACAAGCATCCATCAATGCACTACTGACATTCGAGGATTTTTATCACATCATTTGTAACATTACGATTCATGAGATTACATAAGAATAGTCTCTCGGTCATAATCATACCAAGTCCATCTATGCACTATGGGCCACGAGATGACTTTCAAAAAAAAATATAAACATGAGGATGATGACAATGATATAAGAATTCAATAAAACAAGTTCAAGAATTATTTTATCCAGAATTATTAACGCCCAAATTGTCGACATGATCTTTGTTTTGTAGAGTAAAATTCAAGAATGATCGGAAGAATATTTCTATGAAAGATTTGGATGAAACGCAAATATCAAGGATATTCTACTAATTTCATGGAGTATAGAAGTCAAAGTTTTAACTTATTTGGGTATAATAAGGAATGGAATAACAAAAGAAATCACGTACATGCGATAGGCCTTAGATGAATGAGTTATTCCAATGAATAATAAATAACGGAACCGGTGGTGAAATTCTGCAAGCGAGGATGTTCCAAATGAATAATAAAGATGGAACCCGAGATCCGAATTGTAAAACACACGGATAGGATATTTCAACAGAATAATAAAGGCGGAACCGTGTCCAGTGTAAAACATGCATGCAGGATGTTCCAATGAGAATAATAAAGAGCGGAACCGGTGGGTGTAAAACACATGCATGAGGATGTTCCAGCAGAATAATAATAAAAAGCGGAACCGGTGTAAATTGTAAAAACACACAGACAGGATGTTCCAGCAGAATAATAGAAGAATGTCACCAAGTATAGGGTAAACCACTTATACTGAGTTATTCCAGCGAATAATAAGCAATGGAATAACAACAGTTCTCTTCATGAATAAGAAAGAATAACACCCCTTACATTTGGTAGGAGATTGAATCTATGAAGGTGTAGTAACAAAATACTCTTCTTCTTTCTCTCTTATTCTCTCTATACTTTCTCTCTATAGCTTGAATGATTATTGAAAATAATGAAGCCCTAGGCCTCTATTTATAGAAGATTTCTAGCTTAAAGACCGCCGTATGAAAAGGCAAGTGGCTCGGATTGATTTGGTTTGGACACTTTGTAATGTGAAGCGACAAGTGGTTCGACACCTTTGTAATGTGAAAGCGACAAGTGGTTAAAGACGTCTGGTAAAGGTAATTACTATTAACGAAGGTAAATACTTATTGTGAAGGTAAATACTATTCACAAGAGGTAATTACTATCGATTACGAAGGTAAATACTATTCACAAGGGTAATTACTATTGACGAAGGTAAATACTATTCACAAGGGTAATTACTATTGACGAAGGTAAATACTATTCACAAGGTAATTACTATTGGCGAAGGTAAATACTATTGATGAAGAGACTCTTAGATGATGACATATGAGCCCCCATAAAATAATCAAACTTACCACAAATCATAACACATATTTAATCATTCAATAATTATTAATCATTTATAACTTGTCGTCTCAATTATTGATTTAATACTATAACATATTATCTGAGGATGATAATGTGACAATAATTGAATCAATAATATAAGAGATATGATGCAAGTGATTCTTTGTAGCAATAATTGAGCATATTTGAGTGACTTCTCAACGTAAGCATCGATAATCAATACTGAGTGTGCTTACTATGCAACCAGACATTACTTTACTTTTACCATAGGGTAGTTCAGCAGTTTTAACTTGGTAACACCTCCAATTATTTTTATAAAAAAATATTTTTGTCGTTTTCTCAATCAAACAATAATGTTGTGGGGTCCACCAATGATTGAGCCATTATACGAATATTCCCTAACAAAAAGAATATTCCCCACCAAACGAATAGATTTATAACAACTTGCATACTTTGCAAAATTTATAAATATTACCCACAACTATAACATTATATCAAATTTATTCCATAATATTCAAAAATAATATTTATAGAAAAATTCATCTTTATTTATAAAAAAGTGAGGTCTTCTGATCAAGATTCGAGAGCGATGAGGCAAGCGAAATAATAAAGCACCGCACAAAAAGAGGAAGAGGTTTTCTACACTAAAAGATCAAGTGAACACTCCTCAAGATCGTAGTGTTGTTTCTACAATTCAACAAGAACACTACGATCAGGCCCATGAAGACATGCATTAGAAACACAGAGTTCGAATAGCTGAATACTGGAGCATTGGCAACGGTTCAATCTGAAGAGTAATATTTGGACAAGAGCTTATTGAGAGCATCGATGCAAGGACAACCTCTGATCGAGGAATCAGAAGGGTGAAATAATGTCATTGACCTGCCCAAGGCATCAAAGTGACATATCTAACAGGGATGGTGAAGCAATGAATGCGGTGGCGGGAAGTCGAGAAAAGATGTCATATCACATCTGCGATGCTGCACTAAATAACTTCGAGATCTGTGAAGCAATTTGAATAGCTTTCAACGACTACTTTCCAACGGGAAGATTGGGAAGTAGTATAAATCAACAGAGCTTCAAAGATCAAGAGTTGCTAAGAGTTGTGAAGTTGCAGAATCGTTGAGTTAGTGAATGCTATAGTTAACTCTACGAGTTCCACCAAAGATAAACAGAACAAGTCTCAGTGACAGTGAGACTACCAAGGTGGAAGTGAAGCAGCTTTGAAGAAGAACTCAAACAGATCAAAGCTTCACTCAACAAAGATGAGAATGCCACTAAAGATGGCAGCCAAGTTGAGAGCCGAGAAGGCCAAACAGATAGGATTCAGAGAAATGGCTGAGTACAAAGAAGATCAAGAGAGCCACTCTACGAATCATCATGAACCGAAAGCTAAAACTGAACAAGTGCAGAACCATATCTGTAAAGTATTCAAGAAGGGTTCAGGGATTGCTAAGTGCCAGGCAAAGTCTACTAAAAACACAGAGACTTAGCCAACCCAGATGGTGATGGTGCAAAGCTGATACTAGATAAGGTTAAGCAGAAAAGAATGAAGATCAGCTGCACCAAATAAGATGTGGTCCAGACTCAAAGCAGCATTCAAAGAGGACCACACCAAGCTGCTAAGTACAAAAGATGTTTTGAGCTTAATGACATCTTAGCATTTCAAAGACCAACAACAACAACTACAACAACAAGAAGCCCGGGGCTGAGGGGTCCTTATGCGGAGGACTAAATAAAGTTCAAGCTTCTTTGGGTTGAAGAGTTCAAGGAACTAGAGAAGTTCCAAGGTCTTGGCCTTGAAGAGTTCTTAGTGAATGAAGTCCCAAGGTTGCTTGGCCTTGAAGGAATCTTAGTGATTCGAGTCTTGCCCTTTCTTAGTGGAAATCTGCTAGTTGAAAGCGGAAGAGTGGATTAGAGCTTGAGTCTTTGAACCACTTAAAACCCTTGTGTCTTTTACTTTATGTCATTTACATTATGTACATTAAGCGCTATAATCGCTATATATATGTTTTAAGCGCTTACCATTGAACTAACTCTACGAACAATGTATGTATGATTATGATTATATCAATGAAGGGGATCTTTTACTTATTCCGCTGTGCTTGAAAAGATTCTTATGTTTGTCATATGCTAAATTATTAGCAATACAAAATAAACCAGAAAAGTATTTGAAATTAAAAAGGATCTATTCAACCCCCCCTTCTAGATCTATTGTGCCTACTGGGAACTAACAATTGGTATTAAAGCAGGTTTTCATGCTATGTTCAAAAACTAATCGCTTTGAGTCTGATCCTAGGCACAAACATTGTTCTAAACTTAGTTTAGTAGTAAGTCACTTGTTGCATGCAGATGAGCTCACACGTTGGAAATATTGTGTACAGGTAAATGTGCATATACACCTGAAGCTGCTTCAGATTGGTTCATGTTCTTGATTGCCATATCAACAAGACCAATCCTTGCTGGCTGTCAATCCTGTTGTTTGAAGACTAGGCCAGAAAGCTCAAGAGACATCAACAGAAAAGATTCAAACATCCACCAGCCTGAAAAGATGAAAAGGCCATACATGCTAAGTAATGCTTATCCAGAGAAGAAAGAAGAACTTCTCAAACATGTGTCTGGCTAACCTGCAGCTGGATGTAAACCTTGTGAACTCAAGGATGTCAAAGAAATTAGAAATGCTGACACTCTCTTAGCTTGTATCTTCAAGACCACGACTGATTGACTGAAGATCAACTAGAGCAACTAGCTGTCAGGAGCAAATGAAAAAACATGCACATTAATGCCTAAACTCAGAATATCTAATGAATGTTAAGAAACTAACAGCAAAAAGGTACCGTTCCTCACTAATATAAATATGAGCATCATATTTGCACCTTACTTATGAACTATAACAGTTTTCCTTCAAGTATTCATAATCTATCTAAAAAGGTGAAGAGAGAAAGTACACTGATAATGGAAACTCAAATGTCTATAAACTTTCTCTCCATCCAAGTTTTAGGTTGAAGATGATAACTTGAAAGAGACCTGAAATGGTTTTAAGAGCCTCACAAGTCGAGTGAATGTGAAGTAATCCTTGCTGATGGGTTAATGTGCTTCGTACATCCTATGGTCTAAGTGTTTAATGACACATAGAGTATGATCAGTTCTACAAGAAAATCTTGAAGATTCATAGAAACTGATCACCTCCATGAATCAACCAGATGCTAATAAATCGTAGAGTTGATTCTCATTATGTGAACATTTAAACCTTGTGAACATAACCTGGCAAATGATGAAACCATCAAAGAAAAGGAGTGGTTTATTAAAATAACAAATCTCACACACACTCACCATCATGCATCTCAAAATGTATTATCTAAATTAGTTACATGCATGAATATGACTGATGGTGATTGATATGATGATTATCCAAATATATGAGGAACAGGGGTTTAGAAAACTAACCTAGTAGGACCCATTTAACCATGGGTACCAAAATAGAAATTTATAACTCAGCAAATTTGGTCCATCGACCACACTAAGGAATGCTAAAGCAAAAAGACTTGATTAAGAAAGAGTCAACCACCCGTTAGAAGGCTTTAGACTACATTGAAAATTATTCGACAAAATTCCTACATATCAAAGCACATCCTTGAAGACTCTTTGAGCTAATCTAAATGAAGCTCACATGGTTACCGATGATCTTTATATATGGAAGCGAGCCATTCGACAAAAAAAAAAAGGGTCTTATATGCTCAATCAGGCAAAGCATGTCATAAGAGAAGAATCCTTAAGGAAGCTGACTCCAGAGGATCATCGAGCATCAATCATGAGGAACTCATTATGGGAGCAGAACCCAGCAAGCAAAACCTGACAAGGAATACTACGTTCGTAGTGTTGTCAAAGGATCGTAGAGTGATCAACCCTGAAAATGTCCATTTCTACGATACAAGAAGATTTAATGACTTCAGCCAAAATGAGATATGCATGGTTGCCTTCTGCTACACATAAAGAAGAAGAACTTAGGTATCTCTGAGAAGACAGTATCAACTATGGGGGAGCAGTAATCTTCTAATAGTACAGAAGCTCTAAACCATAAGAGATATACTATGAAGCTGCGTACCAGCTACAGAGTCCCAAAACTTTGTGGCTGATGAACCAAATGAAGATCCAGAGTCAGTAGGAACGTCTCAAAACGTACTACTGATAACCTTTCAGCCACCCAACTCAAAATCTTGGAGTACCTACGATCAAACATCTGATCGTAGTGCAAGAGCAGGAGGGCACCACAATTGCAACCAAGTGCAAATGTCTTAAGTTGGAAGAGGGATTCCCCAACAGAAAAGGTCAAATGAGATATCAGTGTAAATCACTTCTAAAGTATTTCATCTGGAAAGCGCCTCAGGGACAAACCTGACCCTTAGCTTACTCTAAGACGTTGGCCCGTCCTGAGCTACCTTGACCTAGAATGAATGCTTAGTAAATTCATCTCAAGGACCAAGTCAGTCAACGATTATAGAATAGAGTTTTAAGAAAACTTAACGATCGTGATGCAATCTCAACGATCGTAGTGAAAACTCAACAATCGCAGAAGCAGACTCGACGATCGCAGACTTACCAGAAGACACTCTGGCTCATGAGGAGCTTGGAAGAAAGAGACAATTTCTTTACCATTCTGAAGTATGAGGAGATTAGTTCAAATACTTTTTGGAAAGACATCTTGCAAACGCACATCAGAACTTAAGTGCCTAAACTGGCTTGGGGTACATCAGTGGTTAAGCTATGTAGTTTCAATATGAGGGGAAATGTCAAAGCCATCTACTGTAACATCTTTCAGAGAATTGATCGTTGAGTCAACAAAGGGAAACGTAGAGTCAATAGCTGTCCCATCATGCTACTCTACGAACTCAAGAGGTCAAAGGTCAATCCACGTCAATCAAATGTCCACTCTTCTAAAAGAAACAACTAAGCGACAAATTCTTTGGGGAGTTCTGACTTATTATTGGGTATCGTGCAACCAATGACTGGGTGACACATCACAACGTTTGCAAGGAGAGAAGAAATCGCCTTAAAGACAAATTTAAAATCTATAAACAGTTGTTAGAAACTATCAAAACTTCTTCCCTCTCATTTTTAAACCCTAAAAGCCTGTTCACTTCCTGAATCCATTAACCCTCCAAATCCTTACCTAAATCACACTCAACTATCTCTCACAAGACTTCCTAAAACCAACACCCATATTCCTCGAACTCCTCAAATGGCAGATTGGCGAGTAATCACTGACATTCAGCTAGGAACCAAGACGTTCGAAAATCCGAAAAGAAGTTCAAAGATATTCTTAAACTTGTGAAGAAGGTCAGGTTCTCAGAATGTCTTGAGGAAAACACACGAATATATGGTGACCTGGTCAAGGAGTTCCATTCAAACGCAACCATAAATTCTGGAATCCTCTCCACCAAGGTTAAAGGTCAGATTCTGAAACTAAACTCTTCTGACATCAATCAATGCTTAGGCCTTCCTGACCGAAATTTGAAAAGCCTGAAAGAGATTGTCACAGAAAAAGCTAAGAAGATTATGCAGTACAGAAGAAACCCTAGTCTGAAGGACATGAAGAAAAAGGAGTTTCCTGAAGAATTCGAGTTTCTTGCTGAAATTGTGGGGAAATGTATCTTATGCAAAGACACTGCACATGATACTGTGATTGACCAACAGCTGAAGATCATGTCTACCATAGTCTTGAAGGAACACATCAACTTTGGAGATGTCCTGCTCGATCATATGTCTAAATGGTTGGATAAGGAAGAAAAGAAAAGATTGACTGAAAAACCACTCACAAAGGTTTTTCATGGGAGATTCTTAAGTATCATCCTGAAGAAAAAGTTGAAGGATAAAATTAAGGATGATGATGGTGAAATCCTTAATGTTCACAAGGTAATGTCTCCATAACTGTTCGTAAATTGGAAGAAAAACCCAAAGGAGAATAAAAGGTTGACAACTGGGAGCAGTAGCAAGTCCTCTGCAAAGAAGAGGAAGGCAAAAGAGGTAGAAAATTTTGAATCTAATGATTTTGTACCAACGGCAACAGCACCAGCCAGGAAGAAATCCAAGAGCATGAGTAAAGCTGAGGCCTCTCCAAAAAGTCTATCCACAGAAGACAAGGTTGAAGATGAAAAGGTCTCAACTACAGAGACCACTAAGAGAAGAAGTAACAGATTACTTCAAAGGCCATCCATCAAGAAAGCTAAGATGATGGAAAGTCCAATTTCAACTCACCATGAAGGTACGTGAAATGAAGAAAAGGACGTAGAATCAGAAGAAGAAAAAGTTGATCCCCCACAGGCCAAATCTAGCAATGAAGGTGAAGCTAGATTAAAGGAAGAAAACGCAGCATCTGCCGATGAAGAAGAATGCACAAGCCCCCAGAGCATTCACTCTGCTGATAAAGACAATATACAAATTGACCAAACTGCATCTCCAAATGCAAATGCTCCAACCAACCCAGATGATGGATCAAATGATGCTGATTCTGAAGAAGAAGGACATGCCCCCACAAATGCTGAAGATCAAGAAAGTTCATCTGCTGACTCAAAGATCTCAGAGTCTGAAGAAGAAGAAGTATCTGATTCACCCATAACTAAATCCTCAAGAAGAAGGAGTCACCGATTGATAGCTCAATTTACCTCCAAAAGGAGAAGTGATCACTCTAATGCTGTCATTGAATTAAGTGATAATGAATCTGAATCACAGAAAGAGGATGCTGAAGATGGGACCAGAAATAAAGAGAATGAATCTCAGGAAGATATTGCTGAAGAAGGTTCTGAAAATGAAAACTGACAAGAAAGATTCACTGAGGAATCCGATCAGAATGATTCAGGCTCAGAGAGAGAGGAACTGGAGAAGGATTCTAATTCTACACATCAGGAATCAGAAGAACTAGAATATTATCATGTTCTCTCTCCAACAAGAATTAGCAGAAGAATAGTGGTGGAAGTCTTTGATGAGCCACCAGCAGAACCACCAGCAAGATGGATAAATCATAGAAATGAACAACTTCGAGTTGTAAGGATGACTACAAATGAAGTGCTTCGTAACTGGAAAAATATGGAGTTAGATTGCACAACTATACTGTACAATTCTGAAGACCTTCTGATGAGGTGGTTCTTCCTATGGATGCTATGGTTAAAGGCACATACTGAGAGAGATGAAAGTTACTTCAGTTGGTGCTATTCTCAGTTTCCAAATCTAGAGCTGGTGTCACAAAACTTGCCAAACCTAGGGTAAAGAAGTTTGCCACCATGATGATCAATGCCAAGCCCCACTACAAAATCTACCGACATGATGAAAATCATTATATTCCTTATGATCGTAGAGTGGACTCTAATGGAAAAAGGAATATGGTTGAGACACTAATCGTAGAGTCTGTTCACTCTACCACCGATAATGATCAAGTCCAGAATTAGATATCTCCATCTGCCCAAACACAGTTATCTAACATTCCTTCATCCTCAACCAGTGATTGGAACTCAACAATTCTTCAGATTCTTAACACCTTCAAAAATTTGTCCAAGGAGGCAGATCGTAGAGTACAATCTGATACTCAACAAGGGGCTGCCCAACCAGATGATCAAAAATATGTGGAGAAGGAGGCGATGAAAAATTTCGATGAACTTGATTGAGAAAATATCTCTATTCATTTGAAGAGTCAAAGAAGGCGGAATGACAATGAAGACAATTTAGTTTAAGAGAGACTCCAAGTGATGATGACTGATGTATCCCTCAAAATTAGAGAAAAGGATCACATCCATCTCAAGGCTTTACATGATCAAAAGGCTGAAGGTCTACTAGCATAGAAGGCAAATGAAGAGCAAATCAAAGTCCTCTCTGACAAGATTGACAACCTGAAGCAGTCCTTCTCTATGCAACTTGAGTTGAGTCAACAAGATCTCAAGATTGAAGTAGGTAACACCTCCTACCAGATGGAGCAACTAATGTCCAACATGGAACAGGTCTCTCAAGTGATTAATGACAAAAAGGGAGAGAAAAAGAGGCATAGAAAGGGGAAGAATAAGAGGCACCCTAGAAAGAGCAAGGAGAGCAAAAGAAAAGAAAAGAAGAAGACAACATAAGGTGGAGCTGAATCATCATCTAAGGGGAAGTCAAAGGATGATGATTCAAAGGCTGAGGGGGAGCCAGAGCCAAAACCAGAAGAAGAAGAATTGAATAGCTCCACATCCTAGGGGGAGCAAGGGAGCAGGAGCAAAGGAATCAAACAAATGAATGGCTGATCAACAGACATCCTGGAAGCATACATGGAACCAAAGAGGTATATCTCTAACTAGTTAGGTATGTTCTGGATCCAGGATGTAAAATGTCAATGTATTAAATTCCACATCATTATAAATGACATTCATGATTATCATTTTAGAAATGTTGCTCATTGTATATAAGATTCATTCATAACATGTATATGCACTTATTGTTTTTTGTCATAATCAAATAGGGGAGATTATCGGGAATAAGCATATGAATGATATTCTTATTTATATATGATTTGATTTGATTATGATATATATATATATATATATATATGAATAAATGAATGAATATGCAAGTATGCTTGCATTAAGAAAAAGTAGTAAAGTCCTTTGATAGATAATAGAAACATATGTCTGAGGACTTAGAATGAATTGATCAAATGTGTTAGGTTGATCCTACATAAGCAAAAACAACTTTGTAAAGTCTTAAAAAGAAATGATGTACAAGGACTATAAATATAGAAAGATCAAGCATGTTAGGTTGATCGTATGATGTAATAGATGAAGCTTGTCTAATAAATCGAAGCCTTCGCACAAAAATCGTAGTCTACCAGGAGAGTCAAAGAAAACTCGAGAGCTATCGAGGCAGAATCGTAGTCTGCAAGATAGTTGATCTCGGAGTTCGTAGACTTCCAGGAGAGAAGAGGAAGGATCGTAGTGTGTCGAGGAGAACTTCCTCAGGACCATAGTCTGCTGAGGAAGTCATGTTCTGAATCGTAGAGACAGCCTGCCTACAAGCCGACCGAGCATCTGCCGAAAACAAGTAAAGAATCGTAGACTACAGTCGGAGTCGTAGAATCTACTCGGTCAAGTAACGGATCGTAGACCACACTCAGAATCGCAGAGTCTACTGATTGTATCAAAGGCAGCGATCGTAGTCGAGCAAGATCAGATGAAGACAACAATCACAACGATAGAAATCGTAGAGTGTCAAGATTTGATCTCAGAGTCGTAGTGTCTGCACAGCCAAAGCTGAATCATAGAGTGCAGAACTAAGACCTCAACAGATGTGCTCATAAGGCCAAGGCAGAATCATAGAACAAATACGTGTCTCAACGAATGAGCACTCCCAAAATATCCAAAGGAATGAAGCCTCTGGTTGACACTGCATAAATACGTCCCACCTGAAGGAAACTAGAGAGCACTCAATGAATGGCATGCAAGCTAACAGAAAACCTAAGCACCAACCCAATCAGCATCAAGATTGAGTTGTGAAGCCATTCGAGATGAAGTCTTCCACAAGATGATCATAAGAAGACTTGATGAATCGACTAAGGAAAGTCGATTATATGCGATGAGTGTCAGTAGAAGATGACAACGATCTTGGAATCAACCAAGATCGTAGTGTTTGCTAAACGAAGAAGGAACTGATGGAGTACACACTGAGACACTGGTCAGCCTCTGAAGAACAAGGCTAAAGTGATTAAGCATTGGGTCAGTCCATTGATGATAAGTGAACGGGAGATCACAAGGAGAAAGCGAGCTGGACACGCCACAAATCTGAAGTGTCTTGTTATTCAGAGGCCAGATCAAGGAAATCAGTATTTGAGAACAGTTGAGGCAAACAGAAGTAATAAAGCACTGCACAAAAAGAGGAAGAGGTGTTCTACACTAAAAGATCAAGTGAACACTCCTCAAGATCGTAGTGTTATTTCTACAAGTCAACAAGAACACTACGATCAGGTCCATGAAGACATGCATCGAAATCGCAGAGTTCAAATACCTGAAGACTGAAGCATTGACAACGGTTCAATCTGAAGAATAATATTTGGACAAGAGCTTATTGAGAGCATCGATGCAAGGACAACCTCTGATCGAGGAATCAAAAGGGTGAAATAATGTCATTGACCTGCCCAAGACATCAAAGTGACATATCTGACAGGGTTGGTGAAATAGCACACTGTAGTGACAGGAAGTCAGAAAAAGATGTCATGTCACATCTGCAGTCTACACCAAATAACTCGATATTTGCGAAGCAATTTGAATAGCTTTCAACGACTACTTTCCAACGGGAAGATTGGGAAGTAGTATAAATCAACAGTGCTTCAAAGATCAAGAGTTGCTGAGAGTTGTGAAGTTGCAGAATCGTTGAGTTGGTGAATGCTATAGTTGACTCTACGAGTTCCACCAAAGATAAACAAAACAAGTCTCAGTGACAGTGAGACTACCAAGGTGGAAGTGAAGCAGCTTTGAAGAAGAACTCAAACAGATCAAAGCTTCACTCAACAAAGATGAGAATGTCACTAAAGATGGCAGCCAAGCTGAGAGCCGAGAAGGCCAAACAAATAGCATTAAAAAAAGTGACTGAGTACAAAGAAGATCAAGAGAGCCACTCTACGAATCACCATGAACCGAAAGCTAAAACTGAACAAGTGCAGAACCATATCTGCAAAGTATTCAAGAAGGGTTTAGGGATTGCTAAGTGCCAGGCAAAGTCTACTAAAAACACAGAGACTTAGCCAACCCAGATGGTGATGGTGCAAAGCTGATACTAGATAAGGTTAAGCAGAAAAGAATGAAGATCAGCTGCACCAAAGAAGATGTTGTCCAGACTCAAAGTAGAATGCAAAGAGGACCACACCAAGCTGCTAAGTACAAAAGATGTTCAGAGCATAATGACATCTTTGCAGCTCAGCACCAACAACATCAACAACTACAACAACAAGAAGCCAGGGCCTGAGGGGTCCTTGTCCGGAGGTACTAAATAAAGTTTCAAGCCTGCTGGGCTTGAAGAGTTTCTAGGGAACTAGAGAAGTTCCAAGGCTGCTGGCCTTGAAGAGTTCTTAGTGAACTGAAGTCCCAAGGCTGCTGGCCTTGAAGGAATTTTAGTGATTCAGGTGCTGCCCTTCCTTAGTGGAAATCCTGCTAGTTGAAAGCAGGAGAGTGGATTAGGAGCTTGAGTCTCTGAACCACTTAAAACCCCTTGTGTCTTTTACTTTATGTCATTTACATTATGTACATTAACTGCTATAACTACTACGTATGTTTTAACTGCTTACCATTGAACTAACTCTACGAACAATGTATGTATGATTATGATTATATCAATGAAGGAGATCTTTTACTTATTCCATTTGTCTTGAAAAGATTCTTATGTTTGTCGTATGCTAAATTATTAGCAATACAAATTAAACCAGAAAAGTATTTGAAATTAAAAAGGATCTATTCAACCCCCCTTCTAGATCTATTGTGCCTACTGGGAACTAACAGAGATGATACTAATAGCAAAATTACAACATCGTAATCTGGTTAGACTGCTTGGCTGTTGCATTGAAGGGGAAGAGAAGTTACTGGTTTATGAATACATGCCTAACAAAAGCTTGGATTCATTTAAGTAAAGACAAAAGCTTGCCATCATTTTAGGATTATAAATTGGATAACCTAGTTGTTGTTTATTATTTCAAAGTCTTCTTGTTTTCTGTTTCTTTTATCAATCTACTTCTCTTTTGCGTCGTTGATCATAAATAAAATATGTCATATTATGATTCTTTTCTGTAGGGATCTTGACAACTCAAATTTGTCTGGTCATTTAGTACCTGATCTTGGGAGACTTGAACATTTGCAGTATCTGTGAGTATTTTGTAATTTTTTGTTTCACTGTGTCTATGTGGTAATAATAGATGGATAATTGGTCAAATGTTAAGGCCTACCGTTATGAACATTTTCCACCTGATCTGTAGTCAGCTGTGACATTTTTTTTTCTTTTTTGATGTAGTTAACAGTAAGAACAGATACTTCAACGACTTTAAAAGTAATCCAACTTTGTTATTGATGCAGAGAGCTTTACAAAAATAACATTCAAGGTACTATTCCCATTGAGCTTGGTAACTTGAAGAGTCTAATAAGCCTGGACTTGTACAACAACAATAACTCTGGGACCATTCCTCCTTCACTAGGGAAGCTGAAATCTCTAGTGTTCTTGTGAGTTGACCTTATTATATTGCTTTCTTTCATTACTTATTACTTGTGAATTGTAATATTTATTACTTTTGATACCTTATCCAAGAAAAAGAATGCTAATTTGTAGAAAAAATACTTAGGTCCTAGACTATTAGTGGATACGTCTCTCTCTATCATACGGATGCAACCCATTTATTAAGTGAGCGTCTTCATCTTCTTTGGCAGGCGTCTTAATGATAATCATTTGGTCGGGAAAATTCCAAGGGAACTTGTTGGTATTTCCAGCCTGAAAGTTGTGTAAGTGCTCAAAATAATTGTTCAACTTAAATTTGTAACTGTAAGTACTAAACGAATGTTCTATGTTACAATAATTATTTGCATGTGTTTTCCAGGGATGTCTCAAGCAACAACTTGTGTGGAACAATCCCTACTATGGGTCCATTTGAGCACATTCCATTGACGAAGTAAGACTTCCTTGAAATATATCCTTTGCATCTTTTATTCTCACTTTCTAATTTAGGTATTTCCCCATCCAATTCATATAATGAGTTGATATAATATCCCCTTTTTACCTTTTACGGTTCAAATTTATCGAGATGTTAAATATGGGACTACCTAGGCACTTCCTTAAGGACCAAAAAGAATTTTTAAGTCTTCAACTGAAGTAACAGTCACGGAAGTGGCTGGAAGGTAAAAAATTATCTATCATATTTATAGGAGTGCAGGGTGTTTATATAGCGGTGGTATCACTAGTATGAAAAAATGTTGATTCCAATTTTCATAAAGCCATGATATTCATCAAATATAGATCAGCAGAGTATGCAATGGAAGGCCTATTTCCTGATGTTGGAGTAGCTTGGTGTTTTATAGTGAGATTGTGCCTATTTTCTGATGTTGGAGTAGCTAATTATTTTGTTTTGTTTTTCATTATTATTCTCTGTTGCTTTCTCTTTAGCACTCTACTACTACTTTTTGTAACCTTCCACTTCTCTTCATTATTTTATATGGAATTCATTTCAACCAACCCCAACTATAGCTTGGGATAAAAAGGCTTTGTTGAACTGAATAGTATTTATGTTATGTGTGTGTTGTATAAATTCATTTGGAGTTTCCTTAAGTGTATTATATATAATTTTGTGCAGAAGAAAGTCAAGGGACCAAGAATTTGGAGGGATGTATTGTGGAATATTAACAGTCAAGTGAGAATCTTCTTTCCATCAGCATATTGCTTTAATGTCTTTTATATGGGATGACACTCTGATTCATCTCTTTTTCTGCAGTTCAATTGTTGTGTATGCAGGGTTTTTTCGTATCTCTAGAGGTAACTCAAATTGATTTGCACCTCCACTTCCATGCTCTTGGTGCTGGAGTAATTGAGGAAGTATGTATCCAACATGATAAGGGTGTGCTTTGCATGCTGAGATTGGATAAATATCATTTGAAATAAAGGGAGGGTGATGTGTATGTAAGAGATTGGATAAATGTAATGATGTTACTAGAAATTGTATCATAAAATAATTAATATTGTAAATTTATTATTGTAATATTTATAACACATGTATTTTTATATATAAATAAAATTAAAGTTTTTCCAAGTTTTTATTTTATGTCTCATTTTAGTGTGATCCATCTCAGACTCGAGCTCGAATAGAATGGCTCGCGAATTACTCGTTGTGAAAACGAGTCGAGTAACTCTGAGTCGAGTAGTATTGAATAATTTACGAGTCGAACTTGAACAGCCTTAGAAATTATCGGTTCGAATTCGAGTCGAACCTGAACACAAATTTTCTGAGTCGAGCTTGAGCATTAGGGTGTTCGGATCGACTCGGGCTCATTTTCACCCCTACTTGATTGAATACAACTAAACTTTTAAAATCTTTAAAAGTCTTTAAAAATCTTAATTGAATACACCCCCTAAGAGACAAAAATATTTTTCTAAAACGACTTATATTAAAGGACTGATGAAGTATATATATATATATATATATATATATATATATATATATATATAATTGATCAGGTCCGGACTCCCGGATGGAAAAAAATCCGGACCTTTTTTTTTTTTTTTGCTTTTTTTTACTCCCTCCGTCCCATGATAAAAGTCTTTATTACTATTTTGGGTAGTCCCATGTTAAATGTTCATTTTCCTTTAATAACCAAACTTTTACACATATTTTTCTATTATACCCGTAGGATTAAATATCTCATACTTTTCTTATTCTAATTCTCTCTCCATATTTAATGACATTATTATGGGCAATTTTGTCATTTCATTCATCTTCTTAATATGCGTGAAAAATCCTTCAGGACTTTTATCCTGGGACGGAGGGAGTAAACAACTAATTTTTTTTTAAATATTTTATGGAATTTAAATTTTTACATAATACAATATTTTGGGTGTGATTTGGATACATATAACAAAACATGTATGTACAGTCTGTACATACATGTTTTGTTATATGTATCCAAATCACACCAAAAATACTGTATTATGAAAAAATTCAAGTTTCATAATTTATTTATTTTTAGTTATTTTAAAAAAAAGCAAAAAAAAAAGTTCGAATTTTGGTCGGTAGAAAGTCCAGGACTTGATCAAACTTTCTCTCTCTCTCTCTCTCTCTCTCTCTCTCTATATATATATATATATATATATATATATATATATATATATATATTGCAAGTGGCATATTTTATATTATCATTACCAAAAAAGATATATATTTTATTTTATATTATAATTAGAAATATAATTTTAATATAAAATAAGTCTTATGATGAATCAATATTTTATTAATGTAGGAGTTTATAGTCTTTCAAATATATTATAAATAAAAAATAGGGTTAAGTTTAGATGACCATCTGGGGTTTGGGCAGTTTCCCACTTAACCACCTGTAGTCAGTAAAGCTACATTTAAACTCCTGACTTTTTGAGTTGAAGTGAAAAAGTGCTTTCCGTCTTAACTCCGTTACTTTATTTGGCTAAAGACTTAATTACCCTCACTTTAAAACACCCAGTTGCAAAATCATTTATAAAAACAACCAAAAATAGTTGTTCATCTCTCTCTCTCTCTCTCTCTCTCTCTTTTTTCTAACAAACAAAAAACTTCAATAATATCCACTGATCTTCAGTGATTATAATTTCAAGTTCAGTAAAGAAAATTTCAATAATCTCTGTCTTGCTCATAAGACTTCCCATTGTTACAAATCAGATCTATTACACAAAGCAAACAAAAAAAAATCAACACCAACTTCAAATCCCCCAATTTATGATGCTTAAAAGCAACACAAAAACACACCAAGTTCCAACTTCAATAATATCCACCGATCTTCAGTGATTATAATTCCAAGTTCAATAAAGAAAATGCAACCAAATTTGACATAAATCAAGAAAGAACTAAGAAAAGCAAATTCAATCCCAGCTAATCTAAACAACAAATGACGAAACTAGAACACATCCACATGTAAAAAATTCAATTATGAGGGGAACTCTTATTTTAATTTTTTTTAGAAAATAAGAATACAAATGTTTATATATATAAATCTTAGCATTATGATTTTTTTAAGAAAAAAGAAAAGGAGAGACTTCCTCTATATTTTGTCGATATAACTTTGAAAATTATGCTGCTTGATAATCATACCGACAAAAAAGTAAGTACATACTCCCTCAGGTTCCAGAAAAAGAGTCCCAGTTGGGTTTTTTCATAGTCTAAATCTTTAAATTCAAAATTAAAAAGAGCCCCAGTTGATTTTTTTCATAGTCTGAACTTAAGCAACAGTTGAGTTTAGTATGGAGATCTAAGGTTTAATTTTTCCGACTTGGGACATTAAATTGAATAAGAATTTGCACACCATGAGGCAATGATTAGTTAAAGAATATAAAGGTCTTAAAAATCAATATCAAAGTCTTAAATTCAAACTCCAATTCAGCTACTTTTCTATAAAAAAAATTCAGCAAGATCACAAATTTTTCTACAGAAATAATTATGATCCAACACAACAGAAGAAAAGAGAAAGATGGGTACTCGGAAAGAGCCTTTGACCATTAGGGAAACAATGAATTCAATTTCCCACAATTCTACGTTTGTAACCAATTTAGAAAAAATAAGAGTTCCAATTAAGCCCAATATGGCACCCAGTCAAAAAGGACAAAGAAAAAGCTAGAATTATGAGGGGGGGAATACAAAAACAATGAGCCCAAACCCAAAATCAAGATTTATGGGGGAATTTTCATCCTCATCTTCCTTTTTCTTCCCCCAATTATCCGAATCAGCTCCACCACCGTTTGATTCAAATCCCCCTCTTTGCCTCTCATACCTCCTCCCTTCGGATGGAACAAAACTCTTATTTGACACCCAACTATCTGATTCATCGACTCTCATTGCTAATTTTCAAAAATCCTCCCTCTCTAATGGACAGAAGGGTTGTTGGTGGGTGAGGTCATTAGGAGTGGGTTGAGATCTGCAATCGGGGGAGGGGGGGGGGGGGGTGGAAGACAGAAGAACATACTCGATTCTTGCTCTTCTAGCTCCTGAACTTGTGGATCTTCCTGATTAGGGTCTGATTTTTCTGGGTTTTGGGGATCTTGATTTTCTAGGGTTTGTGGTGATTGAGGTTTGGAGATGAGAAAGAGGTCGGAGAATGTTAGAAAGGAGAGAGAAAATGACAAGCGTAGAGAGAGGATGTAGGTGAGAAAGCTCGGTCAGAGAATAAGAGGAGAAGAGAGGAAGAAGAAGGGTATTTCAGACATTTATCATGCTTTTTTTAATTGTTATAGCTCTTTTCACGCGCTTTTGGCGTTTGATATACACACACGGTTAAGTTGGATGGAAAAGGTGACGTTTTCACTTGAACTCAAAAAGTCAGGAGTTTAAATGTAGCTTTACTGACTACAGGTGGTTAAGTAGGAAACCGCCCAAACCCCAGGTGGTCATCTGAACTTAAACCTAAAAAATATAGTCTTTGTATTAAAAAAATTAAGAATATATCTTTAATGATGATAATTAGGATAATGCGTGATATGTTTTAACTTAATCATAACTCATTCTAGTGAAATTAGATATAATTGTTAAAGTATTTTACTCCCTCCTATTCAGATTAAATGATATTTTAGAGTTAAACACACTTATTAAGAAATAACACAAAATGTCTTTATGTCCCTAATTAATTATTTCTCTCTCCACAATTGTCTCTTCTCATTCTCCACAATTGTCCCTAATTAATTATTTATCTCTCCACAATTGTATTTATTAAGCATATTAAATAGAGGGGTAAATTAGGAAAAAATAGTGCAATATTGCATAGAGATTTCAAAACGACACTTATATAGAATAAAATTAAACTCCCTAAAACGTCATTTAATCTGAATAGGAGGGAGTAAAAAATAAAAAGTAACTATTGATTGAGTCAACTCAGGACTAACCCAAAACGTCTCAGTTAATTCAGCCAATGATTCATTATTATTCTAATTATATTTAGTATACAGATTTTTCGCAAACCAATTTTGTTAACTTTTGTTGCTAAACTCAGGACAAACTCATTAAAACTCAGCAAAATTTTAAAAATAAAATAAACCTAATCAACTTGTTTTTCATGCCTTGTTGTATAGGTAAGGTATTAATTATACTACAATGAGAAACCTTCTCTTTCTACTTTCACGAACTCTCTTATTTTTTCAAACTCACATCCAAGACTAATATTGATACTTTAATACCTATTTTAATCAATTACTCAGAACATTAATTATATTTCTTAATTATGTGTCTACTCTCAAAATAATTACTAAAAAAGGAGTGAAGAAATTACAAAAAAACTGATATTTCTACATAAAAATATAATACTGCACACCCACTCTCACACATGAATTTAAAACCTATTCACTATTCGAGTGAGAGAAAAGATGTGAAAATATAATATTATTATGTAAAAATACAATTTCGGTCACAATGATTGTGTAATTAATACAGTAATTAATGATTTAATGTATTTAATTATGTAATTAATGTATTTAATATCTAAATTTAGATCCCATTTTAACCCCTAAAATTAATAAACTCAAAACATATCCTAGTCCCTCTTCTATAATCTCTGTTCCATGCATGCCTTCATCATTATCTAAAGGGTCATGTATCAATTTAGCTTCCATCAGTACTTTGTCCAATTGCTAGATCAGTTCACACCTTATGACACTGCCCATAACAACCACCAACCCCATCATTAATCTTTCCTATTCAAACCTTATCCCCTCTTGTCTTTATACATAAGCCTTCATACGTCCCTTAAAGTTTCTCTATTTCTATTTTATCTCTGAATTTATACTTTTTCGCTCTTTTTATTTTATCCGACAAATTTTAAATAATTTCTATTTTATTCTAAAAGCTTAATTTTTTCAACTTTTGCCCTGATAACTTTAATTATATTAGTATTTTATCCTTCCTAAGTTAATTATTTTTTTATATTGTTCTCCGGATTTAATAAAATTCCTATCTTATCCCTTTTCGTATTTTATCATTTTATTAATTATACATGCAATATAGTGTCACAAGAAAATAGTATATATAATGTTTCTCTATATTACTCATTCCAAGTAAGAGAGAAGAGAGAGAGAGCGTAAATGGAGAGTAAAGCTCATATTCTAGTAATCCCTTTCCCAATTCAAGGCCACATAAACCCAATGCTTCAATTCTCCAAACGTTTAGCTTCCAAAGGCCCTCAAGTAACCCTACTCCTCACCACCACCATTAACAACTCCATGAAATCCGAGATGGACTCGATTCAAATCGAGTCCATCTCGGATGGCTACGAGATCAAAAAACCCGAGAGCATGGACGCATTCACAGAGCGTATTAACTACGTCGTGTCGCAAACCTTGCCCGAGATTATTAAAAAACAGTGCATCCCTGTTAATCTCCTTGTTTATGACTCAATGATGCCATGGGTTTTGGACATTGCAAAAGGGCTTGGGCTAAAGGCAGCTGCTTTTTTCACTCAGTCTTGTAGTGTTTGTGCAATTTATTACCATATGTATAAAGGCATATTGAAGGTACCTTTAGAAGGGAAAAATGTGTCTTTGCCAGCTATGCCATTGTTGGGGATAAATGAGTTGCCTGATATGAAGTTGTACCAAAATTTATTGAGCATTAATATCAGCCAATTCTCAAATATTGAGGGAGCAGATTGGCTCTTGTTTAATTCTTTTGATAAGCTTGAAAATGAGGTATGTTTCTCCAAACACTTTATTTTGGTATTATTAGGAATGTTTAGAGGTGAGATTTATCCATACACTTTATTTAGGCTCTTATTATGATTACTTAGAAGGATTTTATTTAGGCTCTTATCATGACGAATGTTCTTAAGATTATTCCCACTCTCAAAACTCAAAAAGGACTCGGAATATTTTGATATGTGCTTCTCTTGGGGTATGAGACCAGGTCGGATTTATTTAATCGTATAGAGATTCAGGTTTTAAGAATTTTGATCAAATTCAACGATTATAAATTTTTGCAAATACTTTTGATGGGTTTATTTGTATTCAATTTCTAGGTGCTAAGAATTTGAAATTATGAGTCGAGTTCGATTAAAAGTTAAATAAATTAAATCGTGTTGAACTTTAGATGAGTCAGATTTTGGTTTGGTGAATATATATATATATATATATGCATGTAATTTTATCTCTCATAAAAAATAGCTAATTAATGATTTATAATTCATGTCCACCAGTTGGTGAAGTGGATGGCAAGCAAATGGCCAATCAAGACCATAGGACCAACTATTCCATCAATTTACTTGGACAAGCGTTTGGAGGATGACAAAGATTATGGCATCACTCTCTTCAAGTCAAACGACGACGTTTGCATGAAATGGTTAGACACAAAGCCAAATAACTCAGTTGTCTATATATCCTTTGGCAGCTTAGCCAACCTTGGAGAAGAACAAATGGAGGAACTAGCATTTGGCCTTTTGAGCAACAGCCACTACTTCTTATGGGTAGTTAGAGGATCCGAAGAGGGTAAAATTCCCAACAATTTTGTGTCAAAAATATCGGACAAAGGCTTGATTGTGAACTGGTGTCCACAGCTCAAAGTTTTGGCACACAGGGCGGTAGGGTGTTTTATGACACATTGTGGGTGGAACTCGACGCTGGAGGCGCTATGCTCGGGAGTGCTGATGGTGGCAATGCCGCAGTGGACGGATCAACCGACTAACTCTAAGTTTATAATGGAGGTTTGGCGAGCGGGTGTTCGTGTGAAGGTTAATGAAAGTGGTATCGTTACGAGGGAAGAAATAGGGGTGTGTTTGAAGGAAGTTATGGAGGGGAAGAAAAGGGATGAGCTTTTAAGGAATGCTGTTAAGTGGAAGGAGTTGGCTAAAGAGGCTGTTGATGAAGATGGAAGCTCAGATAAGAACATTGAGGACTTAATTTCTAGGCTTATATAAGCACTTGATCTCTAGCCTCTAGGCTTGTAAGCTGTAATAGAAGTTAGAATAATCCTATTATGATATTTTGATTAAGGCTGTTTGGTTGGTGCTAGATTCAGGTTCAATTCGAAAAAATACAAGCGAGACTCAGATTCGTTAATAATATGATCCAAATCTGAGTATAAAAAATAGTTCGAATAAAAATATGAGTAGAATCTAAGCAATGTTATACTCGACTTGATTAAGATTCAAACTACTTGAATTCTCGATTGTCGATTGTGATTCGATACATATTCGATTGATACAGATTCGATTAAATACTCGATACATTATCTTAAAATATATACAAAATTAAATCAAATTAGTATAATTAATTATTATTATTTTGTTTCATTTTTATTTTTAATTTTAATTGTGATTTTATTTTTGTAAAGTGTAATAGTAAATATATTTTCTCATTTATAAATAAAACAACAAATTCAATTTATAATTATATTTATTATAAAACTAGTTATTATGTAAACTCAAATTTTAAGCTCGCGAGTAGTTTTAATATAATTCGATCCGAGTTGGATCGAATTTGAGTAATAAATATTCGTGTCGAGTCAAATCTGAATAGAATTTTTAAAATACAATTCCAATTCGTGTATGAATTTAAAGTTTCGAGTCAAATTTGAGCTAGCAACTATCTGTTCGCTTCGGTTCGACTCGTTTACACCTTTAAATTTGTTTGATGTATGATGGTGAAATTTATTAGTTGCCTCCTTTAAGCTATAAAGCTTCTGAAATCATCAACATTGTCTAGGCCTTGGAACATATGTAAATGCATGGATTGCAGTATCAAATTTTCCCACTCCAGTCTTGACAGTCATGCGACATGCATGATGAAGATTGCAAGATTGAATAATCCCTATCCCACACTCCATAGTACTCACCTTCATGTTGGATTCTGGTCAGCACCATCATAACCATGGTCTATTTCCATAGATTTTACGATGTTGATATTATGCACTGTTCCTCTATTTAAATGTTTATGAGGCAGGACTTTTGTTCATTTCATTTATGCTTCTTTTTTTTTTTTTTTTGGGGGGGGGGGGATGGGGAGGCTTTTTTTCTTTTTACCCGAATTGCATCTTTAGATCAAATGAATTCATACTTGTGAGGATATGAATTGTAAAGATGTACAACAACATTATGCCATTGATTCATTTAGAAACTTTATATACATACGACTGTATTGCACACTTGCACCAAATACACAAAACACATATATAAGCTAGTTGAAATTGAGATTCAAATCCACATATAGTTTGGGAATGTCTAAGCAGTAGGATAGGAAGCATCCATAGCAATACCGCAGAGGCCTTCTTTATCAGTGATACCCTTTGCATCATTATGTATCCGCTGTCTCCCCAACTCGTGCCCCAAGAATTCTTAACTAACCAATACTTGGTGCCATCACTTGTAGTCCCATAACCAACTGCAGTAACACCATGATCTAGGTCTGTTCCACATTCTCCAGTGAAAACCCCACTCGAGTAAAACTGGAATGCAGACCCACTTGCATCTATAGAAACTGATATTGGCTGATTAGCCACTGCCTTCAACAGAGCCGCCTCGCTGTTGGCAGGTACCTTTTCATAACCACTGATCTTGGCCGCATGGGAAGCTTCCTTCTTAGCGTTACAAGTTCCATCATCTGCCGTGTATGGGTAAGATGCTTCAAGAGCAATCCCTTTGTTCTTTACTATAAATTCAAAGCCATCTTCCATGTAGCCACCCTCACAACCTTGATCTTCCCCTTTTTTGTCGCAATCCACCAGTTCTTGCTCCGAGAGTGAGATCAGTTTTCCAGTTTTCAGTTGAGTGATTCCTTCTGTGGCAGCTATTGTTGAAAATGCCCAGCAGCTTCCTATTGTTGATAATAAAAAGTACACTTGGTTAGTGGTTGAAAAGAATTAATGGAAGTGGAAAGTTTAGCTATATATGCTATATATTTTCACGAGTTTGGGAAATTTGGGTTGCCTTACCACATTGACCTTGATCCTTAATAGGGGTAACAGCTCCTTTCTTCCTCCAGTCTATGCTAGATGGCACTGCTATCACATTTTCATACCTAAACGGCATACTTTGAGATGATTTTGATTGGATTTTAGCTTGTATCCATTTCGAGAGGCTTGAAACTCCTCATTTGTTTGGTCTGCAAACTCGTTAATGCCTAGCTTGTATGCCTTTTTCCCATCTTTGTTGAATGATTCTATGAACTCCACGTTGTCTTTGAATATCTTGAAACGGATTTCCCTCTCTGCTTCATCCTTGTACACACGTCCATATCGAGCCATCCATTGCTCATGTTTATATGCTGTGGACATTTTGGGAAGTGTGCGTGATGTGGCTTGAGAAGCCCATGCTCCTAAAAGTATCAATGCAGCAATGATGAATTTTCTTTCCAGAGATAAAGCCATTGTGTGCAAACTAAAAGGATATATATATATGATCACTATGATTTTCTAATTACTGAATGAGGAGGTACATTTGGGCATTGAGGGATTAGGCTTTATATACAAGGTGAGTTAGCTTCCATAAGTTCTTAATTCTGTGGCTAGCTTCATAAAAATATGATGTAAATGTTGTGATGGAAAGGAACCCAATATCCACAGTTTGCCGGGCAAACTGACTTGATTTGGACAACAATGTTCAGTTCTGTGAATGCTGCCCCCTTAAACGTGGAAAATTATTTTAATTTATTTCAAGATTTTATGCATGTATAATTAGTTTGTTTCTACATAATTACTCGTTAAATTAGTCATTTGCTGTGTTAAAAATAATTTATACACTACTGTGACCTTAAAAATAATTAGGATCCTATCCATTTCATGATCCAGGATTTAAAATGTGTTGGAATGTGACATTATAATAATAAGAGAGAGAAATGAATCTTTATTTTATCTGAAAATTTTAATTAATGTAATATATAAATCTCCGTAGGTCAGATTTCTCATTGATGATGTCAGGCTTCATCAAGTTATAGTTAAAAAAATTAAAAATTAAATAAAATAACTGCTCTTTGGCCAGTCTCTGTCACACATAACTTACCAGAACGTTTAGGGAGCTGGCATTACTATATATATATATATATATATATATATATATATATATATATATATATATATATTTCAATTCACAGCGAGTCTGCAGTTTTGGAGTGATCTTTAAGGAAGCAATTAGAAAACAAAATAACCGAATTATTTGTGAATGGGGGGCAGCGTCCACGGCACTGTCCTTGGATATCTGAATCATTATATTTTTCTCTTAAAACTGGGGAAATTATATTAGATCGTTTGATACAGAATGGTCTGAGATCGAAGACGTCAAATTATCGAATAGTATGTTGATGGCCTTGGAATATTATGAACGGGATGATTGTCACAAACGAAGAGGTCAATAAACACCTTCAGCATTAATACCTTCAGCTTCGGAAGATGAGATCTTTCAGCTTCGACTTCGGGTAATGGAATACCTTCAGCTTCGAGAGGTGGGAAAACACTTTCATCTTCGATTTCGGGATATGGAATGACGTCTTGTCTTTGAAGTTCGACATACAAATAGTTTAATTGTTTTTCTTTTTCAATTTAGTTCTTTAATTAATAATATTTTATTATTTGTAAGTTTGTTATTTTGTTTCCGTAAAAATAGGAAGTTTGTTAGAACCCTTTTTCGCATCCCTAGAAAGTTTGTTAGAGCTTTTTTCATATCCCTAGGAGGATTTTATTTCCATTTTTATTTCCATATCTCTCGGAATATTCTAGAGTGACTTGAGGATAAAATTTTGCTAAGCTATACAAACTCGGCTTGTGGGTTGGAATAGGGGAATTGAATTTTGATAAAAAAAATATTGTACACATTAGAGAGATTTCTCTGTGTTTTCCGGTGAATCTCTTGTTTCTTTATTTATGATTCTATTTGTTTACCAGCCCGTAGGAAGTTATCCCGCCCGGCGTCAGTTGGTATCAAAGCTCAAACATCTTTTTGGGAATAGAATCATCGGTTTTAATGGCCGGTGGTCGTGGTCGTAGAGGGTAGATTCCGGTTGAAAGTCCCGTACCATGATCTAAGCGTCCAGGACGTGATGATTGAGGATTTATAGAGACAGGTTACAGAGGTAACCGCTACAAAGAAAACGGGTATTTCCGACGGACTTAGCTTCGACGGACTACATTCTGTCGAAATAAGCTTAATTCTGAGGGAATAATGCGTCGAATATAAGTCCATCAAAAATAGCATAATTCTGACGGAATTCCCTCGGAACTAGAACTCTTTACAAGTGGGTCCAAGATTCCTGCCAGCGCAAAAACTAATTTTGACGAACTAAAGTTATTTCCGAGGGAATTTTCGTCGAATTTAAGTGTGTTCCGAAGGAATTATTTTTGACAAAAATTTCTTCGGAATTAATGAAAAAAATCTATTCAGCTCTGCAGCACCTTTCATTTCAGTCACACACTCACTCTCGATCTCTCTCTCATTCTCTCTATCTCACTCTCATTCTCTCTCTTTCATCCCCCACCCCCACCTGTGAGATCCCGAATTTTATGAAATAAAAGTATTCAATTTTTCTATTTTAGTAAATAGTTAAATTGATAAAAGTTTAAAGTTAAGGGTGAAATTTGAAAATTTTGCAAAGTAAGCAAGTTGTTATAAATATTATTACGTTTGTATCGGGGAATATTCGTTTTAACAGGAATATTAAATGACGACGGCATAATCATTAGTGGATCCCACAACGGAAGTATTGTCGTATTTAGAAAACGACAAAATTATCATTTTATAAAATTAACGGCAAAAGTGTTACCATTAAAACTGTTGAACTACCCAGTAGTAAAAAAAGAATACGATGTCTGGCATGTGGTTGCGTAGTAGCACACGGTATTGATTATTGATGCTTATGTAAGAAGTCACTCGGTTATACTCAATTATTGCTACTGATAATCACTTTGCATCATATCTTTCATATTATTGATTCAATTATTGTCACAAATATCATCGCATAATATGATATATTGTTAAATCAATAATTGAGGACGGCAAAGTTATTCATATTATTATTTGTAATATTGACAATGTCTAGAAGTTACATCGAGGAAAGGTTAGATAATCTAATCATGGCGCCAATAGGAGAAATCTTATCTAAAGCCCCTCTTTCCGGAAACGATCTGGTTGTTAAATATTATGAATTATAATATTAATGATGAATAAATTCGTGTTAATTAAAGATGAAATTGATAGTTCTATTGTGTTGAAATTATTAGTGTTAGTGAAAATTGATATTTATTTTGATAATAATTGATGTCGGAGGTTATATGACCAATCGGATAATGCTTAGGATAAATGAGCAATTAATTGCTATTAATTCACATGATTATAATTATTTGTTCACATGTGTGTACTATTGATTCACATTCTTGTACTATTAGGGGAGGTGGTGCAAGATTGATAATACTTACATGACTAAGTTAAAAATAGAGGTATAGATGGAGGTACTATACTGTAATTCGTATTTTCACATATACAGAACTATTGATTCACATGATGTGGTCCCGGCGTAAACACACATGATGGGATATTCGACAAAATAATAAATAATGGAATAACAATGAATTTCACCGTGTATGCAGTGCCAGATATAAAAGTTATTCCAATGAATAATAATAAAGAAACGGAAACGAGTCGAGGCAAAAATTAAATGCAAGGCGGGATATTTCAACGAGTAATAATAAAGAATGAAATAATAGAAGAATTTCACCATGTATGCGGTACTTCGCATAAACAGGTTATTCAACATAATAATAAGGAATGGAATAATAGAAGAATTTCACCATGTATGCAGTACTTCGCATAGACAGGTTATTCCAACATAATAATAAGGAATGGAATAACAACTCTTTGAATAAGAAAGAATAATACCCCTTACCTTAGAAGAAACTGGATTAGAATAGAAAGGTAGCAGACTTCTCTTCTTCTTTCTCTCTATAGATTTTCTCTCTATAGCTTCTCTCTATAAGTTCTCTCTATAATTTCTCTCTCTAGAGTTTCAGTGAATTCGTAAGAAATAATGAAGGAATGAGCTTTATTTATAGGAGAATGGTGAATAGTAACTAATTCATGAACGGTCAGATTGATTTACTTTTAAGCAGACTATCCATATTAAAACATAAAGCAACGGTCCATCTTGATTCACTATTAAAACTTTAAACCAACGGTCCATGCGATTCACTATTAAAACTTTAAAAATCATTTAAATTAAAACGATCCATATTGCGATTTATTAAAACTTTAAATTTCGGTCCAACTGATTCACTATTAAAATTTTAAACCAACGATCCTGATTTACTATTATAATTTCAACCAACAATCCTGAAAAATATCTCCTCATGGAATAATATTGTACAAAAATGATTTGGGATAGAAAAGAAATATATTTTGTTCAGTGAATAGTATCTAGTGAATAGTAACTCGTGAATAGTAACTCATGAATAGTAACTTGTGAATAGTAACTCGTGAATAGTAACTCATGAATAGTAACTCGTGAATAGTACTCCGACACGAAAAGTGTCCTGAATACCTGATTGAATAATATAACCTCCAAACATAAATTATTATCGAAATAAATGTCGACTTCCACTAACACCAATAATCCCAACACAATGAAACTATCAAATTCATCTTTAATCAACATGAACTTATTCATCATTATTATTATAACTCACAATATTTAACAAACGGTTGTTCCGGAAAGAGGGGCTTTTCAATAAGGATTTCTCCTATCAAGCCGCAATTAGGTGACCAAACCTCTCCTCGATGAACTTCTAAATATTGTAAATATTTCAATTTAATAATATGAACAACTTTTGTCGTCTCAATTATTGATTTAATAGTATATCATATAACGCAGATGATCTCGTGACAATAATCGAATCAATAATATGAGAGATATAATGCAAAGAATTATCGTAGCAATAATTAAATATAACTGAGTGACTTATCACGTAAGCATAAATAACCAATATCGTGTGCTACTATGCAATCACGCCGTATTACTATACTTTTACTACCGAAAGTAGTTCAGCAGTTTTAACGGTAAAACTTCCGCCGTTATTTTCATAAAAATATTTTTGTCGTTTTCTCAATCCGATAATAATTCCATTAATGGGGTCCGCTAATGATTGTGTCGTCGCATGAATATTCCCCGTTAAAACGAATATTCCCCACCAATCGAATATTATATAACAACTAACATGTACTTTGTAAAATTTATAAATATTACCCACAACTATAACGTTATCTCAAACCCACACCCAAAAATTTGAAAAAATATTTTGAGAAAATTAAATCTTTATTCGTAAAATCTTGGGTCTCACGATCGAGGGCTTGGAATGGCTACAAATGTCTTTTGACCATTTAATAACTTTATCGACCCCTATTCTATTTGGTCGGTGATCATGGTAGCTTCTAATCTTTCATCGTCAATGTCCATGAAGGACCCAGATATGTTATTGACTTTACTCATACCGGGGATAAGAGTCCTACAAAAGACATAAATGTGTACCTCGATCAGTTACTTGATGAACTTAAGATTACGTGGGAGGCGGGGGTTCAGACTTATGATAAATCGATTAAGCGGTAATTTTGTGATGAAGGCTGGCCTATTGTGGAGTATCACTGATTATCCAGCACTTGGGATGATTAGTGGTTGGTCGACTAATGTGAAGATGTCATGTCCAGTCTGTATGGGGGATGTGCAAGGCACACAACTCTGCATGGTTGGAAAACTACTCTTTGAAGCTCGCTCAGAGATTCTTACCTATTGAACACAGTTATGTAAAGATGTCGCGCGATTCAATGAAGAAAGACAGAGAAAAAAGGTGTTGTTGGTCGATTGTCGGGGAATGAGGTCTTAAGCTGGCTCAATGATTTGAAATTTCCACCATCAGGGAATGAACATGGTAAGTTGAGAGCAATAGGGTACGAGAAAACTCATAATTGGACTCACTCACCTATTTGGTTTGAGTTTCCATATTGGGCCACACTTGAAGTCAATCACTATATAGATGTCATGCATACAAAAAAATGTATTCGAGAGCGTGTTCTACACCGTGCTAGATGCTAGTGGTAAAATAAAAGACAATGAAAATTCACATAAAGATTTGGTGGCTATAAACATCAGGCGGGAATTGTGGCTCCATCCTAACAACTCAAAACCAAAAGCTCATTTTTGTTTTACCAAGAAACAGGTTGAAGACATTTGCAAGTAGGTAAGTGCATTGAAGCTCCCAGATGGCTATGCTTCTAACATTTCTCGTTGTAGTAAGGTTCAACAATTGAAAATAACTGGGTTCAAGAGTCATGATTGTCATGTATTTATGTAGAAGTTGATGCCAATTGCATTTCGTGAGATGCTACCTAGAAAAATTGTTGACGGCTTGACCGAACTTTCAAATTTCTTTTGGGATCTTTGCTCAACGGTTGTAAAGTACAATGATGTGGAACAGATGGAGAAAAATATAGTGCTGACAATGTGCAAGCTTGAAATGATCTTGCCTCTAGGGTTCTTTGACTCGATGAAGCATGTACCTATTCTTCTACTATATGAGGACCGGTGCAATATCGTTGGATATATCCTTTTGAGAGGTAATATCATCTATATAGATTGGGGTCCAACAACCTCATTCCGACTAAGACGGTTGTATTTTATTGAGACTACATCCTCAAAATACAAGGAGCAGAAGTTGACAAGCTTTTCCTCTGTATAGCGTTCAGCAATAGAGCCCTATACACGAGCTTTGTTTTTCACTTTCTGCTTTAATCGTTGCATGTACCTATTGGTACAATGATTAAAAGACATTAATTCAGAGTATTAAGTAAAAATGCCATCAAAGTAACACAATATATATATTGTGTTACTTTGATGGCATTTGTACTTAATACTCTGTATTAATGTCTTTCAATCATTATATTGTGTTACTTTGATGACATTTTTACTTAATACTCTGAATTAATGTCTTTCAATCATTGTACCAATAGGTACATGCAACGATTAAAGTAGAAAGTAAAAAATAAAGCTTGTGTAGAGCTCTCTATCAACGAACGCTATACAGGAAGAGCTTGTCAACTTCGCCTGTACTTTGAGGATGTAGTCTCAACAAAACACAACCGTCTAGTCGAAATGAGGTTGTCGGACCCCAATCTATTGCTGATGAGTTAGTTATATTCTCTTATCCGGCTAAACCATTTGGCGCAGAGACGATGACTTATCTAACTGACAAAGATTTAGAAATTTTATCTACATACGTGCTTCTAAATATGCCCAAAGTATCGGCAGACATGAAGTATATATTATTTTTTTCGAGTTTAAAATATTTCCTTGCCCCACATATACATAAAATTAATCCTGTTATTATTATGTTAGTTCATTCAAAAACGAAGCATATGCTTCTAACCCGGGACTAACTACAACACAGTTGGAAGCATTCACCAATGAAAATTTTCAACAGTGGTTTAAGAGAAGGGTTGAAGAAGATAATGCCTATGATTATTTTTCAAATGTTATTTCTGGTCCATACAAACTTATTAGTTCATATCCCGACTGTATCGTTAATGGGTACAGATTTAAGGTTGATGACTTGAAAAAATTGACATCAGTCAATTCTGGCGTTGTCGTGTTGGGAAGTTGTTACCAAAATTCTAAATCCAATTACTACGGACGATTAGAAGACGTGGTTGTGCTCAATTATTCTAGAGGTAAAAAGGTTGTTACATTTAAATGTCGTTGGTTTGATAATGAAAACGGTGTTAAAGTTGATCGTAATAGAATCGTCACAATAGATATCAAGTCAAAGCTACAGTCTAGTGACGTGTTTGTATTAGCCAGCCAAGCGACTCAAGTGTACTACGCCCTAATGTAGCAAATTCTAGAACCCCACGGTATCTGGGTTGTCATAACGAAAACCAAGGCTTTTGATGGTATCGATTTTTTGGAAACGGATGACCCGTTGCAAGAACAAGTTAGCAATCCCAACCACGTACTGCCAGATGATGACGATGTGTTGGCAGAAGATGATAATGACATTTATTGCCAGTGATTATGTCATTTTACAAGATGAAGATGATGAAACATTAATTGATACGGACGAGCAAGAGACTGAATCTAAGGATGAAATTGATATTGATTCTAACGGGTTTGACGATGTATTAAGTCTTAACTTCAACTTATTATTATTTTTGTATAATTCACTAATAAAAAAATATTTTAGCAAGATAATTTTAGTAAAAATTAATGTTCTCATTCTTTTTAATTACAGTAGCACAAAAAATCTCATTCTTTTTAATTCCGTCGGAAATAAGTTATACTCGACGGAATAACCTTATTTCTGACAGAATATTCTGTCAGAAATAGCCAATTTTCTTATAGTGAACCCAGCGCCTTGCAGCGTAAGATCTGGGTCGTCGTGGATAGGTTCCGGATGAGGAAGTCCTGCACCTAGGCCGCCGTGGACAGGTTCCGGAAGAGAAAGTTCCACATCTTGAACACGATGAAAAATCCTATGATTCTGAATCGAGTTATGATAACCCTTACCATCGTAGGAGGCAACTATGGGAACATCATGACTATGAAAACCATCGCAGTGATCTGGGTTTTAGAATGGAGCTACCAAAATTTTTTGGTACGCTGCACGCATAACGCATAACGATTCATCGATTGGATGAACGAAGTAGAGCGTATCTTTGATTTTAAGGAAGTCTTATATAACGTTAAGGTGAAGATGGTTTCCATCAAATTGAAGGGTCGAGCATCTGCTTGGTGGGAACAAATGAGGCGTTCACGGGAGAGACAAGGAAAGGCTAAAATCACAAAGTGGGAGAAGATGAAAAAAAAGATGCAAAGTCACTTTCTTCCTTTTGGATATACTCAATTTCTATTTAAGAGATTGCATCTGTTAAGACAAGGTACTCGATCTGTGGATGATTATACCGAAGAATTTTACCAATTAATAGTAAGGAATGATCTATCAAAAATTGAAGAGTAACTAGTGGCATGAAATCTGGGAGGATTAAAGCAGCCGTTGCAAAACGCCCTTAGCCTCCATTCACTTTGGACTATTTCTGAAGCATATCAGCAAGCTTATGAGGCAAAACAACAATAGAACAGTAGACTGATGCCAATGAACAATCCCCCCAACATACTAAATCCATTCCCACAATTTTGTACTACACCATGACCTCAGGGTAACTTTAGTTCTAGCATCAAGTGCTGCAGATGTGGAGAACCAGGTCATAAAGCAACTAAGTGCCGAAAGCCTGCTAACCAGAAGGGTAAGAACCTTTTTATTGAAGAAGGAATGACCGATGAAGCATAGGAGTTCAGAGAGCCTATATATGATGAGTACGAGAACGAGTGTGACGCCCCCAAAATAGGTCAACACGACCCATTCCGAGTCGCCAGATATCACATTACAAAAATCAAATAAAAACTTTATTTATACAACTGTTGAACTGTCGTGTAGAGTACGACAACACATAAGCTGTGAGTTTTAATACAATACATGTAAACTCTCATGCATGGTGCCTCGACCACAACACCTAACAATGGTACTTTACATAAAAGTACAGTCAATAACTCTCTTAGAAATTAAAATCTTTGGATAATGCTCAAGGAAACCTTCGTACATGGGAGGCCATGCATCTAAGTTATGATAGATATCATATGACTCGAGAATTATCCTTGGTTAACCCAATAGACCCCAAAGAAAAATGAGAAGATTACTATCATGTTTTTTTCAATGGTGAGTCTTCTCTTGATATATAATTATCTCCATTGTCTCCAATTGAGAATTATATTTCAACCAAACTCCAAGATTATATAGGTAGTGCTCATAGATATAATCAGTAAGTGCATATGCACAACCCTGTCTTATGATAACACGAAGTCATCTGTCATTAGACATCTTGTATGATAGTGGCAAAACGCCCTTCCAAAGTTGGGTTCACCTCACCCTATTCGGTTCACCAAAATCAACGGTTAAAATGATGTATAAAATACGACACACTTATCTATAATTCTCAATAAAATTATTTTCATACTTGTTTTTAAGAAACCTCAACAAATATATAGACCATCATTCTATTCCCTCATTACCCCCCTTTCGACTCAAATTTACACTCTTATTACCCGAAAGGAATTGTGAAGCAAAAGGGTTAAAGACAACTAGCCCAATAAAGAATATCATGACTAAAGATAATTAAATTATCAATAGCCTTCGTCAGTAATAAATCAGAGATTTAGAACATATGGTAGATTATAAAAACTTTTCAACTATAGTTATAGCAGAACGAGCAATCCATTAGAAGAGTCAAATAAACCATAAAGTCTATTATCTTCTCCATGTTAAAAGTCCACCAACCATGTTTTATCCCTGTAACATCAATCAACACTTCCTGTCCACAATTATATGAATAACTCATAATCATAAATGTGATTTTAAATTCCTCTTCGCACCCAGGACGAAGATAATTTTCATCACCTGTCTTTACCTGAAACATCAAAGATCATGGTTATACCAAACCACAGTTCCTGTTCATAATCATACTAATAAATTCATCTTTGTACTACGGGCTAAAGATATTCATTAACAGATTCATCTTTGCACTATGTGCCAAAGACATGGGCTGTATTTTTAGAAGAGTCAAGTAGAACATGATATCTACTATCTTCTACTTAATTAAAAGGTTATTATCAATATTTTATATTTGAGACTCGACAATAAATAATCCACATAATTGAATCATCCTCGCACTACTGCTAAGGATATTCATTAGTATCACGACCACGAATTATCCATGCACTACGGGCCAATGATATTCATATTTTCACCAATGGTCATGATTATACCAAATAATCCCTGGTCATAATCATACCAACAACTGTCCATCAATGCACGTAAGCCAAAGATGACTTTCATCACAATATAAGCATGAGGATGATGACAATGATATAGGCATTAATCTAACAAAATCAAGGATAATTATTAAAGACTTTAAATTTATCCAGAGTTTAAAAATACCCAAATTGTCAACATGATATTGCTTTGTGGGGTAAAATTCAAGAATAATATCCATTTATCAAAAATAATTTGGACAGAAAAGAAATAAATTTTTTGGTGAATAGTACCCCGTGAATAGTACCCTGTGAATAGTACTTCGGAAATAGTACCCCGTGAATAGTACCCCCAACATGAAAAGTGCCCCGAATACCTGAGTGAATAATACTAGAGTGAATATAAACCGGGTGAATAGTAACCCATGAATAGTAACTCGTGAATAGTACTCCGGCGCGAAAAGTGCCCCGAATACCCGAGTGAGTAATACTAGAGTGAATAGTAACTGGGTGAATAGTAACTCGTGAATAGTACTCGGCACAAAAAGTTCCCGAATACCCGAGTGAGTAATACTAGAGTGAATAGTAATCGGGTGAATAGTAACTCGTGAATAGTACCCTGGGTGAAAATATTGATATTTCAGATCAATATTCCAATGAAACGATACTGAATGAAGTGCAAAACTCAAGGATATTCCACTAATTTCAAGGATAATAGAAGCAATACTTACCATAGTAAGTTTAGATTTCTGAATATGAAAAGAAATAACATACAAAACTGCAAATGGATTTTCACTTGTCATACGGTATGTAATCCGCATAGACAGGTTATTCCGACATATTAAAGGATGAATATGAAAAATAGTATTCCTTATGAATACGAAAGAAATAATACCCCTTACCAAATGAAAATAACATCCCTTACCTTAGTAGAAGACTGGATACTGTAATAGTGAAGTAGCAGATTACTCTTCTTCTTGCTCTCTATAGTTTCTCTCTCTATAGTTTCTCTTATGAATCTCAGTAAATTGGTGAGAATGAAAGAAGAATTAAGCTTCTATTTATAAGAGAAATGACTAAATAGTAACTAATTCACGAACTGTCCAGATTTATTTACTATTTGAACGGACGGTCCATATTGATTACTATTAAAACCACAATCGATGGTCCAGATTGATTTACTTTTAAAACCACCACCGATAGTCCAGATTGATTTACTTTTAAAAACACCACCGACGGTCCAGATTGATTTACTTTTAAAACCACCACCGACGGTCCAGATTGATTTACTATTAAAACCACCATCAATGGTCCAGATTGATTTACTATTAAAACCACCACCAATGGTCCAGATTGATTTAACTTATTACACTTTAGTACCCCTAAAGTTTTCCAAGTTTGCATTATTCCCCTCTAACTTTTGTAATTCACTTATCTTTAATAAACACATTCTTAATACTTCAACAATTATTCATCATTAATATTATAACTTACAATATCGACAACCAGATCATTCCCAGGTAAGAGGGGGCTTTCCGATAAAAATTTCTCCTTATTGGTGCGCAATTAGATGACCTAACACCTTTCCTCGACAGAACTTTCTAGACATTGTCAATAATGTAAATAATAATATGAATAAATGTATTGTCTTAATTATTGACTTAATAATATAAAATATTATGCAGATGATACTGTGACAATAATTGAATCAAATAACGTGAGATACTATGCAATAATTACTGTAGCAATAATTGAGTAAATTGAGTGGCTTCTTACGTAAGCATCAATAATAAATACTGTGTTCTACTATGCAACCACGCGTATTACTATATTTTTACCACCGGGTATCTCAACAGTTTAACGGTAAAACTTTCGCCGTTTATTTTTATAAAAAGATATTTCTGTCGTTTTCTAACTACGACAATACTTCCGTTTTGGGGTCCACCAATGATTGTTCCGTCGTACGAATATTCCCTGTTAAAACGAATATTCCCCGACACAACGAATATTCTATATCAACTTGCTTACTTTGAAAAAATTTCAAATACCACCCTTAACTTTAACCTTTTATCAATTTAACCATTTACTAAATAGAATAATAATTATAAGAAAATTAAATACTTTCATTTCATAAAATTTGGGGTCTCAGAACGAGGATGTGTTATATGGAGATGGACAGGAGACCCTAGTCGTTCGCAAGAGTCTACTGACTCCTAAAGAAGAATCTGAAGAAGATTGGTTGAGGACCAATATCTTCCACATTACTTGCATAGTGGCAGAAAAGGTCTGTAAAGTAATTATTAATAGTGGCAGTTGTGCAAACGTGGTGTCCAAATAAGCTGTTCAAAAGTTAAACTTGAAAATAGATCCACATCCAAACCCATATAAGTTATCTTGGTTGAATAAAGGCAGTGAAGTAACCGTTGATAGAAAATGCTTAATATCCTTTTCAATCGGAAAGAAATACTTTGATAACGCTTGGTGCGATGTGGTGAAAATGGATGCGATGCTTATCATATATTGTTGGGAAGACCATGGCAATATGACCGAAGCGTCATCCATGATGGTCGGAAGAACACTTACTCCCTCAACATAAAAGGGAAGAAGGTTGTTGTGACAACGCGAGAATTTAGACAATTAATAAAATCTTAAATGATTAAATAAAGGTTGAATAATAAGACCTATACTGTAAATAGAGTATGGATTTAAAAATTTTGTGAAGGATTTGTATGAATTACAAATTGTAAGTGAATATCTGATAGCGAGGTATAGGGTTTTGTGTATAGTGATTATGTGTGTACAGTATGTGGTTATGGGTCAAGTATGAATCAGATAAGTTATAACGTTGACAAACCCTAATGTTATGATAAGAACATCAATGTTCAGTGAAGAAACCCTAGCAATTGGTTAGAAACCCTAATTCCAGGTTTTAGAACCCTAATTTTAGTTCTAGAAATTCCTAAACCCTAATTTGGGAACCCTAATGTTAAGTATTAAGACTTAAAGGTTAAACGTTATGGGATATATATGAAAAGACCAAATTACCCTTTAAATTGTAGGGAAAATGACCAAAATATCCTTAATAGGTGCGAAATGACTAAAATGTCCTTTTACTTAAACTTTAAGCAAAAGATTTCTCAAATCTTGTTCATGAGTCATCAAGGAAAAATATTTATATGTGCTTCAAATCCAAGTTAGATCATCCAACATGTGCCACCTATGCCATCCAAGTTCAATGAATCAAAAGATTAAAACTTAAAAGTTAAGAAAATATTTCACTTTACTTTCTAACTTAGCCAACCCTTTCTCTCTCTCTCTCTAATTTTCGAAATTTGGAGAGGAATTAAGTCAAGAGTTAAGCCAATATCAACCCTTAGCTCTCCAAGATCAGAATTAAAGATCAAAATCAAAGACTGGAACCAAAAAGGTATAAACCCCAATTTAAGCTATATCTTTAAGATTTCATGTGATTATGTGTTTTGATGTTTAGATTAGTGTTATAAGATGTTATTTAGTGATCTATGATGTTACATCATAGATCCATAACATCTAAGTGCATGAAAATTAGAATTTTAAAAACATTCAAGAACCCTAATTTTGTGGTCTGACAGCCATATGTCAGAGCCTCTAGATCTTAATCTGTTAGATGTTAGGATGGCTAAGTGTATCATTGATATTCTATGCCATGACGAGAGTAGACTGAAAGTGGAATCAAGTCCATACCATGTCTAGATCTCAAGTTATTAATGGTCAAACACGGTTGACCAAGCACAAATTTGGAAATCTGGAAAACCCAGATTTCCCAGATCTGTCTGACAAGATTTTTCAAGCCTCTGATCTTGCAGTTGTTAAGGTTTTAGGCTATGAGAGTGTATCATTGATATACTATGACATATGGACTACCAAACCATGACACTAGAACATTTAGATCATCAACAGGATCAAAGATATTAATAGTCAAAACTGGGTTGACAAACTGCCTGGGTTGATTTCTGGAAAACCCAGAATTCATCAAGAATAGTTTCTGGCTGGTACTTTGACCAAGCCAGATCTTGCTTCTATGATGCTACAAAAGTGTATTACTTTTGTACCTGGACATACATACTACATAAGTGTGACACTTTAACACTTAGAGTAAGTCCAGAATCTAAGTTATTAAGATCCAAAGTAAGTCCCTTGACACTATTCTTATTTTCTAGGTAACAGCTCTGACATGCTTTTTGATGGCTTATAACTTATTGTTCTGTTGTAGTTTGGCCCTGCAATTTGTTTGTGCTTGTAGTATTACATCAATACTACATCACTAATACACCTACATGCCCAGAAAACATCTTGAACATAGAATTAAAAGTTGTCAAACTAGGTACCCTGACACTGACTTTGAATGTTCTTGAGGGCTTAAGAACATCTATAGCGACAAATTTATCACGATAGGCCCTTTAACGACATATTTAATAAAAATAAATTATTTAATTTAAATAATTAGAATAAAATGGAAAATAATTATGAAAAATTCATAATTAATTTCTAAAAATTATTTTAAGGTATAAAAATTAACTTTTAATAATTTTAGATATATTTCATTAATATTTTAATTTATTTAAATATTAATGATATTTAATTTAATTAATAATTATATTAAATAAATTATGTAAAAATGATTTTAATATTTTAAAATCATTTGAAAATATATTAAATTGTTAGAAAATATTTTAAGTTATTTTAAATGACTTTTAATATTTTGGTATGAATTTCATTAATAGTTTAATATTAATGATAATAATTTATTTAATATTATATTAATTAAATTATGAAAAAATAGTTTTAATGTTTTAAAATTATATAAAAATGATTTACTGAGTTTTAAAAATGTTTTACGTTATAAAATATAACTTTTAATATTTTTTTTCATGAAATGCATTAATATTTTAATATTAATGACAATTATTTAATAATGATTTTAAATGTTTTAAAATCATTTAAAAAGTGATATTAAGGTATTAAAAATACTTTGAGTTATAATAAATAACTTATAATATTATAACATGTATTTCATTAATATTTGAAATTTATTAAATTTTAATAATAATGGAATTATGTGTTATTTAAATCATTTAAAAATGATATTAATGATTAAAAATCATTGTAAATGATAATAATTATTTAAAAATTATTATAAGCTATTGAAAAATGTTTTGACTAATAAATAAATTATCTAAAATAATATTGAAGCGTTTAAGTAGGGTCTTATTGATAATAAGCTCAATAATTATTCGATTAGGCAATCGGGATGTCGGAATAGTACTTAACTTAACTCAAACTGAAATAGTTTGACTTGATACCGGGTCTTATGTGTTTTAGTGACTGTTAGGAATACGTGCTTATGTGTTTAAGTTATATTATAACTATAATTAGAAGTAGTATATGTGATGATATTATTCTAATTGGGAGATCGATATTATCAATATGAGGTCTTTCAGATGAAGCTAAATAGTTTGTGTAGCAGTAGCCGACGGTACAGACAAGTTTTTATACTTTTATTGTGCAAGTTTCTTGAAGTATACTTTTAACTAGTGATTAATCATTATTGATTACATCACGCCTATGATTTATTGATTCGCACGTTGTGCATGATGTATATGTTCATCAGGTATGAAAGGATGATCACCTTCATTACCATTTGGTTCAGTTATAGTTGTTCATGTTCATTGTTGGCCATTCATTTTTATTGTCTCGGTCGTTCAGTTATGAAAATTGATTCATGTTCTTTCACAATTACTATATTGTTGGAAGTTTGTCAGCTTATTATTCATTCTTTCAATCATAATATATCTTTCTTTGAACCTTAGGTAGGGTTACCTTAGGCTAATAACCACAGGGATATGGATAAGGAATAACTCAAATAGAGTTAGTGCATCATTAAGATTCAAAGACGAATCTCGACAAGTTATAAAAGATCCAAAGTTACCTAACTCTGATAATAAAGATGAACAATAGTAATGAAAAGGTAGAGTCTAAAAGACAAAAAGTATACGGGGGAAAAGAGATCGTAAAACAAAACGATCATAACATAGGAAAGAATCGTAGTAAAATACGATTATAATATGAGATCATCCCGTGATCTGATAAGGTCATAGCAGGGAGAAGGATCAATTGAATGATTGAAAAATCTTATAGCAAAATTGTTATACTTAATTTGTACTATGAATTGGTACTATGCCAACTCAGAAATAGGTTGGGAATGATGCAATACGGATGTAACAAAATTCGTATGGAGTAAGGAAAAACTAGGATTATGTGGGATTTCAATTGAGGACTCATGTCAGTAGCTAAGTTGTATGATTCCTTGTATGGGCGGGGAATTTGTACTTGGTTTTAGAATCACTTAGCTTCCTATATCGATATAGTGGTTAAGTTGAACAATTCTTTGTATGGATGGGGAATTGTCCTTGGTGTACCAACCGCTTAGCTTCCTATATTGATTAGTGGCCGAGTTGACCAATTCTTTATATGGGCAGGGGATTGTGTTTGGTTTGACAATCACTTAGTTTCTAGTAGTGATAATTATTAAAATGTTTGTGCCGCGCTATTTGTTATATAAATGTTGAGAAGGTGATTCTTTTCTCATGTGTATAACAGATAGGTATAGGATATATATATAATATAAGGTTAGGTGCAAGTTCTTAAAACTCATACTTATGGTAAGTTTGTGAGTCATAATCGTATGGTATATTTTTGAACCCTTAATTGTATGGACAGTTCTTGATTGGTTCTTGAACTACATATTGCTAGGATAAGTTCCGAAACTCATATTATTGTGGAAATTTTTTGAACTCATAACGTGTGGTAAGTTTGATGAACTGGGGTATAGGAAAGTTATGAATGGAGAATTGAGGATGATAGAAATAGATAGAATTATTAAGCAATGGATCATTATAGAAAGTGGAGATGATGGTAGAAACATAGGTATTCCAAATCTTCTAGCTATGCTAGACTTTGAAATTTTGACATCAAGCTAAATACGCACTGATGTGCCTTTTAAAAATGAATTTTTATTCTCAATACATGGTGACAATTGTGTATGTGTGGACTTCGGGACACTGACACATCGTTACCTGTTGAGGTCTGATAACCCTAAAACTGATTTACAATGATTTTTGAACTGTTTAAAGAATAATCTATGCTACTTGTTTCGGCTAGACAAAAATGATTTAAAAATATCAAAATATATTTTATATCATTAGTGCATCATGTAACATGGTGCAAAGATGATAAAAATGATGGAGTTATCAATGCAAAATTACTTAGTGTTGGATGTGATCGAAAGATCATCAGCCCATTATAGTATGATTTATTATGACAAAGTCACCCCATGACGGAATCCTCAAAAGGGCTGTAAATACAGTGCGATATCATGACGTCATAAAATATTTTTAGAATTTCAAAGAGAAATTATTGCCATCGGGGTTTGGCCATACATGTTTTGATTGAAATTGAATAATTGGTATGAGTCTAAGCTATTTGATTCAGCTAGACCAATGCTTATGAAAATTCCAAGTATTCTTTGAAATTTTTCCCGAACTGAATTGTTTTCGTGCAAAATCCTATGATAAGACTGAGGTGAACTATGCCGATTGGATAAAATAATTCAATCTATTTATTGCGAGAACATTCGCGAGACATGATTAACGTTTGCACTAGCATCGGTAGTTTACCTTCTTCGTGATTGTAAACATACTGTTAACCTTTGTAAGGGGTATAGTACCTTTTTCTTAATTGAAATAGGTCACAAGTAGTAATACATCTAAACCTCAATAGTTCATGGTCTATATAACTCCTTAGCATGATTTGAAAATTTTAACTCTTTGGAGGGATGTTTAGGGTAGTTTATGATGATGGGTATGAAATAGTATGAACTCCTTGTGTACGGGTAGAATTTGATATGATTGAATAAAGGTTGTATTGAAAACCTAGTTTTGGTGAATGGAAGGAGTAGGGTGTAGTAGGCTATAATTTCGGGGATGAAATTATTAGAAAAATGGGTGAATGTGACAATCCGAGAATTTAGACAATTAATAAAATCTTAAATGATTAAATAAAGGTTGAGTAATAAGACATAGACTATAAATAAAGTATGGATTTAAACAAATTTTAAAGGATTTGTATGAATCACAAACTGTAAGTGAATATCTGATAGCGAGGTATAGGGTTTTGTGTATAGTGATTATGTGTGTACAATATGTGATTAAGGGTCAAGTATCAATCAGATAAGTTATAACATTGACAACCGTAACACTACAAGAAAACTGGCTAATTTCGACGGATATATTGTCAACGAAAATAATTCAGTCGATCTTATAGTTTTCCCGACGAAATATTTTGTCGAACCTAATTCGGTCAGAAATAACATAAATACGACCGAATTTGGTCAAAAATATGTCTGAGTAAAGGAGCCGAAAAAGCCCGCCAGCGCAAATTATTATCTTGATAAAATATTAGTAATTTCGACAGAATGTTCGTCGAAGTTAACTTATCTTCGACAGATATAATTTTGATGGAATTCTGTCAGAAATAGTTAAATAAAAATAGATCAGCATATTTATTTCAGTCGCTACTCTCTATCTCTCTCTCAAACGACCTCTTGTCTTCTCATCCGACCCATCTCTCGCTTCGCCACTTACACACACACGGTGGACCACCACCACACCCTAGCATAACGCCACCAAAGACAATCCGTCCTTCCCCCACACATACATCAAATCTCTCTCTGCCATTGGGGTTCTACCGGCGACCACCACACCGACCGGGCTAGCCTCCGATTCTCTCTTTCTCTCCTCATTTCTCCTCTTGTAATTCAAGGTACATACTGAAATTGCTAATTTTTTTAGCTAGGGTTAATATTTATTCTACTGATTTTGACTGGAATTGGTTTAATAAATTACAATTGCATCTGATTTGGTATCATGTGTTAATATATATCATAATCTGGAGTTATATGGTATAATAAGTTATAATTGCATCTGATTTGGTAAGTTTCATAGTATAATTTGGGGTCAGCAGTACAATTGCATCGATTTGGTTCTAAATTTGAATTGACAATCTAATTTGTATATCGATTTGGTTACATTTGGCCGATGAATTTGATGTATCTGAATTTGGTTCAGTTATTATGTATATTAATTTGGTTCAATTTGGTTATATCATATCATTTTTATGCCTTTTACGCCCGTATGAAAGTGAAATGCGGTGTGATAAACTTATAATTTGCGAGTGTTACGATTTTTGCCTTTTTCAAGATTGTGAATTTCAATTGTGAATCAATTGAAGACTTCTCTTATTTTGGTTTTAAATATTAATTAAAGCGAAATTTTTCGACTAAATTTTAGTGGAAGTTATATATGGTAATAAATAAATATTTAATTAACTATATAAAATGTAAGACCGAATTTTATGAAATAAAGGTATTCAATTTTTCTTATAATTACTATTCAAGTAAATGGTTAAATTGATAAAAGGTTAAAGTTAAGGGTGATATATGAAATTTTTTTCAAATGGGAATATTCGTTTGGTCGTGGAATATTCTTTACGTCGGGAGAATATTAAATGCGACCATGTAGCGATCATTTGTGGGCCCCATAATGTAATAACTATCGGATGGAGAAAGCGACAAATTTGAGTTTTTATAAATAACGGCGTAATCGTTCACAGATTAACATTTGTTGGAATACCCGGTTGGTAAAAAAGTAAAATGTCTGGCGTTGTTGTTGCGATGGTAGACACGGTATTACCAGAGTATTTTTTCAATTATTGATTCTTACGTGAGAAGACACTACTCAATAATTGTTACGATAATTCTTATTCAATATTTTATTTTATTGATTCAATAATTCTTTGTGTTGATATTTTATATTATTGTTGTTCAATAATTATCATTGCATGATATTTCCCATTATCGGATCAATAATTCATATTATTTGAATAATATTATTAGATAGCATTATTGGCAATGTCTAGAAAGTTACATCAAGGAGAGGTTTGGTCACCTAATTGGCGCCAAGAAGGAGAAATTCTTATTGGAAAGCCCCTCTTTCCAGGAGAACTTTGGTTGTCATAAATGTGATTACGTAATATTATTTGTGAATAATTAATTATTGATTCATATGATAAGAAAATATTTATTTGATGTGGATATAAATGATGGATTTATTTATGTGGTTATAAGTGAAGGAATTAATGATGAGGTGTTTTATCAAGATTTATTTGTGAAATGGAGAACAAAATATGGGATTTTCGAGAAAAATTAGTTTATTACTTGATTTTGTAAAATCCATAACTCTTTGTGTATAATGAGTTAAGAGATGAGCCATATATCAAAAGAAAGCCCTAGAAGTAAGCTAATGTAGAAATTTGAATCACCCAAAAATTCTTTGTAGATATTTCGTGGTGAAATTTTGAATGAAATGGTCCAGAAGGACTAATAGTCCGAAAAAAATCGTTGTTCTTGACTATATTAAATGTGAGTTATAAATTTTGATCCTACCGTTGGATCGTTGTAATTTTGGATATGTTATACATATATAAGTCGAGTATATGTCCACAAATTTTGAACCGTTAAAATGAGCGTATGATTTGTTATGAATTTTAAGAGGTAACCGATTCGAAATTAGGTTTTGGTGGAAAATTCTAGAATTGAGTGGGCCCCACTCTTGGTTGTTGGGGAAGATGGCTGATTTTTGGTGGGTGGAATAGTAGCGAGAGTAAAGCCATCGGAGGTTGCAAAAGTTAAGTCCTTGTCAAGCATGCTAACATTTTCCTATAAATAGAGGGCTAAGTTAGAATTGAAAATCACACCGAAACAAGTTTTCTCTCTTTCTCTCTATATTATCGGCGTATTCTTGTGAGTATTTTGAGTATACTTTGAGTATTGTTAGGCGGTGCAAGTTCCTTGAGACTATATCCAGGTGTTTCAACTAGAAATCTTTTGTCTTTTGAGGTAAGGGATGTTATTTTCTTCTCGAGATGATATTATTTCTTCAATATCATTATCTTTGAAATATTAGTTGGAACTTTTATCAAATTTGAAACTTTTTCATGTCGGGTTACTATTCATGAGTTACTATTCACGAGTTACTATTCATGAGTTACTATTCACGAGTTACTATTCACGAGTACTATTCATGAAGCGTGAAGATGTTTTTGTGGAATTTCTATCTTTTGGTGTTGGAGTTCTTATTCACGATACTCGGCCTATTATTCACGTATCTGGCACTATTCACTAATACGGCACTATTCACCTAAAAATGAAAATTTTCTTTTAAATCTAAAATATCTATTTTGGATACTAGCTTTGATTGTATCCATGTTTTGATCATTCTTGAATTTTACACCACTATGATTATTTTTGAGGTATTTTTGGACGTGGATAAAATCAATGCAAAGATGAATGATTTCTGAAGAATATCTTTGGCCTGTAGTGCAAAATGAGCAGTGTTTAAATGAACATGACCAACTGATGAATATCTTTGTGATGAGTGCAAAAGATGAATTATTGATGAATATCTTTTTTGTTCGTAATGCAAAGATGACTGTTGTTGAATATCTTTGCTTGAAGAGTGCAAAGATGAATTATTGATGAATATCTTTTGCTCGTAATGCAAAGATGACCTGTTGTTGAATATCTTTAGCCGGTAGTGCAAAGATGAATTATTGATGAATATCTTTTGCTCGAAATGCAAAGATGACCTGTTGTTGAATATCTTTAGCCTGTAGTGAAAAGATGAATTATTGATGAATATCTTTGGCTTGTAATGCAAAGATGACCCGTTGTTGAATATCTTTGCTTTGTAGTGTAAAGATGAACTGTTGATGAATATCTTTGGCCCGTGGTGAAAAGATGAATTTATTAGTATGATTATGAGCGAGGCGTGATTTGGTATAACCATGATCTTTGATGTTTCGAGGTAAAGACAAGTGATGAAAATTATCTTTGTCTTGGATGAGGAAAGGAATTTAGAACTACAATTACGATTATGAGTTATACACATGATTGTGGGCGATGAATTGTTGATTGATGTTACGAGGATAAAACATTGTTGGTGGATTTTTAACACGGAGAAGACAATAGACTTTATAGTCTATTTGACTCTTCTAATGGATTGCTTTCATTCATTCAACTATGGTTGAAGAGTTTTATCATCTACCATATGTTCTAAATCTACGATTTATTCTTGATGAAGACTATTGATAATTTATTTATCTTTAGTCATAATATTCTTTATTGAAGCTAGTTGTGCTCACCCTTTTTTGTTTCACAATTCCTTTCTGGTAATAAAAGTGTATTTGGGTCGGCGGGGATAGCGAGGGAATAGAGTGGTGGTCTATAGATGTTGAGGTGAGGTGAATTTAACTTGGAAGGGTGTTTTGTCACTATCATACAAGATGTCTAATGACATACAACCTCGTGTTATCATAAGACGTGGTTGTGCTCATCACTTTCTTGAGTATATTTACAAGCACTACTATATAATCTTGGTGTTTGTTTGGAGTATAATACCCAATTAGAGGCAGTGAAGATAATGATATGTCAAGAAAAAGACTCACCATTATGATAGTAATCTTCTCGTTTTTCTTTGGGGTCAATTAGATTGACCGAGGATAATTACGTGGGCCGTATGATATCTACCATAACCTAAAAGCATGGCCTCCCGTATACGAAGGTTTCTTGAGCACTTCCCAAAGATTCTAATTTCTAAAAGCAGTTTGACTATACCTTTATGTAAGGTGTCATTGTGACGTACTTCTGATTGGTATATATTTGTATCAAACTCACACGCGTATATGTTGTTGTATTTTGCACTACAATTGTTGTAATAAAGTTGTAATACCATATATTTACTCGAATGGGTTGGATGGAATGAACCTATTTTGGGGTTGTTTTAAAAGCAATTAGGACTTAGTTTACCACTAAAACAAAGTAGTAATACTAGAAAAATTAAATAAATTAAAAATTAATACTAGGAGATTTAAATAACTTTAATAAATTATATAATATAATATAATAAACTTTAAAATAAAATAAGTTTAATAACATAAAATAAATTTAATAAAATAAAATAAATTTACTTTATTATTTAATATAATATAATTAAAAATAAATAAAAAATAATTTAATTTAATTTAATACAATAAAATAAATTTACTTTATTATTTAATATAATTTTATAATAAATAAAATAAAATAAATAAATAAATAAATCTAAATAAATAAATAAATTTAATTTAACTTAACTAAATTAAATTAAAGTAAAGTAAAGTAAAACATATAAAATAAAATAAAATAATAGAAAATAAAGTAAATTAAAATACATAAATAAATAAAAGTATAATAATAAATTAATTTTAAAATAAATTTAATAATAAACTAGAATAAATTAAAATTTTAAAATTTAATTTAATATCATTAAATGTAAATTAATTAATTTAAATAATATAATATAATAAAAATAAAATAAAATAAAATAAAATAAAATACAATAATTATCTTAAACTAAGTAGCATTTGCTTAGTTTTCCATTACATAAAAAATATCCCAAATTAAATAAAATCAAAACTAATAAATTAAATAAACATAAATTAAAATAACATAATATATTTGAAATAAATTTACATAACATAAAATAATAAACTAAGTAGAATTTTCTTAGTTTTCTACAATTAAAAGTAATTGAATAATAAGTTGTCTACATATTCAATAAATAAAATAAAATACATGTCGATTTGGGTAGCATATACCTAGTTTTTCATTGGTAAAATAAACTAAATACCATATTTGCTTAGTTTGCCATAATTTTCAAATATAATAACATATAAATTAAATTAACTATAATATAATAACATATAAATTAAATGAAGCACTTCCTTTTATGTAGGGTTCGGCATAGCGATTCTGATTAATAGTACTCAATAGGTTCTCTCGTGACAATTAAAAAAAAAGGGTCGTAGTTCTGTTTGTGTCCTATACTCGAATAATAAAGTTAATTTATAGGATGATACAAAGTTACCTCTCATGTGCATATATTAAATTACAGGACCGGTTTGAGAAGCTCATGACAACAGATATATGAGTCAGCAGTCGCTAGAAGGAAATCTTGAGACAGTGATCCCTAATCCTCCTCCTCCGAGACTAGTTTATCTCGGGATGAGGAGGCGGCTCTTTGGGCCACGTCTCAGGATACTCCCACCAAGAGCTACTATTCGGCCGTTATCGAGTGTTGGGGTTCTTGAGAGGATACTAGCCTATACACTTCCTGGAGGTATAATATTTTAGTTTAATTCTTGTTTATGAATTAAGTAAACTTAATTATAATATTATTCATGTAATATTTATTTTTGTAGGCTCTAGCAAAGCGTGCAGATCCGAGAGCCCAGAGTGGGACCATCGCATACGGGCTCTGGCTTAGATGATGCTTTGTTCCAGCGGGTTATGGCTGCCTTCTCGGAGAGGTTTGAGACGGATCCGCTATTCAGTTGTCAGGACCTGCCCATCCGTTCTCGCCTCCATCAGCTTGCGCAGGACATTGCAGCTGGTGCCACCGTTGAGAATACGGGTATCCCTCTGAAGCAGTTCACCACTCTACGCGACGAGATTGTTCGGATGGGGGTTACCTTACTACTGGACGCGTTTGGGCCGTTGCTGAGTCAGCCCTCGACTACTCAGGTATACTATTCATAATAAAATTCTATTATGCATTTATGTAATTTTCATTTAATTACTTATCTTTAACTGTATTATATATATGGACTAATGAGTTATATTATATTGTCTCAATAGGGTGATGATTGGGCTGACGATGCTGATGAGCGGGTGGACGACGACGGCGGCCCGTGACATATATAGTTTTGTATATGATTTGTACATATTTACTTAGTTTTTAGCTTAATGAATGTGATCAGTGTAAATTTTAATAGTTTAGATTTTTTTTGACGTATTGTAGCTTTTATTTATCATTACTTTAGTTTGACATATTGACGGACTTTTAAATGTATATTTGATATACTTTAGTTGATTAGAACTTTAGTTTAATGTCATATTCAAGTTGGCCTTGGTAATTAATATTCATGTTGGCCATTATTGTTGGCATTGGATTATATTTATGTGTTATTTGCTGTTGAAAAAAAAAATAGGTTTACAGGTACAAAAAATATGGGTATTATTACCCTGGATATTGCCAAAATAGAAAAAATATTTTTTTAAAAAAAGGATTAAAGTCGACGAAATAGCACTATCCTCAACAAAAATTCGTCGTGATTAAACCACTTCTAAATTTTTGGGGATTCCACGTGTCATGTTTATTATCGACCGGCTATTCTCGACGGATTCATTCAGTCGATAATATGTTAATCTCGACCGAACCATCCGTCGAGGTTAAAGAACCTCTAAATTTTTGTGGACTGCCACGTGTCATGCTTAGTTGAAATTTAAATAGGTACACTTAGAAGGGGGGGGGGGGTTGAATAAGTGTAGGCACAAACTATGTCCAATTTTATTTCTTTTCAAAAATCCTTTGGATGTTTAATGCGGCTAGCTAGATTACCAAATCAGGATATTATTGAGTTAACCAGATTTACTGATATGAATAGAATGCAGGCTGCTGGATAAACACCAAGATATTCTAGCACAGAAAGCAATCACACAAACACCAGAATTTTTACGTGGTTCAACTACTACCCTCTAGAATAGTAGCCTAATCCAAGTCCAATATCAACTAGTATTGGAGACTCACTTTTATTAAACTCTTTCAATTACAATACAAGTTTTAGCAATTTGAACACCTTTGTTCCCTGTGCACCTATGCACTCTTAAGCACTTATGCTTCCCTCAAACTTGACTGTAATAAGTTACCAATTCAAAACAGAATTACATGTAATATTTATTGAGATAGGGAAAGTAAAATACACACTAGAGGTCTAATGAACAAACAATATATTACTCACCAACTCAAGGCTCTAGTATGAAATGAAATGATATGCAAGAAGAATATTACCAGAATGTTTTCTATACGTTCTTCGTAGCTGCAATTCTGTTCTTAATGCAATCAATGTCTCTCTTAGTGAAAAACAATTTCGTAGCTTATAAGCAATGAATTACTGTGTATGTTTTTCATATTTGAATATGTTAACGAGTTCCGTTTATATAGACCTCTCGAGAATATTTTTGTTGCACAGATTTGATTTAGTAATATTCACATTTAAAAACACTTAGCATAAATCTTGCAGTCTATGTCAATCATGATATACTTAGCTTGATTTCCATTTCCATTATCTGAGATATCACGCTGTCAATATTTTTAAGACTAATTGATTTAGGCTTGTCCCAATTTCTAAAAAGCCGGAAGTCAACACTTTATATTACCATACACATTTACAAGCAAGTTTCCATATTTCTCAATATATATTGAACCGTTAAACCCAACCAATTAGATTTCCCAAATCATGGCTCATGATTCCTGTACCGCATATGGTAATCAATCAACTAGATTTCTTAATTACTTGCCTAGAAATAAGACCCCTGATTTATGACCCATAGTTTGTGTAGCATGATTTATGATGCAAGATCTATGATGTCATGATTTGTGCTTACCATAATTATCTGCTAGTCGGTGTCCATATGCATTGGACCGTTGGAGATAACCAATTAGATTTTTTTTTTAATTGTAATGCATGACTCCTGCTATCACATTGTTGTCTTAACCGTGATCTTTGATTGATGGAGAGATTTAATGCATAATTTATGATAATTTATCTACCCCATTTCATGCTCTACCGTGTGGGTCTATTCAATCAGGATTTGATTCCTTATGTTGAGCAAATTTGGCCATGCACATTATTAATCATGCAACATCAAATATGAATGCAAGTATATATATGTAATGCACATGTCCTAGAGCCTTATTTAGGAAAGTAATAAATGTTAAGATCTTACATATATTCCTAGGACTCAATATAGCTTTTCTTTCAAAAAGACGCCTTGACTTTGGATTTTCTTTCTTGATGTTCTAAAGCGTTATAGGGCATGGTTAGTAAACAAATATGGTCATCATCAAAACATAGGGTGTGAAATAAGTCAACATTAGTGTCAACCGACTATTATCGACGGATGAAATTCAGTCGACTATATCTTAAGGTCGACCGAATATTCCGTCGAAATTAGTCAGTAGAGAATATCTATCTCCAACTGAAGAATCGATGGACTTAATTTCGATGTGCTTATGTCTGACTACATTTCCGACCGAATATTCTGTCGAAAATAACATAACCTCGACGGATTATGCTTAACTCCGACGGAATAGTCCGTCGAAAATAAGCCTTTTTGTTGTAGTGTAATGTTATGATAAGAACATCAATGTTCAGTGAAGAAACCCTAGCGATTGGTTAGAAACACTAATTTTAGTTTCGAGAATTTCTAAACCCTAATTTGGGAACCCTAATGTTAAGTATTAAGACTTAAGGGTTAAAAGTTATGGGATATATGTGAAAAGACCATATTACCCTTCGAATTATAGGGGAAATGACCAAAATACCCTTAGTAGGTGTGAAATGACTAAAATGCCCTTTTACTTAAACTTTAAGCAAAAGATTTCTCAAATCTGGGTGAGTCATCAAGGAAAGATATTCACATGTGCTTCAAATCCAAGTTATATCAACCAACATGTGCCACCTATGCCATCCAAGTTCAATGAATCAAAAGATTAAAACTTAAAAGTTAAGAAAATATTTCACTTTACTTTCTAACTTAGCCAACCCTTTCTCTCTCTATAATTTTCGAAATTTGGAGAGGAAGTAAGTCAAGAGTTAAGCCAATATCAACCCTTAGCTCTCCAAGATCAGAATCAAAGATTGGAACCAAAAAGGTATAAACCCTAACTTAAGCTGGATCTTTAAGATTTCATGTGATTCGTGTTATAAGATGTTATTTAGTGATTTATGATGTTACATCATGGATCCACAACATCTAAGTGCATGAAAATTAGAATTTTGAAAACAGTCAAGAACCCTAATTTTGAGGTCTGGCAGCCATATGTCAGAGCCTCTAAATCTTAATTATTTGTTAGATGTTAGGATGGCTAAGTGTATCATTGATATTTTATGCCACGAGGAGAGTAGACTTGAAGTGGAATCAAGTCCATACCATGTTTAGATCTCAAGTTATTAATGGTCAAACACGGTTAACCAAGCACAAAATCTTGAAATCTGGAAAACCCAGATTTCCCAGATCTGTCTGAGAAGATTTTTCAAACCACTGATCTTGCAGTTGTTAAGGTTTTAGGCTATGAGAGTGTATCATTGATATACTCTGACATATGGACAACCAAACCATGACACTAGAACACTTAGATCATCAACAAGATCAAAGATATTAATGGTCAAAACTAGGTTGATTAATTTGCTGCATGTTGATTTCGGAAACCCGTAATTCATCAAAACGATTTCGACCGGTACTTTGACCAAGCCAAATCTTAATTCGGTGAAGCTACAAAAGTGTATTACTTTTTATACCTTGACATACATACTACATAAATGTTATACTTTAACACTTAGAGTTAGCCCAAAATCCAAGTTATTAAGATCCAAAGTAGGACCCTTGACACTGTTCCTATTTTCTGGGTAACCCAGAAAATGAAGAACAGCTCTGACATGCTTTTTGATAGCTTATAACTTATTGTTGTGATGTAGTTTAGCCCTGTAATTTATTTGTGCTTGTAGTATTATATCAATACTACATCATTAATACACCTACATGCCCAAAAAACATCTTGAACATAGAATTAAAAGTGGTCAAACTAGGTACCCTGGCACTGACTTTGAATGTTCTTGAGGGCTCAAGAACACCTATAGCGACAGTTTTGTCGCGATAGGCCCCTTTAGCGACAGATTTAATGAAAATAGATTATTTAATTTAAATAATTAGAATAAAATAGAAAATAATTATGAAAAATTCTTAATTAATTTGTAAAAATTATTTGAAGGTATAAAAATTAACTTTTAATAATTTTAGATATTTTTTATTATTATTTAAATTTATTTAAATATTAATTATATTTAATTTATTTAATAATTATATTAAATAAATTATTTTAAAATGATTTTAATATTTTAAAAATCGAGTTAAAAATATATTAAAGTGTTAGAAAATATTTTAAGTTATTTGGAATGACTTTTAATATTTTAGTATGAATTTCATTAATAATTTAATATTAACGATAATAGTTTGTTTAATAATTATATTAAATAAATTATGGAAAAATAGTTTTAATGTTTTAAAAATTATATAAAAATGATTTCTGAGTTTTAAAAATGTTTTAAGTTATAAAATATAAATTTTAATATTTTGTCATGAAATACATTAATATTTTAATATTAATGGCGCTTATTTAATAATGGTTTTAAATGTTTTAATATCATTTAAAGGTGATATTATGGTATTAAAAAAAATTTGAGTTATAATAAATAACTTATAATATTATGACATGTATTTCATTAATATTTGAAATTTATTAAATATTAATAATAATAGAATTATATGGTATTTAATTCATTTAAAATGATATTAATGATTAAAAAAAATCATAATAAATGATAATATTTATTTGAAAATTATTATGAAGCTATTGAAAATATTTTGACTAATAAATAAATTATCTAAAATAATATTGAAGCGTTTAAGTAGAGACTTATTGATAATAGGCTCGATAATTATCTAATTAGGCAATCGGGATGTCGGAATAAAGATAGAACTCAACTAAAAGATGAAATAGTTTGACTTGATCACAAGATCTTATGTGTTTTAATGACTGTTAGGAATATGTTCTTATGTGTTTAAGTTATATTATAACTATAATTAGAAGAAGTATATGTGATGATATTATTCTAATTGTGAGATCGATATTATCAATATTAGGTCTTTTAGATGAAGCTAAATAGATTGCGCAGTAGTAGTCGACGGTACATGCAAGTTTCTATACTTTTATTGTGCAAGTTTCTTGAACTATATTTTTAACCAGTGGTTAATCATTGTTGATTACATCACGTCTATGATCTATTGATTCGCACATTGTGCATGTTGTATATGTTCATTAGGTATGAAAGGCTGATCACCTTTATTACCATTTGGTTTAGTTATAGTTGTTCATGTTCATTATTGGTCATTCATTTTTATTGTCTAAATTAGTACTTCAATAATACAATTATCGTGCAAAATACGACAACACAAATGTGAGTTTAAATACAAATATTGTCTTCTAGACAATATCCACACTCAAATAAGTCCTCATTACAATTATTCATACACTATTTTACAAGAAATAGTGAGGAATTTGCTAAAACATCTTTCTAGAACCATCACTCCATTACCCCAGGCTCGATCTGCTTTATATTCTCACCTCACGAGAAGAAAAATGGAACAAAAAGGAAAAGGGTGAGCTCAACTAGCCCGGTAAAGAATATTATGACTAAGATAATATACAACAAATTATCATTAGTCTTGACGAGGGAAAAATCGATAGAATATAATAGAGCAACAAGTTTTAGATCAACAAATGCGGTGAAACAACAATCCATTAGAAAGTCGCGTAGAGAATGAATTCTACTATCTTCTAAGATTTAAAAGTTCATCATCAATATTTTATCCTGTAACAACAATCGATATACATCTTTAATCAAATATTCATCTTTGCACTTCTGAGCGAAAGATATTCATTTATATCACCCGGTTGGTCGTATTTCATCTCAAACACTGTTTCATTTGCACTCTACTGGGCCAAAGATATTCATCGATTAATCATTCATCTTTGCACTACTGATGCGAAGATATTGATAATATCATCATTTAAGGTGAGGATGATGAAAAATATTTTAAAGAAAAGCGAATCGGTGAGGCGGAAGGACAAATATTAGGGATTAGTATAATAGTTTATCGAGATCAATAATACTTCATAATAACCAATTGTGAAGTAGAATTCAAAAATAACGATCAAAACATGGATCTGATCAAAGATAGTAGCCAAAATAGACATCTTGGACAAAAAGGAAAATTTTCATTTTTTGGTGAATTTATTATGAATAGTGAATAGTATCGTGAATATCGTAATAGTAACCCCAGACACAAAAAGTTTCAAATTTGATTAAAAGTTCACCAATATTTGGCATAATGATATTGAAGAAAATAATATCATTTAAGAAGAAAATAACATCCCTTACCTCAAAATAGCGGTACTTGCCGATGAATATCGGATAGAAAGTCGAAGGAAACTTATCTTAGAACAACAACTCTCAAAGTATCAAAATACTCACAAAAATCGCTCGATAATCTAGAGAAAGAAAACTTGTTTACGGTGTGATTTTCAATTCTAACTAAGCGTCTATTTATAGGAAAATCTTTAGAAGCATGCATAGGAGACTAAAATAATAAATTAATATTATTTCTTTTTTTTTCCTCTTCGCACACCTTCACCAACCAACCAACGACCAAATTTGAAAAAAATAATAGCGACCCACTTGCTTGAAAAACCAAAAGTGGGTCCCACCCATAAATTTAATAAAAATTATTTTATTTTCCGAAACTTCAATAATTCATAGAAAAATAGCCCGTTTTCGAGAAAAATATGAATTTTATGTCCATTACACTTTGAAATCGAATTCTCTACAACTTTGTAGCTTTGAGTTTTCCAAATTCCAAAGAGAAAATATCAAAATCCACAAGCGATGATGATTTTAATACTTCCCTTCAAGACAAAATCTTGATAAAACACCTCGGCATTAATTCCTTCATTTATAACCACATAAAATAAATAAATCCATCAATATATCCACATCAAATAAATATTTTCTTATCATATAAATCAATAATTAATTATTCACAAATAATATTACGAGAATCACAATTATAATGACGAGCGGGTTCAAAGGAAGAGGGGCTTTCGATAAGGATTTCTCCTTCTTGGCGCATGATTAGGTGACCAAACCTCTCCTTGACAGAACTTTCTAGACATTGCCAATAATCTTTATCTAATAATATTATTCAAATAATATGAATTATTGATCGATAATGGGAAATCTTGTGCGATGACAATTATTGAAACAACAATAATATAAACTATCAATATGACAATTATTGAATCGATAAAATAAAATATTGAGCGATAACTCTTTGTAACAATTATTGAGTAGTGCCTTCTTACGTACGAATCGATAATTCAACAATCTTTGTCATGTCGATCCAGTGTCTTCTTTCTTGCGACCGACGCGCGTATTCTTGTATTTTAACCACGGGTATTCAGCGGTGTTACTTGGTAACAATTACGTCGTTATTTATAAAACTCATACTTTGTCGTTTTCTTCATCAAGCAGTTATTACGTTATGGCCCCCACGAATGTTTTGCTTGTGCGTAAATACGAATATTCCCAAAAAAAAAAGAATATTCCACGACGAAAGCGAATATTCCCAAACAAAAATGAATATTTTATAACCACTTGCTTATTTTGTAAAATTTGCACATTTCACCCATAACAAAGCATTATATCAAATTAACACCTTATTAATTTAGAATAATGAATAGAAGAGAAAATTCAATTTTATTTATAATAAGTTGGGGTCTTCTGACCTCCCTCCTTATAAAATTTCATCCTCGAAATTGGCGTACGTACACAGTGTTTTGAGAAAAGGTGAGGTACCTCGCTTTCATTTCGATTCAACTCCCGGTCATTTCTTGATAGCATGGTTCCTCCACAAAACCTTAACTTGTGGTATAACCTGAGTGCGTGGGACATGTTCTTTTCTATCAAGATCTTAGCGGTACCTCCTCGTACGTTAAATCTTGGCTATCTAAATCTGGTTCTAACTTCGATAATATGGTTTGGGTCTTTCACATATTTCTGAAGCATAGATATATGGAAAACATTATGAACACGAGACATACTTGGAGGTAATCTTGAGTCTATAGGCCACATTTCCTATTCGGTCGAGAATCTCAAATGGACCAACAAACCTTGGATTGAGCTTTCCTCTCTTTCCAAATCTTGTAACTCCCTTCCATGGAGCAATATACGTATGATACATGATCCCCGATATTAAATTCCCGTCCTTTCGATGAAGATCGGCATAACTCTTTTATCGATCTTGTGAGGTTTGAATCGTTGTCGAATCATTTGGATCTTTTTTTACGTAGTCATGCGTACTAATTACGGTCCCAACAAAGTTGCTTCTCCCACCTCGTCGGCATCTTTGGAAGCGACACTTTAAATCCATCTAGCGCCTCGAATGGAGCCATGCCTATACTTGCTTGATAAGCTTGTTGTTGTAGGAGAATTCCACCGATGGTAAATACTTATCGACTCCTTTGAAATCTAGGACACGAGTCTTAATAGATCTTGAGTTTGAATAGTCCTCTCGATTGTCCGTCCGTTTGAGGATGATATCTTTGGGCCAGATAAATAAATCCGTGCCCATAGCTTTACTGCAAGCTAACCCAAAATCTTGAAGTGAATCTTGGGTCACGATCGAAACTATGGATCTTGGCATGCCATGCGATCTCTGATCTCATTCACGTACATCTGAGCAAGGCGTTCGAGGAATAAGTTTCTCGTATCGGTAAGAAATGAAGCGAGACTTGGTTAATCTATCAACAATAACCCAAATCGCATCTATGCCTTGAGAAACTTTGGGGGAAGACACATGCTTGAAATCCATGGTAATGTGTTCCCACTTCCATTCGGAATCTCAAGTGGTTCTGATGGACCTTTTGGCACTTGATGCTCGCCTTTACTGTTGACAAGTTAAACACCTCGAGATAAACTCTGCGATCTCTCTCTTCATATTGTTCCACCAAAATGTATGTCGAATATCATGATACATTTTGGTACTCCCGAGATGGATTGCAAGCGGGGTGTTGTGTGCCTCCATCATGATTCTATGCTTCAAGTCGAGAATCGTTAGGAACCTGCAAAGTCTAGAGTTGACTCGAAGTATTCCTTCTTCATCGATTCTTGCTACGGAATAGCACCTTCTTGCACACTTTCTTCTTCATGCGCATCATTGGTCAAGTAGCTTGAAGCGACTTTAACTTTATCGATTAAAGTCGGTTCTACTCGTATATTCGCCATCATCACGTGGGTCCACAGAGTCTTTAATTCTATCTCCATCCTTTGCAAGTCATACAAAATGGGCCTTTGCGTTGACAATATCGCTTTTCGTACTTGCATATGATCTTCTTACTTTCGATCGTCGACTCTTCTACGTTCGCTTTTCAGGATGATATTGAATAGTGTGATCGTAATCTTTCAATAGCTCAAGCCAGCGTCGTTCTTCGCATGTTGAGTTCTTTTTGGGTGAAGAAATATTTGAGGCTTTTATGGTAAAAGTATAAATCTCCACTTTCTCCCCATCTAAGTAGTGTCTCCATATTTCAATTGCGAATCATTGCTGCTGCATGACTCGGATCATGAGTAGGATAATTCCTCTCATATTCTTTGAGTTATCATGAGGCATAGGCTATGACTTTCCCATGTTGCATGAGAACACATCCTAACCCTTTGCACGAAGCATCATTTGTAGATAACAAATCCATCCAGAACGGATGGTATTGCGAGCAGTGCGAAATGAGTCTCCTCTTGAGCTCTTGGAAACTCTTCTCGCATTCCTCGCTCCATCTGAATTTTGTATCTTTAAAAGTCAATTTGAGTTAGCGGAGTAGCGATTCGAGAAAATCCTTCCACGAATCTCAGATAATAATTAGCTAAGCCCGAGAAAAAAGCTGCGTACTTGATCATGATCGACTTGGTTGCTCCCAACTTTGTATTGCTTGATCTTGGCCGGGTCAGCAGATACTCCATGTTTTGACACCACGTGCCCAAGAATGCTACTTCCTCAAGCGAACTCGCATTTCTTGACTTGGCATATAGCTTGTTTTCACGAAGCCTTTCAAGTATCGACTTCAAATGGTGCTCATGATCTTCACGGCTTTTGGAATAGATGAGGATGTCATCGTGATAAAAAACAACAATGAAGCTGATCAAATATTCCTTGAATACTCGGTTCATCGTATCCATGAAAGCGGCGGAGCATTAGTCGATCAAAAGACATGACTAAGAATTCATAATGCGTTAGGAGTTACGAAGGCGGTCTTTGGAATATCCTCGATTTTAATCTTGGTGATGATATCGAGCGAAGATCGATCTTTGAAAGAATTGTGCTCCTTATATTTGGTCGAGCAGGTCATCAATGCGAGGTAGCGGATATACTATTCTTGATGGTGACATGGTTTAATTCGGTAGTCAATCAAAAGTCGCATACTCCGTCTTTCTTCTTCTGAATAAAGCGAGGAGCACCCCGAGGAGATGTACTAGGGGCGAATGAAACCGATGTCTAATAACTCTGTAGTTGGACTTTTAACTCACGAAGTTCAATAGGAGCCATTCGATATGGGGTTTTAGAAATGGGTTTTTGTGCGGTTCAAGATCGATAAAGAATTGACATCACGTTACGGGGGTGAAGCCAGGAAGTTCTTGAGGAAATACATCGGAAATTCTCTAACAACGAAATATTATCCAAATCGACTTGTCTTTATTCAAATCCATAACATGGGCTAAGAAAGCTTGGCATCCATTTTTCAATAAGCGAATAGCTTTGTGGCTTGATATGCGGTGGTGATTTTAGTGGTTTAGTTGTTTGAATTAGTATATGGGTTGGTTAGGAATATGAAAACTAATGACCTTACGAAAACAATCAATTTTGGCATGATGAGTGGTTAACGATCAATTCCTAAAATCACATCAAAAGAAAGTATCTTTAAAGAGATAAGATCAGCGAGGTAATGTGATAGTGCCTGACTTGGATCAAGCAAGATTTATAAGCTGTAGATGTAATGAAGGTTTCACCCAGCGGAGTTTCAACGAGATAAGTTAAAAGTCAATTTCTCGAAGTCGAGTTTAAGCGTTGAGCACAAGCGGGAGAGATAAAAGAATGGGTAGAAAGCGGTATCTAGTAAGGTATAAACCCTTGAGAATTCAAGATTAGCTTACCGTGATCACCTCGTTCGGGTTCCTCACGTTTTTGGCCGATCGACAAAGCTCTTTCGGGAGCAGATTGATTTTGACTTATCGGGATGACCTTTGGAGTCACCATCCTGCTTGAACTTGGTTTTGCTATAGAAGCGATCTCGAGCTATATGGCCCTCCTTTCCACAGTTATAACATACCTTGGATTGTTGTGGGCGGTTTGGTGATATGTCCCTCTTTCCGCATTTGTAACATCTAAGCTGGCGGTCGTTCTCCTCCCCTAGAATTTGTTGTTGGTCTTTGGTCTGCTTCTTTGCTCTTGATGTCTTCCGTCATTGTTGAATCTCCTCTTTTGAAATTTCCACTTGACTCACCTCTCCTATTATCATGGCCACGATTACCACAGAGTGGTTCTGCGCTTTATCCGTATTTTTCCTCCTCATTTGGTTATCATCGTTCGATGATTTATTGTCCGGTATGACCACAGTTGTGGTCCCTCGGTTGAGTATACTCATTATCTCGCTCTAATAATTGAGCCTTGTTGACAACATCGAATCTGAGAGAAAATTTATGAGAGATAAGGTATTGTGAATCTCGGGTTTTAGACCTCTCGAAACATCCGCGTCATCGTTCCTCATTTTCTACCAAATGAGGTCTGAACACTGGATAACTCATGAACTTCGCCTCGTCTTGAGACAGACGTCGTCATGTTGTTACATTCGGTCTAATAAACTCTACCTCCTTCCGTATAGATGAATACTTTCGGGAAAGTACTTGTCATTGAGCGATTCTGAAATCTTTCCCAAGACATGTTGAGTGCAATTGGTGGTGGAGTGCGCTTCACAGATTTCCCACGATGTCTGCCTCTCCACGGAACATAAAGGTGGCGAATGGAACCTTACATTCCTCCGTGCATCCCGAGACATCGAATATCTTGGTAATTTGCTTGACCCGTTTCGCGCCTTAATCGGATCGGGCTTTCCCGAAATCTGGTGGTCCTGACTCCTTGAAAGCTGCTTGGTTGTTTGTGGGCAAGTAGCGTTGCCATCATTTCCACCGTATTTTGTACACGAGTCTCCCTCGTGCGATTTTGCATGAAGCGCAAAAAGCTCTAAACATTCCATCATTCATCGTTTGCTCGGTAGTGTTGTTTATAGGAGGAATATTGCCTTCTGTTGCACGTTCTCTGGTTTTGTGACTAAAGGTTGTTCCACGGTCTCATACACTCCATTGTTAACGTTCTCGTGACCATTCTTAAATCTTGCCATAAAAGCAAGGGTTAATTAAACAAATTAACATATCACATAATATCCTATATTATATAATGAGCCAACAAATAAGCTTAGATAGGACACACTAGCGAAGGATTTACTCATCTCTCTCCCTCTAGTTCTATTCCCGATCTCGCTTGGAGACCATATCCTAAGCTTTGATACCAATTGTGGCGCCCCAAAATAGGTATCTGACACCCATTACGAGTGCGCCAAATACATGATGTACGAGAAAGCAAACTACAACTTTGATAATCTGATTTGTCGTGCAAAATCTGACAACACATCTTTGTGAGTTTAAATACAAATATTGTCTTCTAGACAATATCCACACTCAAATAAGTCCTCATTACAATTATTCATACACTTTATTTTTACGAAATAGTGAGTGATTTGCTGCTAAAACATCTTTCTAGAACCATCACTCCATACCCAGGCTAGATCTGCTTATGTTCTCACCTCACGAGAAGAAAAATGGAACAAAAAGGAAAAGGGTGAGCTCAACTAGCCCGATAAAGAATATTATGACTAAGATAATATACAACAAATTATCATTAGTCTTGACGGGGAAAAATCGATAGAATATAATGATGACAAGTTTTAGATCAACAAATGCGGTGGAAACAACAATCCATTAGAAGAGTCGCGTAGAGAATGAATTCTACTATCTTCTAAGATTTAAAAGTCCATCATCAATATTTTATCCTGTAACAACAATCGATATACATCTTTAATCAAATATTCATCTTTGCACTACTGGCCAAAGATATTCATTTTATATCACCAGTTGGTCGTATTCATCTCAACACTGTTCATCTTTGCACTACGGGCCAAAGATATTCATCGATTAATCATTCATCTTTTGCACTACTGGCCAAAGATATTCGATAATATCATCATTTAAGGCGAGGATGATGAAAAATATTTTAAAGAAAAAGCGAATCGGTGAGACGGAAGGACAAATATTAGGGATTAGTATAACGGTTTATCGAGATCAATAATACTTCATAATAACCAATTGTGAAAGAGAATTCAAAAATAACGATCAAAACATGGATCTGATCAAAGATAGTAACCAAAATAGACATCTTGGACAAAAAAGGAAAATTTTCATTTTTTAATTGAATAGTGTAAGTATTCGTGAATAGTGTAAGTATCGTGAATAGTGTCATATATCGTGAATAGTAACCCAGACACAAAAAGTTCCAAATTTGATTAAAAAGTTCACCAATATTTTGGCATAATGATATTGAAGAAAATAATATCATTTAAGAAGAAAATAACATCCCTTACCTCAAAATATGGTACTTACGATGGAATATCGGATAGAAAGTCGAAGGACTTTTGTCTTAGAACAACAACTCTCAAAGTATCAAAATACTCACAAAAAAATCGCTCGATAATCTAGAGAGAAAGAAAACTTGTTTACGGTGTGATTTTCAATTCTAACCTAAGCGTCTATTTATAGGAAAATCTTTAGAAGCAGCCATAGGAGACTAAAATAATAAAATTAATATTATTTCTTTTCAAACTTTTCTACGCACACCTTCACCAACCAAAGCACCACCATCTTTGAAAAAATAAAGAATGACCCACATGCATTTGAAAAACCAAAAGTGGGTCCCACCCATAAATTTAATAAAAATCATTTTATTTTCGAAACTTCAATAATTCATAGAAAATAAGCCCGTTTATCGAGAAAAATCTGAATTTTATGTCCATTCACACTGAAATTGAATTCTCTACAACTTTGTAGCTTTGAGTTTTCAAATTTCAAATAAAAAATATCCAAAATCCAATAAGCGGGTGATTTTAATACCTCCATTCAGACAAAATCTTGATAAAACACCTCGGCATTAATTCCTTCATTTATAACCATATAAAATAAATAAATCCATCATTTATATCCACATCAAATAAATATTTTCTTATCATATAAATCAATAATTAATTATTCACAAATAATATTACGAGAATCACAATTATAATGATGAGGTAGTTTCGAAGGAAGAGGGGCTTTCGATAAGGATTTCTCCTTCTTGGCGCATGATTAGGTGACCAAACCTCTCCTTGACGAGAACTTTCTAGACATTGCCAATAATCTTTATCTAATAATATTATTCAAATAATATGAATTATTGATCGATAATGGGAAATCTTGTGCGATGACAATTATTGAAACAATGATAATATAAAATATCAATATGACAATTATTGAATCGATAAAATAAAATATTGAGCGATAACTATTGTAACAATTATTGAGTAGTGCCTTCTTACGTACGAATCAATAATTCAACAATCTTGTGCAATCTACCAGGTATCTCTTTGTGCGACCACGCGTATTCTTGTATTTTAACCACGGGTATTCAGCGGTGTTACTTGGTAACAATTCTATAGATTATTTATAAAACTCATACTTTGTCGTTTTCTTCATCAAGCAGTTATTTTACATTATGAGCCCCACGAATGTTTTTGCGCAAAGTAAATACGAATATTCCAAACAAAAAAGAATATTCCCGACAAAAAGAATATTCCCAAACAAAAATGAATATTTTATAACCACTTGCTTATTTTGTAAAATTTGCACATTTCACCCATAACACCTTATTAAAGCATTATATCAAATTAACACCTTATTAATTTAGAATAATGAATAGAGAAAATTCAATTTTATTTATAATAAGTTGGGGTCTAAATCTCGGCATGACCTACACCGAAGACCATACATAATGTCAAAATCTTTCATGGATTAGCATCTTTTACAAAAGGTTCATCCGAGACTTTAGCACATTGGTCACACCTATCACCGAATATCTTAAAAGGAAATCATTTCAATGGCTCTAGGAGGCTGAAGATAGTTTTCATTTGATCAAAAAGAAGATGACCAAAGCACCCGTACTAGCACTTCATGACTTTGAGAAGGTCTTTGAAGTAAACTGTGATGCATCGGGAGTTAGTATCGGTGGTGTTCTCAGTCAAGATGGTCGACTAGTTGCTTTCTTCAATGAAAAATTATCAGGGTCAAGAAAGAATTATTCTACTTATGATCTAGAATTCTATGCCCTAGTCCAGACACTAAAGAATTGGCGTCATTATTTAATACAGAAGGAATTCATTCTTTTTACTGATCATGAGACCTTAAAATATATTAATGGTCAACATAAGCTCAGTCGAAGACATGTTAAATGGGTAGCAAACTTAAAAGAGTTCACTTTCACTCTTCGACATCAAGTAGGGACTCTGAATCGAGTTGCTGATGTGCTAAGTCAAAGAGCATTACTCCTTAGTACTATGCGAAATAAGATTGTTGGGTTTGAAGTCTTCACTGAGATGTATGAAGGAGATCCTTCCTTCGGTAAGATAGTTCAAGACATACGAGAAGGTCGATAATCTGATTTTATCTTACATGAAAGGTATTTATTTCGTGGGCTCCAGCTGTGTATTCCTGATTGTTCACTTCGACAACAAATAATGATTGAACTTCACAAATAAGGACACTTCGGACGAGATAAGACATTGACCTTAATAACAGCTGACTATTACTGGCCAAAGATCTCGAGCGATGTGAAGCGCTATGTAAAAGGGTGATCTACTTGTCAGAAGTTAAAAGGAGTTCTTACCAATGCAAGAGTATACAGTCCCTTACTTGTTCTTGAAAGGCCTTGGTGTGATGTTAGTATGGACTTTGTCTTAGGCCTGCCCCGAACTCAAAGAGCTTCAGATTCTATTATGGTTGTCGTCAAACGATTCTCTAAAATGGCTCATTTCATAGCTTGTCAGAAGACCATGGATGCTGTTCGGATCACCCATCTCTACTTTTGAGAGATTGTACGATTACATGGCATTCCATAGTCTATCACATCTGACCGGGATACTAAATTTATGAGTAATTTTTGGAAGAATCTGTGGGAAAAGCTCGAAACAAAATTGAACTTCAGCAGTGCTTACCATCCTCAGACCGATGGTTAGACCGAAGTAGTAAATCAAAGTTTGGGTAATCTTTTGAGATGTTTGGCCAGAAATAAACAGAAGCAATGGGATCTGGCATTTTATCAAGCAGAATTTGCTTATAACCGTTCGAAGAATCAGACCACTAACATGAGTCCTTTTGAGATAGTTTGTGGTCAAAACCCTTATGGAATCTTAGATTTATTTCCTGTTGTAAGACCCCAACTTTTATGAATAAAGATTAATTTTCTCTAAATATCATTTTGAATATTATGTTGTGGATTTGATATAATGTTATAATTATGGGTAATATTTACAAATTTTGCAAAGTATGCAAGTTGTCATAAAATATTCGTTTGGTCGGGGAATATTCGTTTCATCAGGAAATATTAAATGCGATGGCAGCACAATCATTAGTGGACCCCACAAAGGAATTACTGTCGGAGTTAGAAAACGACAGAAATAACTTTTTATAAAAATAACGGCAAAAGTTTTACCGCTAACTGTTGAAATACCCAGTGATAAAAGTACACTAATACTCGTGGTTGCATAGTAGCACACGGTATTATACAGTATCTTTGATTATTGATGCTTATGTGAGAAGTCACTCAGTTTTATTCAATTATGACCACAGTAATTGCTGCATAGTATCTCACGTTATTAATTCAATTATTGACACAATATTTTATATTATTAAATCAATAATTGAGACGACAAAGTTATTCATATTATTATTTGCATTATTAACGATGTCTAGAAAGTTCTATCGAGGAAAGTGGTTTGGTCACCTAATTGCGCGCCAATAAAGATAAATCCTTATCAAAAAGCCCCCACTTTCTTGGGAATGATCTGGTTATTAATATAGTGAGTTATAATATTAATGATGAATGTTATTAAAAATGTGTTTTATGAAGCCAAGTGAACTGAGATAAATAGAGGGGTATTTTATGAAGTATTTGTTGTAAGTTTTGCTTATTACATGGACCCCCACTTACTCATTTTTCAAAATCGTCGATAAAAAGTTATCTCAGCTTTTTTTTATAGTAATAAAACAGAAAAATTTATATATAAAATAGAATACTTTTTATAAATAGAATATATTAAATTTTATTATATTGTATAGTATTTGCATAGTAATTCATAGTATTTGTATAGTACTACATAGTGTTTGCATAGTATTTTTACTATACATCATAGTGTTGCATAGTAAAAGTAAAATCATGTGAAATCGATTTATGTGAATGAGTGAATAAATCTACTGCTTTTTCCCATGATTTTTTCTCTACTAAATTCAAATAGTATCTGACATTCTCCTATAAATAGGATACTTAGTTTATAATTGAAAATCACACGAATCGAGAGAATTTTTCTTTCTATAATATTGGCGTATTTTTTTTAGAGTTTAAGGAAGCTTTGAGTGTAGAAAATAGTGCAAGTTTTTTTAAAGAATATCCACTCTACCATACCGATAGAAATACTCTCCTTTTAAGGTAAGGGATATTATTTTTTGTTCAATATTAGTAAGAAATAATATTTTCTTTCATACTTCATATAGTATGTAAGTAATATTATTTTGTTTTGATTCTAAATTCTACACTCATTTTGTTAAGTATTGTTTTATACTCCTTGAAATTAGTAGAATATCCTTGAAATTTGCGTTTCATCTAGTATCTTTTCACAAGAATATTTTTACGAACATTCTTGTTAAATTTTGATCTTTTCATAATTTTGAGTCTTATTCACAGGTACTATTCATTGGGAGTACTATTCATTTATGGTATTATTGTGGTACTATTATTCATGACAAAATTGATTTCTTTTATGTCCAAGTTATTTTTGATACTTGAATATTATTCTTAAATTTTACTCCACAAAGCAGTTATCATGTTGACAATTTGGACATTCTTGAACTCTAGATAAATTAATTTATAAATCTTTAAAATTTATCTTTGCTCTTACTTAATTGAATTTTTATATCATTGTCATCTTCCTCGTGCTTATATTGTGATGAAAGTCATCTTTGGCCCGTAGTTCATAGATGGACTGTTGATTGGTATGATTATGACTATGTATCGGTATAATCATGACCTGTAATGTTACAAATAGTGTGGTAAAAGTCCTCATTGGCCCGTAGTGTATTGATGGACAGTTGTTGGCATGATCATGACCATTGGTGATAATAACGAATATCCTTGGCCCGTAGTGCATGGATGATTCGTGGATGTGATAATAAAGAATATCCTTAACCCGTAGTGCATGGATAATTCAGTGATGTGGATTATTTATTGAGCTGAGTCTCAGCGATAAAATTGATGATAAACTTTTAAATCATAGAAGATAGTAGATATCATGCTCTACTTGATTCTTCTAATGGATTATTTATTCTGCTACAGTTTAACTTGTTGTCTATTGTATTCTATCAGTTTAACACTGTTGACGGCTAAAGATAATTCATTATTCATTATCTTAGTTATAATAATCTTTACTAGGCTAGTTGAGCTTACCCTTTGCTTTCATTGTTCTCTTCAGGAAATGAGAATATAGATAGGACTAGTCGGGAAACGGAGTGATGGTCCGAGATTGTGGCTATAGTTGTCCTCACTATTTTATAAAATAGTGTGATAATAATTGTAATGAGGACTTTATTTGAGTTTGAATATTGTCTACGAGATAATATTTGTGTTAAAACTCTCAGCTTACGTTTGTCATATTGTATTAATGAAGTTTGTATTTGAATTTTATACCATGTATTTGGTGACTCAAAATGGGTTATGTATACCTATTTTGAGGGCGTCACATTTGGTATCAGAGCTTAGGGATATGATCTCTGGCTGAGATGTGAGGCTAGAACTAAGAGGGGAGAGACGGGTAAATCCTTCGTTATTATGACTTACCTAAGTTTATTTGTTATTTAATTGGTCGGTCAGAATATAGGGATAATATGTGGCATGTCAATTAACCCTTGTTTTGTGGTAGTGTTTGAAAATGACATCCGAAAATGTTGAGATAAACAATGGAACACGTGAGACTATTGAGTCACCGATGATCAATAACCAGGATAATGTGCATCAGGAAGGTAATAATCCTTATGTACACAACAACACTGACCAAATGATGAACGACGGGATGTTTAGGAGCTTTTTGCAATTCGTTAACATCGTAGAGAGAGAGACTCTATTCAAAATGCAGGTGGAAACATTGAAAAAACTCTCGGATGGTCACCGCTAAGCAATTGAGGATTTGGGACCACCGAGTTTTTGGGAAAGCGAGAACCACTTAAAGGCGAGGCGTGGATTAAGCGAGATCACCAAGATATTTGATGTCTTGGGATGCTCAGAGGAGCAAAAGGTTCCTTTGCCACCTTCATGTATTTGCGAGGAGAAGCGGATTATTGGTGGGAATCTGTAAAAGCGTACTCGACCGCCGCACTGAAGATGTCTTGGGAGAAGTTCCATTAATTTTCAATGACAAGTACTTTCTTGAAAGTATTAATCACATGAAGGAGGTAGAATTCATCAATTTGGAGCAAAAACAATATGGCCGTATCGCATGATATGAGGCTAGTTTTTTTGAGTTATCGGTTTGCATCCCATTTGGTAGATAATGAGGAGAGTATGGCGCGAATGTTTCTAAGAAGTTTGAAACCGAAATACGTTAATACCTCATTTCTCACAAACTTTGTTTGTATTAGGATGTTGTGAATAGGGCTCGATTATTGGAGAGCGATAATGAGTCAACCCAACTAAGAGATAGCAAACCGACAAAATGATAATACCGGTGGTAGTAGCGATCGTGAAGCGGTGACAACAAGCGTGGAGGAAATCAACATGCGAAATGGTAACCACTTTCGGTGGTAATCATGGCGAGATAATAGAAGTGGAAATTTTAAGAAGAGAAGGTTTAATTATTATGGAAAGGCGTAAGCACTAGCACACCATTGTTAAGGAAGGAGAAGCGACCCCGTCGTATGCTACAAATCACGGAGGGAGGACACATCGGTCAAAGCGCACGATGATAATCAAAGCGTGTTATAATTACAGAAGAGAAGGCCACCTAACGCAATTTTGTCGTTTAGTGAAGACAAGTCCAGCTGGGATGGTGACATCAAATGTCGTCCCAGACAAGTCAAAGTCTGTAGTTCAAGGGAGAGCGTTTGTCGTGACCTCCCAAAAAGCGAGGAACCCAAACGAGGTTATCACGGGTAAACTAATCATAAACTCTTGCAAAGTCTATACCTTATTTGATACCGGTTCTACCCATTCTTTTATTTCTCCTACTTGCGCTCAACGTTTAAATTTAACTCCGAAGAAATTAGACTTTGACTTATCTGTTAAAACTCCGTTGGGAGAAACCTTCATTACATCCACTGTTTATAAATCTTGTTTACTTTAAATTGCCACCATCACGTTACCTTTCGATCTTATCTCTTTGAAAATACTTACATTTGATGTGATTTTAGGGATTGATTGGTTAACTACTCATCATGCTAAAATTGATTATTTTCATAAGGTTGTTAGCTTTCATATTCCTAACTAACCTATTATGCGAATTCAAGCAACCAAACCACTAAAGTCAATCACTGTCATATCAAGTCATAAAGTCATTCATTTATTAAAAAATGGATGTCAAGCTTTCTTAGCCCATGTCACGGATTTAAACAAAAAATACGTCAGATTTGAATGATATTTCTATTGTTAAAAAATTTCTTGACGTATTCCCTGAAGAACTTCCTGGCCTACCCCCAGAGCGTGAAATCGAGTTTTGTATTGACCTTGAACCCGATACAAAACCCATTTCCAAAGCCCTATATCGAATAGCTCCTATTGAACTTCAGGAGTTAAAATCCCAATTGCAGGAACTATTAGACACCGGTTTCATTCGTCCTAGTACGTCTCCTTGGGGTGCTTATGTTCTATTCGTAAAGAAGAAAGATGGAAGTATGCAATTTTATATTGAATATCAAGAGTTGAATCATGTCATCATCAACAATAGGTACCCGTTGCCTCGCATTGATGAACTATTTGACCAGTTGCAAGGTGCCAAATTCTTTTTAAGATCGATCTTCGTCTCAGATATCACCAGTTAAAGATTAAAACTGATAACATTATAAAGACTGCTTTCAAAACTCGGTATGGACATTACAAATTTCTAGTCATATCTTTTGGATTGACTAATGCTCTTGTTGCCTTCTTGGATATGATGAACCAAGTATTTAAGGAATATTTGGATCCTTTTGTAGTTGTCTTTATTAATGACATCCTCATTTACTCTAAAAGTCATGAAGATCATGAGTAACACTTAAGGCTGATACTCCAAAAGCTTCATGAAAATAAGCTTTATGCCAAGTTAAAGAAATGTAAGTTCTAGCTTGAGGAAGTAGCATTTCTTGGGCACGTGATATCAAATCACGGAATATCGGTTGACCCAGCGAAGATTGAAGCAAATCAAAAGTGGGAAACCTAAGTCGATGACCAGAAGTACGTAGCTTTTACGGGCTTATTTGGTATTATTATCGGAGATTCGTGGAAGGATTTTCTCGAATCGCTACTCTCCATTAACTTCATTGACTTGAAAAGATACAAAATTTGGTTGGAGCGAGGAATGTGAGAAGAGTTTTTAAGAACTCGAGAGGAGACTCATTTCAAATTTTGTTCTTATAATAATACCATCTGGTTCGGAGGATTTGTCATATCTGAGTGATGCTTCAAGTAGAGAGGTTAGGATGTGTTCTCATGCAACATGGGAAAGTCATAGCCTATGCCTCGCGAAAACTCAAAGAATATGAGAGGAATTATCCTACTCATGATCTAGAGTTAGTAGCGATTCATTTTTGCGCTTAAAATCTGGAGGCATTACTTGTATGGGAGAAGGTGGAGATCTATACGGATCATAAAAGCCTCAAATATTTCTTCACCCAAAAAGAAACTCAACATGCAAACAATGATGTTGGCGAGAGTTTATTGAAAGATTACGATCATACCATTCAATACCATCTTGGAAAAGTGAGCGTGGTAGGTGACGCGTTGAGTAGAAGATCATATGCGGTGCGAGTGCGATATTGTCAACGCAAAAAAGGCCCATTTTGTATGACTTACAAAGGATGGAGATAGAGTTAAAGACTCTAGGGACCCACGTGATGATGTCAAATATATGAGTAGAAAGCAGACTTTAATCGATAAAGTTAAAAGCTCAAGCTAAAGCTACGGGACTGGAGTGATGCGTATATGAAGAAGAAAGTGCAAGAAGGTCATATTCCAGAAATAAGAATTGATGAAGAACGAATACTTTGAGTCAACTCCAAACTTTATGTTCCTAACGACTCTGATTTGAAGTATAAAATCATGATGTAGGCGCACAACACACCGTTTTCAATCCATCCTGGGAGTACCAAAATGTATCGTGATCTTCGACATACATTTTTGTGGAGCAATATGAAGAGAGAGATCATGGAGTTTATCTCAAAATGTTTAACTTGTCAATGTGTCAAGGCGGAGCATCAAGTGCCAAAAGGTCCATTACAACCACTTGAAATTCCAGAATGGAAGTGGGAGCACATGACCATGGATTTTGTTACTGGTCTTCCCAAGGTTTCTCAAGGCAAAGATGAAATTTGGGTCATTATCGATAGATTAACCAAGTCTGCTCATTTCTTACCTATACGAGAAACTTATTCACTTGAACATCTTGCTCGTATATAGATAAATGAGATTATAAGACTGCATCGTATGCCAATATCCATAGTTTCTGATCGAGACCCAAGATTTACTTCACGATTTTAGGTTAGTTTGTAAAAAGCTATAGGCACGGATTTATGATTCAGTTCGGCATATCATCCTAAGACGGACGGGCAGTCAGAGAGGACTATTTAAACTCTTGAAGATCTATTAAGACTCTATGTCCTTGACTTTAAAGGAAGTTGGGACAAGTTCTTGCCATTAGTGGAATTCTTCTACAACAACAGTTATCAAGCAAGCATAGGCATGGCTCCATTCGAGGCGTTGTATGGACGCAAGTGTCGTTCTCCAGTATGCTGGGATGAGGTAGGTGAAGCAATGTTGTTGGGACCGGAATTGGTACGCATGACAACGAAAAATATTCAAATGATCCGGCAACGTATAAAAACCTCACAAGATCGATAAAAGAGTTATGCTGATCTTCATCGAAGAGACGTGGAATTCAATGTTGGGGAGCATGTGTTGTTACGTGTTGCTCCATGGAAAGGATCGAGTTACAAGATTTGAAAAGAGAGAAAAGCTCAATCCTCGATTCATTTGCCCAATTGAAATCCTCGATCGAGTAGGAATTGTGGCCAATAGACTCGCCTTACCGCCAAGTATGTCTCGTGTACATAACGTTTTTCATATATCTATGTTACGTAAATATGTAGAAGACCCAAACCCCATTATTGAGTTAGAACCAGACGAGATAGTGGAAGATTTAACGTATGAAGAGGTACCTGTTAAAATCTTAGATAAGAAGGAACATATTCTACGCTCTAAGGTTATACCTCAAGTCAAAGTTTTGTGGAGAAACCACGATGTTGAGGAAATGACCTGGGGGTTAGAATCTGAAATGAAATCAAGGTATCCTCACCTCTTCGACATACAAGGTACGTACACCAATTTTGAGGACGAAATTTCATAAGAAGGGAAGGTTGTAAGACCCCAACTTTTATGTATAAAGATTAATTTTCTCTAAATATCATTTTGAATATTATGGTGTGGATTTGATCTAATGTTATAGTTGTGGGTAATATTTACAAATTTTTAAAAAGTAAGCAAGTTGTTATAAAATATTCGATTGGGTGGGAGAATATTCGTTTTATCGGGGAATATTAAAGACGATGACACAATCATTAGTGGACCCCACAACGAAATTATTATCGGAGTTAGAAAATGACAAAATAACTTTTATAAAAATAACGGCAAAAGTTTTACCATTAACTATTGAAATACCGGTGATAAAAGTAATACGAAATCTGGCGTGGTTGTAGTAGTAGCACGGTATTGTACAATATCTTTGATTATTGATGCTTACGTGAGAAGTCACTCGGTTTTATTCAATTATTGCCACGATAATTTTTGCATAGTATCTCATTATTGATTATTAATTCAATTATTGTCACAATATTTTATATTATTAAATCAATAATTGAGATGACAAAGTTATTAATATTATTATTTGCATTATTCACGATGTCTAAAAAGTTTTGTTGAGGAAAGGGTTTTGGTCACCTAATTGCACGCCAATAAGGAGAAATCTTTATCAGAAAGCCCCCTCTTTCCTGAGAATGATCTGGTTGTTAATATTGTAAGTTATAATATTAATGATGACTATTATTAAAAATGTGTTTTGTGAAGCCAAGTTAATTGAGATAAATAGAGGGTTATTTTATGAAGTATTTGTTGTAAGTTTTGCTTATTACATGGACCCCTACTTACTCATTTTTCAAAATCGTCGGTAGAAAGTTATCTCGATTTTTGTTATATATATATATATATATATATATATATATATATATAATTTTTTATTTATAAATATATTATATTATATTATTATATATATATATATAGTATTTATAGTATTAATATAATATGCATAGTATTTTACTATAAAGATATAGTGTTTGCATAGTAAAATCATGTGAAATCTAAAAAAAATTCGTGTAATGATTAAAATGTGATTTTTGTTTTTGCCCATGATTCTTTACATCCAAATAGTATCATGTCATTCTCCTATAAATAGGATGCTTAGTTTAGAAATTAAAATCACACAGAATCGAGAGAATTCTTCTTCTATAATATTGAGCGTATTTCTTTAGAGTTTAAGGAAGCTTTGAGTGTAGAAAATAGTATAAAGTTTTCTTCAAGAATATCCCCACCCTACCGGTCGAGAAATACTCTCCCTTTTAAGGTAAGGGATATTATTTTTGTTCAATATTAAGTAAGAAATAATATTTTTTTCCATACTACTTGTAGTATGTAAGTAATATTATTTCGTTTGATTCAAATTCTACACTCATTTTGTTAAGTATTACTTCTATACTCCTTGAAATTAGTAGAATATCCTTGAAATTTGCGTTTCATCTAGTATCTTTTTCACAAGAATATTTTTACGAATATTCTAAATTTTAAATTTTATCTTTTTTATTCAGGGGTCTATTTATTACGGAAGTACTATTCACGGGAGGGTACTATTCATGAAGTACTATTCATTCGGTCTATATTATTCATGACAAAATTGATTTCTTTTATGTCCAAATTATTTTTGATGAATATTATTCTTGAATTTTACTCCACAAAGCAGTTATCATGTTGACAATTTGGACATTATTGAACTCTGGATAAATTGAATTATAAATCTTTAAAATTTATCCTTGCTCTCATTTAATTGAATTTTTATATCATTGTCATCATCCTCGTGCTTATATTGTGATGAAAGTCATCTTTTTGGCCCGTAGTGCATAGATGGATTTGTTGATTGGTATGATTATGACTATGAATTATATCGGTATAATCATGACTGTAATGTAATGTTACAAATGATGTGGTAAAAGTCCTCATTGGCCCGTAGTGCATTGATGGACAGTTGTTGGCATGATCATGACCATTGGTGATAATAACGAATATCCTTGGCCCGTAGTGCATGGATGATTCGTTGATATGATAATAATGAATATCCTTGGCCCGTAGTGCATGGATAATTCAGTGATATGGATTATTTATTGAGTTGAGTCTAAGTGATAAAATTGATGATAAACTTTTAAATCATAGAAGATAGTAGATATCATGCTCTATTTGACTCTTCTAATGGATTGTTTATTCCGTTATAATTAAACTTGTTGTCTATTGTATTCTATCAGTTTAACACTGTTGACGGCTAACGATAATTTATTCTGCATTATCTTAGTCATAATATTCTTTACTGGGCTAGTTGAGCTCACCCTTTCTTTCTTTTCATTGGAAATGAGAATTCTCTGAGAAGGAAATGAGAATATAGTTGGGACTAGTCGGGGAATGGGTGATGGAGGACTCTAGAGATGGTGGCTATAGTAGTCCTCACTTTATTTTATAAAATAGTGTGATAATAATTGTAATGAGGACTCTATTTGAGTTTGGATATTATCTACGAGACAATATTAGTGTTTAAAACTCTCGAAAACAATGCTAAATACAAGGATCGTTTGTCGTAGTTGTATAAATGAAGTTTGTATTTGAATTAAGGATGTAAAATGTATTTGGCGACTTCAGAATGGGTGATGTATACCTATTTTGGAGGCGTCGCTTTTCAGAAGTCCATCTTGGAAAACAATGCTAAATCTGAGGATCGGGTTGTCTCAAGAAAACTTGATCGAGAACTCGAGGACGAGTTCTTCTCAGCGTTTTCAACGGCCGATGCGATGCGAAGATGGTCCGAGACCTGAAGACGTTAATTATCGGATAAGATGTTGTTCTTGGCCTTGGAATATCATGAATGGGATGATCATCACAAACGAAGAGGCCAATAAACACCTTCGACATTAATACCTTCAGCTTCGGAAGATGATATCTTTCAGCTTCGACTTCGAGTAATTGAACACCTTCAGTTTCGAGAGTTGGGATGACACTTTCACCTTCGACTTCGGGAGACGGAATGGTGTCTTGTCTTGTCTTCGAAGTTCGACAGACTAATAGTTTAATTGTTTTTCTTTTTCTATTCTTTAATTAATAATATTTTATTATTTGTAAGTTTGTTATTTTGTTCCCGTAAAAATAGGAAGTTTGTTAGAATTTTTTTATATTCCTAAGAGGATTTTATTTCTATTTTTATTTTTATATCTCTAAGAATATTCTAGAGTAACTTGGGAATAAAGTTTTACTAAGTTATATAAACCCGGCATATTAGTTGAAATAGGGGAATTGAATTTTGAATTTTCATTGAATCTCTTGTTCCTTTATTTATGATTCTATTTGTTTACCTGTCCGCAGCAATGTCTCGCCCTACGTCATTATTGCATATTATGAATCCTGACCCGCCCCACAAGTTTCTTCTAATGCCTCTTCAATATTTTTTTTTTTTTGTGGGTGGGGCGGCATTTCCTCGCTTATTCTCAATCTCGTCTTTAAAGCCATGAAGAATCCATACAGTGGTTGGTTATGGCTCTTTCATCGATATAGAAAGAGCATTATATACATCATGTTTCCCTCTCTAATTAATTACTATAAATAACAATGACGACTATTAGTCAAGTGGCTTACAAATCCCAACAAGGATTTAATGCATCAACTGGAATTGGACCCAGATTCAATGGGTTATTGGACCATTAGTCAATTGAATAGTGAAAAAAATATTAATGCTAGTAATTTCACTTCTAAAAAAATTTAAGAACTCAAAGCAAAGTAGATCATACAATTTAATGTTATACAAGTACAATTATACTATACATTAAAATGATCGATAGTCAATTCATCTTTTTTTAATAAAAAATAAATTACTTTATAACCTATACTATTATAGTACAGTATATAATTTGGTTCTAGGGTTACATTTTTCTTTTTGCTACATACAATATATTTATAATTTTTTTCTGCTAGTTTTAGCTGTAATTTTAACATTTATGTCTTGAGCAAAAATAGATTTCAAGACTTCTTTTACACCCAAAGTCTTATGAGTAATTATTTTACTACTGAGCCAATAGAGACTTGGTGGGTTACATTTCATCTTTGAGTTTGTATTAGGAGGAACTTGGAAAAGTAGTCGGGGAGGGGAACGTAAAGGAAACTTAAGGGGGTGTATTCAATTAAGATTTTTAAAGACTTTTAAAGATTTTAAAAATTTGGTTGTATTCAATAAAGACATTTAAAGAGTTTATAAAAGTTTAGTGGTATTCAATTACAACTTTTTTAATGTCTTTAAAAGTTAGGTGATATTGAATTAAGATTTTACAAAATTTCATAAAAGTATTTTAGATTCAAAAAGTCATGACTTTTTAGATTTCTATTAAATGGTAGAAGTTTGATGATTTTAAAAAAAAAAATTATAACTATCAACTCATATCCAAAGTTTCAATTTCATCTCTAAAGATTTCTAAAGACTTCATATCTCATCTTAATAAACTAAATAAATTTAAAATACAATTCACATGAATTCAATATTTCTAATTACCTCACATGAATCCAATATTTCTAATTACTTTATAATCTAGAATAATTAATACTTCATTGTACCCACAAAAATAAAACATTTATTTTGTTTTTGTAGTCAACGTGATAAATTTAAAATTCAAAATTTTAAATTTTGAATTTATTTGTTATTTAATAATAAACACACGTTATTATTTCAAAATAAAAATAAATACACAATATTTTAAAATTTTATAATTTCGTAAATTAACTTAGAATCGAGTTAAATGAAGAAAAAAAAAGTGAGAGAGAGAGGAAAGTAATTTATATAGAGTACGTACTTTATAGTGATACAGTAAAATCCATATTTAAGAATACTCTATATATAAGAATAGCAACTCTATAATATTATAAAAAAATTGAATCCCAATTTTGGTGGATTATAAATAAGAATAACTCTAAATTGTAATATGTTATATACTTTTTCATTCCGTATTAAAAAATTATACCTCTATATAGTAATAATTTATATATATATATATGAGAGAGAGACAATATTAATTTTAAAAGACTACATTTTTTATAAAAGAATACATTTCTTATAAAAAAATTATATTTTCCAATAAAAGACTACATTTCGCATAAAATACTACATTTTCCTATAAAAGACTACATTTCCTATAAAAGACTACATTTTCCTAGTTTGAAAATCTAAATAATTTATGTTTTCTTTAATTTTTGTTATAAAATCTATATTTTTGTTAAAGTGGATATTTTTGGGTGTTCGAAAAATATTTTGTACTCAATACCTCTATTTAGTAATAACCTCTTAATTAGAATACAAATAGTTTGAATTAAAGTCTATTCCTAAATAGAGGTTTTATCAGTATATATAGTTGTATAAAATATATAAGTTCTTCAAACTTTTATCATAATTTTATTATATGTTACATTACTAAACTAAAATTTATTAAAAAGAATATAAATAAATTTTTTATTTAAAAATAACTTGCTATTTTAAAATATACATGAAACAAGTATATATTATTTTTATTTACAAATTTTGATACTAAGACGAGGTAATATTCAAATATTTGAATAGAAATCGATATATATTGCAAATGTTTATATTAATTTTTAATTGCTAATTACGTTAATAAGTATTGATGACAACTTTTGTAGATTTGGAATGAAAAACAATAATTCAAAATAAGCGACATATACGTAAAGTATATATAGCTCAATGAAAAGTGAGCTTAATTTTTGTATTGCGTCAGTAGTTTCTAAAGTTTTATTGGTATCCGAGTATCCAAGTGTATTATGAAATGAGTAGAATAATATGAACGCTTTCAACATATATATAAAATCTCATGCCACAATAATATAATGAGATTTACTCTAGTTCATAAAAAAGAGGGAGATGTTGTACACATGGGCTAATTAACAATTAATATAAGTTCGCAAAGATATATTAAGTATATAAAAAGTCTATCATGGTCTTGATAAAAAGTTTATAAAAGTCTCATTATTTATTTCATGTAGTCTATAAAAGTCATTTTAAAAAAGTCTTTAAAGTCTTCAAAATTATTAAAATCCCATAAATTCTACAAAAGTATGTCACTAAAAAAAATCTTTAAAAATCTTAATTGAATACACCCCTTCTTAACTTTTTTTTTCAAAGATGTTGGTTACTTCTTTTGATATCTACTAATTATTAAACTTGAACATGAACATGTGCCTTTGCAAATGGTAATAATAGTTAATCTTTAGTCTTTAGTTAATTTATTCTTAATCCCACTAAGGTAGTGTTCATTTACCTCTTAATACTTAACAATTCCATATCTAATTCGGTAAGAGGGTAAAGTTGAATCAAGATCCTCTATGAGGATTTCTCTGTAAGAATCTTGTGAGAGTTTTGTTGTGGGGTTGACAACACATTAAAAAGAAGATTCAACGGCTCACAACGTTTTGATAAGAATTATGTTTATAAATTAACAGAAAATTAGAAGTCACCAAACGCGTTTATTTTTACATATAATTTTTTAAAATTTCTTGATAAAATTTGTGAGCCGTTGGATCTCCTTTTTAATGTGTTGTCAACCCCACAACAAAACCCTCACAAGATCCTCACAGAGAAATCCTCATAGAGGATCCTGATTCTGTAAAATTTGGTAAAATTTTGTTTGCCTCTTATCGTCTCTCTTAATTGATAAGGTGAAGATATAAATCTAAATCATTAAGAGAGTTTGTCTCTTAATGAAAATTTTAAATCTATGAAGTCTATAAATATTGTACTCCTTCCGTTTCAAATTTTAATATCATCATTGATTTTGAAAAGACAACTTGAGCTACTTTTAAATTTAAGTCCTTCAAATATTTTATAATTTTTAGTTATCAAACAGTTTTTTAAATCATATGTTCACTCAGATGATCTAATTTATTAAGATATATTAATCAATCAGATATTAATTAGTCATTTTTAATTTTTATCAAACACCACCTAATATATCTGAATCTCTGGTCATCATGCCCTGCAAGACTTTCTACTAAACAAAACCATTCTCTCTCTCTCTCTCTCTCTCTCTCTCTCCTCCCTTATCCCCTTATTAGATGTTTTTTTAGCAAATTATACATGGCCATATGATTGTTAAGGTTATGGAAAAAGCACCGGAGGAGCAGATGCTACTTGTACGGCAAACAGAAGAAGCAAATAGTGATGATTTTATACAGAGGACATGGGCAGAATCAAAGAAGATATGGGGAATTGCTTTTCCTGGTATATTATCAAAAGTTTGTTTATTTGGAATTATGGTTGTCACACAATCCTTTATTGGACATGTTAGTAAAACAGATTTTGCTGCTTTTGCCCTTGTTCAGACCATTCTTGTTCAGTTTATAAATGGGATCCTGGTAAGTTTTTCTCTGTGTTATAATTTATTTATACAGATTCTTTACAATTTAAACAACAATACAGATGCATACAGTGAATTTTTTATTTTTTTTTTGGAGAAATAGATGTTTTGATTTTTTATTTAAAGGGTAAATTAGTTATCATCAACTACAAAATGAAAAAAAGATTTTGTCTCTACTCCATTCAGATTCTCTTATACCTTCAATTTTTTTTTTTAAAAAGGAGGTGATAGTTGCATGCTTTCTCTCTAAACTTGGAAAGAAAACTTTCGCTTCTCCTTCCTTTAAAAAAAACTCACAAACACAATAATATTGTCCATTTGGCGACGCTCAATGAAAAACGTTGCCTCTTGTGCTGTTTGTGTGATCCACAAAGAGCCCCTTTCTCATGCTTCTTTAAACCTGCAAATCTGCAATATGTAATAAAAACACAAGCTCATTCTCTATTTATACCCATTTGGAATATGTTTCCCTCTATTACATTTTTTATCAGATACTTCTAATACACATTTAGTAACAAAAGTTTTACATTTAGCAACACAATAATTAATGACACAAAAATAATATTGTGTCGCTAATGTGTAGTAACTCAACTGATCTAATAAAGTAATCATAAATGTTTAGTAGACGTGTTATGTGTATTGTAATTTGTACATACAAAATTATATTTATTTTACATTTTGATCATCTAATAAGCACATCATACTAGATCACCGATTATTCTATTTTTATTTTATATTTTATTTTTTTTTAATCAGACACTGCTAATCTTTTGTTTACTCGTTAAGCGAAAATTCACAATGAAAATAATATTTTCACGTGAAAATCATCGCCATAGATTCTATAATGACGGATTTTACCATCGCTATACATCTAGCGACACTTCCTTTTAGTTATTAATCTTCCTATTAATTGCATGCAGTTGGGGATGTCAAGTGCCACTGAAACTCTTTGTGGACAAGCATTTGGAGCAAAACAATACCACAATTTAGGTTTATACTTGCAAAGATCTTGGATAATAGGTTTCACCACCGCAACAATCTTCATCCCTCTCTTAATCTTCGCGACATCCATCTTTAAAATTATCGGTGAGGAAGAACTGATAGTCGCGGCTGCTGGAAATATCTCCCTGTGGTTTATTCCCATGGCGTACAATTTTGTTTTCGATTATACGATCCAAATGTACCTGCAAGCACAACTAAAGAACATGATCATTGGGTGGATATCGGTTTTTTCCTTTGTATTTCATGTGATTTTGTCATGGATTTTTAACAAGTTGGCATTGGGAGTTCATGGTGCAATGGGAGCAATGGTCATTTCTAGCTGGTTAATAGTGTTTGCAGAGTTTGTGTACATTTTTGGTGGCTGGTGCCCTTTGACTTGGAGAGGATTTACCAAAGCTGCCTTCTTTGATATGATTCCTTTGGTGAAGTTATCAATCTCTTCTGGTTTAATGCTTTGGTAAGTACTATTCTCCTTTAGTTTAGCGACATTTGACACTTTACACAATACTTATTGCTCTGGTAACATTATTTTTGTTCTAAAATATCAGTCACCTATCAAAATAACGGTTGATACTGTTATAACAAAAATGGTGCTTTTAATAAAATATATATTTAACGACAATTTTTATAGTTGTTCTAACACCACTAAACAATTGAAGTTGAAATACTTAATTTTTCTAATATCATTATTTCTACTTTTTATAATATTAGTTGACTTCAGAATATATATCTATGGGTGAATGGGTGGATGAAAAGTGATCCATATCCAAAGTTGGATGAGAGCCGTTATCCATGCAACTATGATCCGACCGTTCATTAGAAAATTGAGGCTATAAATCCCGCTGCATAATTGTTTTAGGAGCCTGTCAAAAAGTTATGTGGAGCCCAACTTACTTAACAATTGACTTTTCACCTATAGCTTAAAAATAGAGACACCGCGTAACTATAATGCGGCAGAAGAATTATTTTATCAGATCTGTTATGTATTTATCGTAGAATAATTATGCGGATGTTACCTTTCTTCTCCCAAAGCAAGTGCTATTTTTTTTCATCGGCATAACTTTTTGAAGTCTGAAGCTATTATGCGGAATATCCACATAGAGATGGAGAGAGAATTAGGTGGACCAAGAAAATCAAGAGGAAGTTTTATTATTCTCTTTACAATCAGTATACATAATCAATTAGACTTGGCAGGCCGGATCATTGTTGGGTCGGGTCAAAACGGTCCAAGTTTTGGAGAATTGAAAAGGTTAAGCCTAAAGCTCGTTTTTTGACGAATGGACCGGTCTAGATTGATTTATGACCAATTTTTGATAGGGTCCTTTACATAAGTATAAAACAAATAGAAAGTAATTACAAGAAAAGTCAGATCAATCAAATAATTACAAAAAGAATGTAATTATTACAAAATAGTACAATTTACATTAATAAGGAAACCTAAAATCAAGGACAAATAAGCATTATAATTAATAATTTAAATTCAAATATTTGGATCTAACAACAAAACTAAATTCAAATTCAAAATAATAATTCAAATTTAAATACTCAAATTCAAATCTTCATCTCCTCACATACACTTTGAAATAATAGTTCGTGGCAACCATCGCCGCTACACCTCACATACTCCGCCGCTACACCGCCGCGAATCTCCGTTGTCCAAAACGCCAATAAGAATAAAAAGAAGATTCGCCCTACAAAAAATTTAAAAATAAATAGATGTAACTTTTAATGCTTTGAATTTTTTTTATAACTATTTTGTTACTGATAAATAATAAAATGGTTAAAATGGTTACCTTTGTATGAATGGTTGGCTACCAACTGCATCACATTCAAACGAAATTGGTAACTTAATAAAATTGAATTGGTTACCTTGGTCTGAAAGGTTTGGCTACCAACTTCACACTATGAAAAACCGCAGTGTGGATGTGAATTAGTTACTTTTGGTATGAAGGTTTTGTTACCTTGGTATGAAGGTTTGATTACCTTAACTGGTAACCAATTGTACTAAAAAAATTAAAGTGTGGAGGTTGATTGGTTACTTTAATATGACGATTTGGTTACCTTGATATGAAGGTTTAGTTATTACCATCCAAAGATTCATATCCACCAATGGCTCTCTCTCATCTTCCTCTCGCGCCTCTACGTGACCCTTTCATCATCCCCCAAAAAGACTAACCCCCGGAATTTATCTAGTAGTCCGCCCAACGGAATATTTATATAATAAATAATGAAAGCCCTAATTTATATATATAGAGAGAGAGTGTGGTGGCGAAAAGTCTAATTCCCAAGATTGTTCTTCGATCACACTACACGATATTCTCACTTTTTTTTGCGGCGATGCTACCGATTCTTTGGAGACATTAATGTCAGTATTTAAAGGCGGTTGGCTTCATCCCTCTAGATTTCATCCTCCGATGCTTCTCTATAACATGACTTATAAGCCCACAAGGTCATCCTTCACCTATTGGATCAACAACACTATTATGATAGTGTTTACATGCGTAGGACTTCTGGGCTCATTCTCTTCAATAAGGAAGTTGATTCATGATAGTGTTTAAATACGTTGAATTGAATGAAGAAGAAGGATGATGACTAACTGTAGTTGTTATAGATGAGGAGAGAGAGAAGAAGTCATGGGTATAACTAATCCCTAAATTAAGGAATTCTAATTGAATACTAATTACCTAAATTAAGAAATCCTAATTACACAAATATTGTAAATAAAGTGGGAAGTGTATTAGTTGTATAAAAATTTTATGAGTGGACTATTATTGTAATTATTTTTAAAAATGTAATAGAATATTTAATTCACCCTTTTTGATATATTTTTGAGTCTAACACAAACGGGCCGGGCCTTTGACGAGTCGGGCCAAAATGGCCCAAGTTTTGGAAGGCTGAAAAAATGAGGCCCAAAACCAGCTTTTTGATGGACGGGCTGGCTCGACCCGCGGGCTTGGACCAATTTTGCCATGTCTATAATCAATGGATGTTCATCTAAGTTGCCACTCATTTTTAAAGTCATCCCTAAAATTCATTTCTGGTCAGTTAGGTCTTTAAAGTAACATTTTTTAGTGTTTCCATTCCTCCTACCCGATTTCACTCTAATTCGATCCATTTTGACCAAATTTTAACTCAACCCGATCCAGTTCGACCCAACTTCAAATTTTAATATTTTAAAATAAAATAAATATTTTTAATACTTTAAAATTAATTATTATTTTTAATATTTAAAAATTATATAATTATTTTAAAAATAGTTATTTTTAATATTTTAAAAGAAAATATTATTTTTTAAAAAAATTAAATAATAAGTATATTTAATATTTTAAATATTTTTAAATAATTATTATTTTTAATATTTTAACATAAAATATTTTTTAAATAATAATTATATTTATTATTTTAAAATAAAATATTTTTTAAATAATTTGAAAATAATTATTATTTAAAATAATTAAAATTATTACTTTTAAAATAATACTTATTTTTTATTTTAAAAATAAAATATTATTTTTTAAATTTATAAAAAGTATTATTTTAAGGAAAAATTATTAAAATTTTTTTTTTCAAAAAGCGAGTAAAGTTTCATAAAATATAGATTCAAAAAATTAAATAAGAAATAAAACTTTATTTTTAAAAAAAGTAGATTTTTTTCCATTTTTATGTTGAACTTTATTTTCAAAAAAAAGAGTTAATATCTTTACCATTATTATATGTATTCTTAATATTAGAATTTTTAAAACAAAAAACAGTAAAAGATAAATAAAAACACTTTCAATTTTCTTATAAAAAAATAAATTTTCATATTTTTTAAAAATTTTTAAAAAAATTGAGTAAATTTTATAAAAATATATTCAAACAAATAAAACTTACTTTTCATAAAACAAAATAGTTTTTTAAAGATTTTTAAATTTTTCATAAAATAATTAGGATTTAAAAATTTTAACTTTACTATTTTTGAATCTATATTTTATGAAACTTTACTCATTTTGAAAAAATAAAACATCTAATATTTTTTTCTTAAAATAATATTTATTTTAAAACTTTTAAAAAATATATTTTATTTTAAATATAAAATATTAATTATTTTAAAATAATATTTATTTTAAAATATTAAAAATTATTATTATTTTCAAATTATTTTAAAAATATTAATTTTAAAATATTAAATCAAATTATTTTTAAAATTTTTTAAAATTATATTTTCTTTCAAAATATTAAAAATAATAATTATATTTTAATATATTTTACTTTAAAATATTAAATTTAATTATTATTTTAAAAATACTATATTCTTTTAAAGTATTAAAAATAACTATTTTTTAAAATAAATATTTATTATAAAATAATTATTTTATTTTAAAATATTAAAAATTGGGATTGGGTCAAACTAGTTCGGGTTGAGATTAAATCAGGTAAGAGGAATAGAAACGCCAAAAAATTGTCACTCTAAGGACCTAACTGACGAAAAATAAACTTTAAGGACGATTTTAATAGTGAGTGATTTTATCAATAAAGATTTAAATTCTGGTCGAAATAATTTTAATTTGAAGAAGTTATAAATTTGCAAAGTAAAGTAGGGAATACCATTTAACCCATAATCAATGATATGGAGAGAGATCTGAAACAAGGAGAGTTGAAAAAAAAATGGATGGATTATAGGATTGGTCGTAAGTTTTTATTGATTAATGGGTCTTCTTCTACTTCAAGGTACATGGATCTTCAATCAATGGCTTAAATCGCTAATGGTTTGATTGTAATTTTTTTTGTCCATATGCATAATTGTTATGCAAATGAGTTCTTTTTTATATGGACTAGGATACTCTTCATTTTAAAAGAAATGGAAACTTCATTTTTTAAATATTTCTCATCATCATCTCTCTCTTACATCATCATGACATCACATTTCAACACATTTAAAATCTGAAACTTAAAATGGAGTCTCCATTTCAACCATTTCATTTGAAATGGAGAGAATCCTAGTCAAATATGGAGGGGCACATAATGTGACACTCCCAAAATAGGTCTACACAATCTTTTCTGAGTCGCCAAATACATGGTACATAATCTAAATACAAACTTTATATATACAACTATTAACTATCGTGTAAAATATGACAAAACATAAGTTGTGAGTTTTAATACAAATATTATCTCGTAGACAATATTCAAACTCAAATAAAGTCCTCATTACAAGTATTGTCACACTATTTTACAAAATAGTGAGGATTACTATAATATCCATCTTGGACCATTACTCCACTCCCCGACTAGTCTCAGCTATATTTTCGCCTCCTGAGAAGAACAATGGAACCAAAAAGAAAAGGGTGAGCTCAACTAGCCCAATAAAGAATATTATGACTAAGATAATGTAGAACAAATTATCCTTAGTCCTCAACAGGGGAAAATATGATAGAATACAATAGACAACAAGTTTTAGACCAACAACTGCAACGGAAACAACAATCCATTAGAAGAGTCAAGTAGAGCATGATGTCTACTATCTTTTATGATTTAAAAGTTTATCATCAATATCTTATCCCTGTAACACCAATCAATAATTATTTCCAATCAACGAATTATCTATGCACTACATGCCAAAGATAATCGTTTGCATCACCAGTGGTCATAATCATGTCAAACACCTGTCCATCTATGTACTACGGACCAAAGAAGACTTTCACCACAAACTTTTATCTGTAACATTAAAGGTCATCATTATACCAATACACAATTCCTTGTCATAATCATACCAATTAACATCTCATCTTTGCACTACGGGCCAAAGATGACTTTCATCACAATATAAGCATGAGGATGATGACAATGATATAAAGAATCAATCAAGTGAGATCAAGGATAAATATTAGAGATTATAATTCAATTTATCCAAGAGTTCAAGAATGTCCAAAGTGTCAACATGATAACTAATTGTGGAGTAAAATTCAAAAATGATATTTAAGAAGATAATTTGGACAAAGAAAAGAAATTAAATTTCGTAATGAATAGTATTTATGAATAGTACCATATAAATAGTACCGTATGAATAATACTCCGGAAGAATAGTACCTCGACTTGAAAAGATTAAAATTTAATAAGAAAGTTCAGACCAATATGCCAATAAAATGATATTAGATGAAGAAGCAAACTATTAAGGATATTCTACTAATTTTAGGGATTTTCACCATTTAATAATAAGGTTATGGAAACAAACAATAAATTTGTACCATAAATAGAGAAAAATATGAAAGAAAACGATATCACTTGACGAGTGCAAAAGAAATGATATCTCATACGAGTATGAAAGAATATACTAAATTGCAAATAGATTTTCACCCGTAATGCGGTAATCTGCGTAGACAGATCATTTTCACAATTTTAAAAAAAATGAACACGAAGGGTTATTCACCAGGCATGCGGTAATCCACACTAGGGGTGCTCATCGGTAAAAAACCGAACCGGTACCGAAAAAACCGAACTGGTACCGAACAGTAATAACCACAAAAACAAGAACCGGAACCGGTACCGAATTACCGGTTTCGGTATCGGTTCGGTACAAAAGCGGTACTAGTTTTTTCGGTTCGATTTTCGGTTATACCACATGCATGGTAATATTTATAATTATTAATAAATAATAATAATTAAATATTTTTTTTAATATATTAACAAAAAAATTTTAAAACTAAGAAATCATCTATAATGTTTAAGCTAGTCAAGACTCAAGCTACTGACAAATAAGAGTTCAAAATCCGCAGCCAAGCCAACATGCATTCATTTCCTTAGATTTTGCTGCTTCAATGGGTCTCTTTTCCTAGCTGGTAGTTCTGGAAATAAATATCAACATAATTCTTGACCTTCTTGTATAACCTTAGCCTTTCCTCCGTCACAAGCTCCTCTGCCGGTTAGATCTCCTTGCCGGATTCTGGAATACAGAACACAGCCAGGCCGAGAGTCATCCTCTCTCTTTTTGATTTTGTCACAACCCTGTGTAATGGGCTCTGGAATATTCCATTACTCATAATCTGCATGGCATGGACAATTATTATTATGTGTGTGTTTTGAGGAACCGAACTACTTATTAGAAAAATTAAAGGACTAATAATTAATTACCTCTACTTGATCACCAACATTAATGAGAAGAGCATTAGGAATGATAGGCACTCTAAACCACTGATTATCTTTCAGGACTTGAAGGCCTTCCACTTGTTTGTCCTGTAAAAGGAATGTAATAGCTGATCCATCTACATGCGGTTTAACGCCCAGGATTAGATCAGGCCTTGGACATGGAGGATAACAGTTATGTTATGAGCAATATTACAAAATTAGAGACTTTCAGTTTTTTTTCGGTTTTTCGGTTTTACCGAATTCGAAACTATTACCGCTACTGGTACCGAAAAGTCTAAAAACCGAAAAACCGGCACAAAAAATCGAAATCGAAAAGCCCGGTACCCTGCATGATCGGTTTCAACCGGTTGATAAAAAACCGAAAAACTGAATTTTTTGAGCACCCCTAATCCACACAGACATGTTATTCTCACAAATTAATAAGGAATGGAATGATAACCTTTATGAGTATGAAAAAAATAACATCATTTACCTTAGTAGGAAAGTAGTTCTGACTGGAATAACGGAGATTATGTTGAGAAAATCTTGCACTGTTATCTAGGGGTGTTCGATCGATAAAAATTAGTGCGAGCAGGATAAGGTACCTAAACCGAATCGACAATCTAAATCGGCCAAATATTGATGTCGATATCGGTTGATTGAAGATCCGAACCGAAGCGACTGAGTTCGATATCGGTTTTTATCAAAAATTAATATAATTATTATTATTTTTATTATTATTATTATTACATTATTAATAATAAAAAAATTAGAAAATTGGTATATACTAGTCCGGTTCGTTAAAATCAAACTATAAAAATGCTGAAACAAAATCGGCACCGAAAAACCAATATATATCGGTTTTTTTGTACTGAACCGGTTGGTCTGGTCTGGTCCGAAATACCAGAAAAATAAAAAAAAATGGTCCGTTTGAACAACCCTACTATTATCAATACTCAAAATATCCTTACACTCACAAGAAATACGCTCAATATTATACAGAAAGAATTTTCTGATTCTGGTGTGAGTTTCATTGTTTAACTAAGCAACATATTTATAGAAAAATGCTAGCACACCAGGATTGATAAATTTCATATGGGGATGATTTTTGCAGCATACTTGTTTTGAAAATAAAGTTTTCAAAACCAAGCTTCTCACTTCCACCATTTCTTCACATGTTTTACTATTTAAACAATTATAATTTTTAAAATTATACTATTATAATATATTATAATAATATATCTGAATGAATATTTTATTGGAGAAGATAATTATGGTTCTATAGAAAAATATGTCAAACTTTCAACAAATATCTCATACTAAAATTCCTCCATTTATATCAAATTAAACAAATATTTACTTATCATATTTATCAACAATTTTTATTTTATTCATCAATTATTTACAACTCTTTAATCTTTCAATAATTATTCCTAATTAATATTATATATTCACAATATTGACAACTAGATCGTTTCTAGGAAAAAGGAGGCTTTCCGATAAGAATTTCTCCTTACTGGCGCACAATTATATAACATAACCCATTTTCTCGACAGAACTTTTTAGACATTGCCAATAATGTTAACTAATAATATTATTCAAATAATATAAAATATTATGCACGATGTTCTTGTAACAATTATTAAATTAATGATATGAGATCTATGCGCAACATTCATCGTGGCAATTATTGAATACTGAGTGACTTCTTACGTAAGAATCAATAATCAAGGATACTGTGCAAATACCGTGTGCTACTGTATAACAACGCGTATTACTTTACTTTTATCACCGGGTATTTCAACAGTTAATGGTAAAAATTTTGCCATTATTTTTTTTATAAACATGTTATTTCTGTCGCTTTCTATATCCGACAGTTATTCCGTTATGTGGTCCACCAATGATTGCGTCGTCATACAAATATTCCCCGACCAAAATAATATTTTATGACAACTTGTTTACTTTGCAAAATATTATATCAAATCAACACCTTATTATTCAAAATAATATTTAGAGAAAATTAAATTTTTATTCATAAAAAGTTGGGGTCTGACACGTAAGATGACCATTTGATTTGTGGGTCAGACTCTATACAACTCTTTGTTAGGCTCCTAATAACAGTTATGCGGACAGTATAATCCTCAACCTTTAGATCATGGAACAGATGACTGAATTACAATTAAATGAATAGAAGCTCTCATTCAACTTTGGATGTGAATCACTCTTTATATATATATATATATATATATATATATATATATATATATATATGCGTGTGTGTGTGTGTGTGTGTGTGTGACGCACCCAAAATAGGTCCACACAACCCATTCTGAGTCGCCAAATACATAGTACAAATTCTAAATACAAACTTCATTTATACAATTATTAAATGTCGTGTAAAATACGACAAAGCATAAGCTGTGAGTTTCAATACAAATATTACCTTCTAGACAATATCGAAACTCATATAAAGTTCTCATTATAATTATTGTCACACTATTTTATAGAGTAGTGATGACTATTATAGTAATCATCTTGGACAATCACTCTAATCCCCCACTAGTCTCAACAATATTCTCATTTTTTGAAGAGAACAATGAAAGAAAAGGGTGAGCTCAACTAGCTCAGTAAAGAATATTATGACTAAGATAATGTAGAACAAATTATCCTTAGTACTCAACAGGAAAAATTCTGATAGAATACAACAAACAACAAGTTTTAGATCAACAACTACAGTGAAAATAACAATCCATTAGAAGAATCCAAGTGGAGCATGATGTCTACTATATTCTATGATTTAAAAGTTCATCATCAATATTTTATCCCTGTAACACCAATCAATAATTATTTCCAATCAATGAATTAACTATGCATTACGAGCCAAAGATAATCGTTTGGATCACCGGTGGTCATGATCATGTCAAACACCTGTTCATCTATGCACTACGGGACAAAGAGGACTTTCATCACAAACCTTTATCTGTAACATTAAAGGTCATGATTATACAAATACACAATTCATGGTCATAATCATACCAATCAACAGTTTATCTTTGCACTACGGGCCAAAGATGACTTTTAGTACAATATAAGCATGAGGATGATGACAATGATATAAAGAATGAAGAGTAAAGTTCAGATGACCACCTGGGGTTTTGGCGCTTTCCCACATAACCACCTGTAGTCAGTAAAGCTACATTTAAACTCTTGACTTTTTGAGTTGAAGTGAAAAAAGTCACATTTTTCATCCAACTTAACTCTGAGTGTATGTCAGACGCCAAAAACGCGTGAGAAGGGGCTCTAACAGTCAAAAACAACTGATAAATGTCTAAAATAGCCCTTCTTCTTCCTCTTGGCTTTAGAAGAGCCACGGAAAGGCCTGGTTCTGGAGCTGGGAGGATTGTTGCGTTTCCTGATAGACCCACCTCTCAGTCTGGGTCATTTAAAGAGGGGTCCTTTACATAAGTATACAACAAATAGAAAGTAATTACAAGAAAAGTGCATCAACTAAATAATTACAAAAAGAATGTAATTATTACAAAAATAGTACAATTCACATTAATAAGGAAACCTAAAATTAAGGATAACTAATAATTCAAATTCAAATTCAAATCTTGTCTCTAACAACAATTTCAAATCCATGTTTCAAAATTCAAATCAAAATGAGAAAATTAAAAATAAAAAATTATGAAGGAGCTAATGTTCATCATCCTCCTCTCTCGCCGCCATTGCCATAGCCACATGTGCCGCCATGGCCATGAGTTCTTATTCTAATTTCTTTTGATGATTTGGTTACCCACAAAAATTGAAATGGTTACCTTTATCTCAATTTTGACTAGTAATTGCATCACATTTAAAATAAAATTGGTAATCAAATAAAACCGAATTGGTTACCTTATCAAATGGTTTAGTAACCAACTATATGAAATTTGGTTACCAATTGCATCATATCCAAAATAAATTAATAACCTAATAAACTAAATTGGTTACCTTATCGGAAGATTTAGTAACCAATCGCATAAATTTTAGTTACTAATTGCATCACATTCAAAGTATATTAGTAAACTAATAAATCGAATTGGTTACCTTATCAAATGATTTGGTAACCAACTACATGAAAGGGGAGGAGGAGAGGGAGGGGGGGAGGGGGGGGCAGGGAGGTGGAGGCGGGAGGAGGGAGGAGGGAGGCGGAGGAGGTGGAGGCGGAGAGGGGAGGAGGGAGGAGGCGGGAGGAAAGGGAGGAGGAGGGAGGAAAGGGAGGAAGGAGGGAGGAGGGAGGCGGAGGAGGTGGAGGCGGGAGGAGGGAGGAGGAGGAGGGCGGAGGAAAGGGAGGGGTGGGGAGGAGTGGCGGGAGGAGGTGGAGGTGGAGGCGGAGGAGGAGGAGGAGGGAGGCGGGGAGGGAGGCGGGAGGAGGAAGGAGGCGGAGGAGGTGGAGGGAGGCGGGGAGGTGGGAGGGGTTTTATATATATATATATATATATATATATATATATATATATATATAACTACAGTTGTTATAGATGAGTAAGTGAGAGAAAGTTATGGGTATAACTAATTCATAAATTAATGAATCTAATTGAATATTAATTCCTTAAATTAAGGAATCCTAAATGCACTAGAATTATAAATAAATATGGTAGTGTATTAGTTGTGTAAAAGTTTTATGAGGGCACTTTTGTTATAATTTTTTTTAAAAATGTAATAGAATATGTAAATCACCCTTTAAAGAGTCCAGAAGCATAGAAAACCCCAGCTCTTGGGCTTAATCCCTTCTATCACAAATTTTCCTACTCTATAGTTTAGCAACTCTGAAGATCTAAGGAGTTGGGTTTACACTCGGGTAATAGCTGGATTGTGACTGATGAGAGATGGAAGAGTAGCTGTGAAGAGCAATAAAAAAAAGAAGAAGAAAACTTAGCAGATTGAACTAAGCAATAGAAAGGTATGATGCAGGATAAATATTTGAGGATGGTATGCTTAAAAGTGGGGTTTTCTATTTGGTATAATTATGTGTTTATCAAAAGAATTGCATTTTATGAAGAAAATGAGCTAATTTGATTGTCAATTATTTGAATATACATATATTTGACTGTGAAACAAACTGCTATGGATTGGAATAGAACAGAGGAGATTAGGCTTGGTTGTGTGGAGTAATAAGGGAGCTAAACTAGAATTTTAGAGCAAATCAATAGCTATGAAAAGGGTGTTTTAAAATTGTGCACATAAGGTGCTTGTTAAAATGCTCCAATTAACTGTTTTGACTAAAAATCAAAAATTTGATGGAAGTAAAGCTTGGGTTATGTATATACACCATGTAGGGGTACTGCTAATGACTAGAGGTAGCTAGGGGACCTCGGCGCCGCTGTCTCTTTCGTTAACATTACAAAGGTTTCTTTCCCCCTTTCTTTCAATTCCATGTATACTTTAGCACATGCTTATCAATGGGTCAAATTAGATTATATTAAACCTGATATGTTCCACCAACTGTGATCATAAATAATGTGATCTATCATATAATATACTAATATGATATGATGAGCTGCTAGCTATATGATCTGAAAAATACTGCTCATGATCCAAGAGAACCTTTAATTCTCAAGAAAATAATAATTATAACCTTTTTTTGGTAATGTGTTTGTGCTTCAGGGAGCAATGCAAACTCCAATGTACAACTCCAAGTCAACCAAGATTTTTATTGTCCTCAATGGCGAAGGTTACTTTGAGATGGCATGTGGATCTTCTTCTGAGAGCGAGGAGGAAAGGCAGCAGGGCGAGAGCAGCAACCCACAGCTAGATATGCTAGTTAGTTTTCGAAGGAGTACTGGCGGATCATCGATATAGCAGCAGCAACAGCTGTTTTCAATTATTTTGTTTAGAATTTAATTTAGAATCTAGGGAGTAAATTTTAAAAATTATACTACAGAATATTGTTTTGAAATGAATGGCAACGAAGGGGCTATGTTTTTGTGAGTTTATTTTTGATATCTACCTACTTATTTTAAGGATTTTGAAAATCTATGCTCCCTTACTTTTTAGCTGTGCCATAATGATAGTCTACTGGTTTTAGAGCATACTTAGACATTGGATGTTTTGTGGTCATATACTCTTATCCTAGCATTGTAATCATCTGCTTGAACAAAATGCATCTCAATGAACATCTCAGCTGGAGATGGAATATAGCTTTCCCTGTATCAATTATCATGGTATGTTATTAGGAATGAAATAGGAGTAGTGTATGCCAGGGCGTAGGAACTCTTTTTCAACTGACATGTGATCAACTGTGCATGTAAATGGCTAGATATTCACAACCATAGACCATAGTGTCACAAGCTCACAACCAACACCATCACATGTATATTACACCATAAAGGTAAATCGGCCATAAACTGTTTACATCAAGAAGCCATAAACTGTTTACATATGGCAAAACTGTTTACATTAAGCAACCATAAAAAGGTTTAGCATCAGAAAAGGATTAGCTTTCAGAGAAAATACATAACACACAGAGTTGGCCAATATTCATTTTTCTGAATCATTCTCCTTGAAAATGGCCTGAACACCTTCACCTTTCTCTTTGATGTTGCGCTTAGATTGATTTTAATTCTGTCTACAAGAATTTCCTTTTGAGCACATTGGTTGAGGGACTTCTTTTTCTTCTAGAAACCTTCAAAGAATTCAAATCTAACAACAATTTTTTGCTGGATGTTTTCCTACCTTTTCTACAAGCCCTTTTAGTCTCTGTTTCCAGCTGCAACCCATTCATGTTGTTACTCCTCTTAGGAGATGAGCAGACAATGTCAGGATATTTTGTTTAAGAGGAATCATCATATCTAACAGTATTTTTTCCTTCATCATCCTTCCATCCAGAAGGCTCAGCTATGCTAATGGAATTAAGAGCACCAACAATGACATCAGTCCTTAATGTATCTTCCGCAACCGAGCTCTTAGAAGAATGAATTTCAGTTGTATAAAAGGGTTCACATGACTTCAGAGAAACTGATAAGCTTTCAACAACAAAATTAGGATCCATTGACGATTCTCCTTCCTTCAAAAAAAAAATCTTTTTAGTCAGTAGACATATTCACCAATCATGTTATATTCATAATCAATAAATGCAACAAACTAGCTTATCAAGCATAATAAAAGTCTAGAAAGAAGAACTGAAGCATTAGCTGATTTACAAAGTTTATGCATCAAAGAACAAATTCTTGTTTATAAAAAGGGGGGAAAGAAAAACCCATTTTAAGAGCAGCAAGATTTACTTTTAAAGTTTAAACTACAGGATTATGGAACATAAACAATAAAAAAAAATCAAAAAAAGAAGTTTAAAATTGTTACTGCTGAAGACCAATCATTCAACACTTCTTATTCAATAGTTGCAGAATCCCAATTTACTGAATTCCATACACAAAGAGAGAAAGTACCCTACAATGAGCAACTAAATTCCATACCTAAAACAAAACTTAACCAAATGAACTGAACCCTAACAAAACCCATAAATTAACTCAACTGCAAGCTAAAGCAGGCACAAAAACTCATTCAGAAACAAAAGTTAACCGACGAAAGAAGTTTCCCTAGAATCGAGTCACTTTACTCATCGGAACGAAACCAAAATCCAAAATTCAAATATTACGAGCCAATGCCAACAAAAAAAGCAAATATAATATATACACAACGCGAATAGAAGATGAGAAGGAAGAAATTGACAGAGAATACATACTTGGTTATGCTGAGGAGTTTGGACAGAGAAATTGAAGAAATTAGGAACGGGGATGATGAGAAGGAAGATGGAAGGCTAATTAAGTGCTTAATAACAACTCAACTAACTTAAATAAGAGGCGTTTATTTATTCATTTCAACTCAAAAGTTTAAGAGCTTTTTTCTTTTTTTTATTGATTGGTTAAGTGGGAAAGACCCCAAACCCCAAGTGGTGATCTGAACTTAATCCAAGAATGAATAAAGTGAGATCAAGGATAAATATTAGAGATTTATAATTTAATTTATCCAGAGTTCAAGAATATCCAAATTATAAAAATGATAACTAATTGTGGAGTAAAATTCAAGAATGATATTCATGTATCAAAAATAATTTGGACAGAAAAAAACCAATTTTGTTATGAATAGTATCCAGTGAGAATAATCTAAAGAATGAGTACCTCTACAATAAATAATTCTAGAATGAAAATATTGAAATTTAATAAGAAAGTTCATACCAATATTCCAATGAAATGATATTAGATGAAGCGCAAACCTCTAGAAATTTCTAATAATTTCAGGAATTATAGAAGCAATACTTACCATAGTAAGTTTAGAGTTAGGAATATGAAACGAAATAATATACGAAACTGCAAATGGATTTTCACCCGTCATGCGGTAATCTGCGTAGACAGATCATTTCCACAATTAAAGAATGAGTACGAATGATTATTCACTATGCATGCGATAATCTGCGTAGACAAGTTATTGCCACAGATTAATAAGGGATAGAATGACAATCCTTACGAGTATGAAGTAATATCACAAACGAATATGAAAGAAAATAACATCCTTTACCTTAATAAGAGACTAAATTTGACTGGTATAACATAGATTATCTTGAGAAAATCTTGCACTATTTGCTACACTCAAAATATCCTTATACTTAAAAGAAATACGCACAATATTATAGAAAGAGAATTCTCTGATTCTGGTGTAATTTTTATTTCTTAACTAAGCAACCTATTTATAGGAGAATGACATGGCACTATTTAAATAGTAAACAATCATGGACTCAATAGTGAATTTTCTAAAATTTTATCTGATTTTACTATTCATCTAAATTATTTTAATAAAACAAATAACTTTATATATATTAAAAAAATTTCTATTTTATATAAAAAAAATTCTGTTTTATATAAAAAGTTTTCTGATTTTATTAATATTATTATTATAACAATAAAACAAAAACTAAAAAGTAATTTCTACTGACGGTTTGAATAATTTGGCACTTAGGGGTCCATGGAATAATACAACAACTCTTCTATTTATATCACAAATTGAATAAATATCTACCACAAATCACTTATCTTCAATCAACACTTTTTTAATCTTTCAACAATTATTCATCATTAATATTATAACTCACAATATTGACAACCAGATCGTTCCTAGGAAAGAAGGGGCTTTCTGATAAGGATTTCTGCTTATTGGCGCGCAATTAAATAACCAAACCCCTTTCCTTGACAGAACTTTCTAGACATTGTCAATAATGAAAATAATAATATGAATAACTGTGTAGTCTAAATTTTTGATTTAATAATATAAAATATCTCATATGGTTCTAATTCAATAATGTGGTTTGGATCTTCCACATATTTACATAACATTGATATGTGAAAAACGTTATGAACATGAGACATACTTGGCGGTAAGGCGAGTCTATAGGCCACAGCTCCTACTCGGTCGAGGATTTCAAATGGACCAATGAATTGAGGGTTGAGCTTTCCCCTCTTTCTGAATCTCGTAACTCCTTTCCATGTAGCAACACGTAACAATACATTAACTCTGACATTGAACTCCACGTCCCTTCGATGAAGATCGACATAACTCTTTTGTCGATCTTGTGAGGTTTGTATACGGTGCCAGATAATTTGAATCTTTTCCATAGTCATGCGTACTAATTCTGGTCCCAACAACGTTGCTTCACCCACCTCGTCCTAGTATACTAGAGAACGACACTTTCATCCATACAACGCCTCGAATGAAGCCATGCCTATACTTACTTGATAACTATTATTGTAGGAGAATTCCACTAATGACAAGTACTTGTCCCAACTTCCTTTGAAGTCTAGTATGCAGAGTCTGAATAGATCTTCAAGAGTTTGAATAGTCCTTTCTGATTGCCCATCCGTCTAGGGATGATATGCAGAACTGAATCATAAATCAGTGCCCATGGCTTTCTACAAGCTGACCCAAAATTGAAGTGAATCTTGGGTCTCGATTAGAAAATATGGATACTGGCATACCATGCAATCTGATAATCTTATTTATGTACATACGAGAAAGACGTTCAAATGAATAAATTTCTTGTATAGACAAGAAATGAGCAGACTTGGTTAATCTATCGACAATGACCCAAATTGCATTTATGCCTTGAGAAACCTTGGGAAGACCCGTAACGAAATCTATGTTGATGTGCTCCCACTTCCATTCTGGAATTCCAAGTGGCTGCAATGGACCTTTTGGCACTTGATGCCCTGTCTTGACACGTTGACAAGTTAAACACCTTGATATAAACTTCGCGATCTCTCTCTTTATATTGCTCCACCAAAATATATATCGAAGATCACAATACCTTTTGGTATTTCCAGGATGGATTGCAAACGGTGTGTTGTGTGCCTCCATCATGATTTTATACTTTAAATCGGAGTCGTTAGGAACACAAAGTCTAGATTTGACTCAAAGTATTCATTCCTTGTCAATTTTGCTTCTAGAATAACACTTTCTTGTACTTTCTTCTTCATACTCATCAGCTCCAGTCTGTAGCTTGAGCAGATTTAGCTTTATCAATTAAAGCTGGTTCTACACATATATTTTCCATCTTCACGTGGTTTCCTAGAGTCTTTAACTCTATCTCCATCCTTTGTAAATTATACAAAATGGGCCTTTGTGTTGACAACATCGTACTCGTACCTCTGACGCCCCCAAAACAGGTATACATCACCCATCTTGGGTCGCCAGATACATGGTACATAAATTCAAATACAACTTAATTATACAACAGCCGCGTAAAATACGACAAAACATAATTGAGAGTCTAAACAAGAATATTGTCATCTAGACAATATCCACACTCAATGGTGTCCTCATTACAATTATTATCACATTATTCCATAGAATAGTGAGGACTACTAAAGCCATTTATCTTGGACCATCACTCCATTCCCTGACTCGTCCCAACTATATTCTCATTTCCTGAAGAGAACAATGAAAGAAAGGGTGAGCTCAACTAGGCCAGTAAGAAATATTATGACTAAGATAATGCAGAATAAATTATCCTTAGCCTTTAATAGTATAACAACTGATAGAATATAATAGACAACAAGTTTTAGATCAACAACTGCAGCGGAATAAGCAATCCATTAGAAGAGTCAAGTAGAGCATAAAATCTACTATCTTCTATGATTTAAAAAGTTTTTCATCAACTTTATCACCGAGACTCAGCTAAATAAATAAAATCGAATCATCCCTGCACCACGGCCAAGGATATTCATGTAATCATCAATGATCATGATTATACCGAATAATCCCTGGTCATAATCATACCCACAACTGTCCATCAATGAACTACAGGCCAATGAGGACTTTCACCACATCATTCGTCACATTACGGTGATGATTATACCGAATAATCCCTGGTCATAATCATACCAAGTCCATCTATGCACGTAAGCCAAAGATGACTTTCATCACAATATATGCATGAGGATGTTGACAATGACATAATAATTAAATAAAACAAGTTCAAGAATAAATTTTAAAGTTTTATAATTTAATTTATCCAGAAATCAATAACGTCCAAATTGTCAACACGATACTGCTTTGTAGAGTAAAATCCAAGAATAATATGTATGTACCAAAAATAATTTGGACAAAAAAGAAATATATTTTTTGGGTAAATAGTACCCCGTAAATAGTACTTCGGGAATAGTACCCCGTGAATAGTACCCGACATGAAAAGTGTTACGAATACCCGAGTGAATGATACTAGAGTGAATAGTAATCGGGTGAATAGTAACCTGTGGATAGTAACTCGTGAATAGTACTCCGGCACGAAAAGTGCCCCGAATACCCGAGTGAATAATACCAGAGTGAATAGTAATCGGGTGAATGGTAACCCATGAATAGTAACTCATAAAAAAATATCAATGAAAATGATATTCCATGTATTTAGTAAAAAAGAAATGATATCTCAGATGAGTATAATAGAATATATAAAGCGTAAATGGATTTTCACCGCCACGCAGTAATCCACGTGGATTGCATTATTTCCATAATTTAATAAAGAATGAATCGAAGGATCATTCACCATCGTCATGCGATAATCCACATGTAATGAAAGTTATTCAACGAATAATAAAGAAAGAACCGATAAAGTCACGTAATCACACGCATGTGATATTCCAATTGAGAATAATAAAGAACGGAACTAGGTGCGAATGTCGAATAGACGAGATAATCCAATAATAATAATAAAGAATGAAACCGTAATGCGTAATCCACGCGTAACATGCATGGGATATTCCAATGAATAATAAAGAATGAAATAACAACAGAATTCACTGTGCGATAAAGCCGCGATTTGACGTGTTCTTCCATGAGAATAATAAAGAATGGAATAATGAAGAATTTCACCATGTATGCGGTTTATTAGGCATAGGCAAACGAGTTATTCCAACATAATAATAAGAATGGAATAACAACCCCATGAGTATTGAAAAGAAAATAACTCTCTTCATGAATACGAAAGAATAATACCCTTACCTTAGAAGACTGGATCTTGGAATAGTGAGGTAACTCGATAACATCAATGTTGATTTAAGAAGAAATGGACTTCTTTTCTTCTTTTCTCTCTATAATAATTGCTCTATAGCTTTTGGGAATTTATAGGAAAATCATGAATAATTTATAATCATGTATGAAAAGACTATTTATAGGAAAATATAGTTTTGATAATAATTTTGGGGCTCAAAATATTGTAGTATAATACCTTCCTCTTTTTCTTCATTTTTAATTTAGTCCTGCAAGTATTATCAAACTTGCACCACCTCCCCTAATAGTAAATAATGTGAATAAATAGTTCAATCATGTGAATCAATAGTTATAATCATGTGAAAATACGAATTACAGTATAGTACCTCCATCTATACCTCCATTTTTAACTTAGTCATGTAAGTATTATCAATCTTGCACCACCTCCCCTAATAGTACAAGAATGTGAATCAATAGTACACACATGTGAACAAATAGTTATAATTATGTGAATTAATAGCAATTAATTCCTCATTTATTCGATTAATTACCCGATTGGTCAATATAACCTCTAGACATCAATTATTATCGAAATAACTGTCGATTTCCATTAACACTAATAATTCCAACACAATGGAACTATCAATTTCATCATTAATTAACACGAACTTATTCATCATTAATATTATAACTCACAATATTTAACAAACTGTGTCATTTCCGGAAGAGGGGCTTTCCGATAAGGATTTCTCCTTATTGGCCCAATTAGATGACCACTCAACCTCTCCTCGATGAACTTCTACAGACATTGTCAATATAGCAATATAATAATATGAATAACTTTGTCGTCTCAATTATTGATTTAATAATATATCATATTATGCAGATGATACTGTGACAATAATCGAATCAATAATATGAGAGATATGATGCAGCAATTACTATAGCAATAATTGAGTATAAATGAGTGACTTCTCACGTAAGTATCAATAACCAATATTGTGTGCTACTATGCAACCACGCGTATTACTGTACTTTTACTACCGGGTAGTTCAACAGTTTTAATGGTAACACTTTCGCCGTTATTTTTAATAAAAGATAATTCTTTCGTTTTCTTACTACGACAATACTTCTGTTGTGGGGTCCACCAATGATTGTGCCATCGTACAAATATTCCCTGTTTAAAATGAATATTCCTCGACCAATCGAATATTATAAAACCACTTGCTTACTTTGCAAAATTTGTAAATATTACACACAACTATATATAACATTATATCAAATCTACACCATAATATTCAAAAATATATTTCAAGAAATTTAAATCTTTATTCATAAAATTTGGGGTCTCACAGTACCCGCATATGATCTTCTACTCAACGCGTCAACTACCACATTCGCTTTTCTAAGATGGTATTTGTTAGTTCCCAGTAGGCACACAATAGATCTAGAAGGGGGGTTGAATAGACCCTTTTCATTTTTAAATACTTTTCTTGTTTTGTTTTGTATTTCTAATGAATCAACATATGACACACATAAGAATCTTTTCAAGCACTAGCTGAATACGTAAAAGATCCCCTTCATTGGTATATCTATGAACATACATACATTGTTCGTAGAGTTAGTTAAGTTGTAAGTAGTTAATACATACATAACATTTATAGCAGTTAGGTAGATAAAATAAATGACAGAAAGTAAATGATTAAATGTAAAAGACACAAGAGATTTTAAGTGGTTCAGAGACTCAAGCTCCTAATCCACTCTCCTGCTTCAACGAACAGGAATTCCACTAAGGAAGGGCAGAACCCTGAATCACTATGATTCCTTCAAGGCTAGCAGTCTTGGAACTTCAGTTCACTAAAAACTCTTCAAGCCCAGTAGGCTTGTAACCCCTCTAGTTCCCTAGGAACTCTTCAAGCCCAGCAAGCTTGGATCTTCATTTAGTCCCTCCAGACAAGGACCTCTCAGGCCCTGGCTACTTGTTGGTGTAGTTGTTATTGTTGGTTCCTTGATACTAAGATGTCTTGAAGCTTGAGCATCTTTTGTACTTAGCAGCTTGGCGTGGTCCTATTTGCATTCTGCGTAAAGTCTGGACCACTTCTTCTCTGGTGCAGCTAATCTTCATACTTTTCATCTCATCTTCATTCGATGTTAGCTGTGCACCATCACCATTTAGGTTTGCTAAGTCTCTGAGCTTTTGGTAGACTTCGTCTGGCACTTAGCATTCCCTGAACCCTTCTTGAATGATTTGCAGACATGGTTATGCATCTTTTTTATTTCATCTTTTGGTTCATGGTGATTCGTAGAGTGGCTCTCTGGATCTTCTTTGTGCTCTGCTACTTTTCTGAATGCTATCTTCTTGTCCTTCTTGGCTATCAGCTTAGTTGCCATCTTCAGTGGCATTCTCATCCTTGTTGAGTGAAGCTTTAGTCTGTTCAAGTTCTTCTTCAAATATGCTTCACTTCCACCTTCGTAGTCTCACTACCACTAAGACTTGTTCTGTTCAGTTCTGGTGCAACTCGTAGAGTCAACAGTATAGCATTCCAACAACTCAACGATCCTTCAACTCAGCAACAACTTGATCTTTGAAGCTTTGGATGATATATACTCCTTCCCAATCTTCCCTTTGGAATATAGCCGTTGAAAGCTATATTTGAATTGCTTCACAAATCTTGAGTTATTTGATATAGATTGCAAATGTGACATGACATCCCCTTTTTGCAAATTTCTAAAACTGCAGTCTACTGTTTCACCTACCCTGTCAGAGATGTCACTTTGGTGCCTCGGGCAGGTAATCAACTTTATTTCTCCTTTCTGATTCCTTGATCAGAACATCAGGAGTTGTCCTTTCGCATTGATGCTCTCAAACAACAATGTTCAAATATCAGTCTTTGGAATGAACCGTTACCAATGCTTCAATCTTCAAATGACCTAACTCTACGATTCTGATGCATATGTTCTTGGACCTGATTATAGTGTGTCTTATTGAATGTTGCTCATTGACTGATTGAGACAACACTACGATCTGAAGAGTGTTTATTAGATCTTCAATGTAGAACATCTCTTCCTTCATTTGTGCAGTGCTTCAACACTTATGTTTGCCTTTGACTGATCTCAAGAACTGATAGCTTGACTCCTTGTTCTGGTCTCTTCTGAACAGCAAGACACCTCAGATTTGTGGCATGCCCAGCTCGCTTTCTCCTTGTGATCTCCCGTTCATTTATCATCAAGGGATTGACCTATGCTTAATCACTTTAGCCTTGTTCTTCAAAAGCTGGCCAATATCTCTGTGTAAACTACATCAGTTCCTACTTTTCTTAGCAAACACTACGATCCTGGTTGACCCCAAGATCGATGTCTTCTGTTCACTTAACAGCTATTGCATTTTCTGACTTTCCTTAGTCAGTCACTTTTACTAAAGTCTTCTTTTGAACAACATGTGGAAGACTTCATCTCGAATGATTTTACAACTCAATCTGGATGCTGATCGGGTTGGTGCTTAGATCTTCTATTAGCTTGCAAGCCATTCGTTGAGTGCTCTCTAGTTTTCTTTAGGTGGAGTGTAACTTTGCAGCTCTGATCAGAGGCTTCATCCTTTGGATATTCTGGGAGTGCTCATTTATTGAGAATCGTGTTAACTCTACGATTCTGTCTTGGAGTTGTGAGCACCTCTGTGGAAACCTTAGCACTGCAGACTAGGATTTGGCTTTGGTCCCACAGACACTACGATCTCAAGATCAAACCTTGACAGACTACGATTTATGCTTGATGTCCTTGTCTGATCTGGCTCGACTACGATTTCTGCCTTTGATATGATCAGTAGACTTTACGACTTTGAGTGTGGTCTACGATTCTTGACTTGGTTTTGGCAGATGCTCGGTCGACTTTAGACAGGCTGTCTCTATGATTCTGAACATGACTTCCTCAACAGACTACGACTTAGAGGAAGTTATACTCGACACACTACGATCCTTCCTCGTCTCTCCTGAAGTCTATGAACTTTGAGATCTACTATCTTGCAGACTACGATTCTGCCTTGATAGTTCTTGAGCTTTCCTTGACTCTCCCAGCAGACTACGATTTTTGGTGTAGTGCTCGACGATCAGACATGCCTTATCTACTACATTATAAGATCAACCTAACAAGCTTGATCTTTCTATATTTATAGTCCTTGTACATCATTTCTTTTTAAGGACTTTACAAAGCTATTTTGCTTATATAGGATCAACCTAACATATTTGATCAATTCTTTCTAAGTCCTTGTACATATGTTTCTATTATCTATTAAAGGACTTTATAGCTTTTCTTAATGCAAGCATACTTGTATATTCATTCATTTATATCATAATCAAATCATATAAAATAGGAATAACATTCTCATGTATATTCCTAACAATCTCCCTCTATTTGATTATGAAAAAATAATTAGTGCATATGCATGAGATGAATGAATCTTATATAAAGTGAGCAGCTGTATTTCTAAATTAGATAATCATGGATGTCATTGATAATAGTATGGAATTATATAAACTATTACACTTTACATCCTGGATCCAGAACATATCTAGCTAGATAGAGATGTACCTTTTTGGCTCCATGTGTGTCTTCCAGGATGTCTGTGGATTAGCTACTTATCTGTTTGATCTTTTTGTTCCTGCTCCCCCTGAGGTGGTGAGTTCATTTCTTTTCTCTGCTCCCCCTCAGACTCTGTATTCATGGGACATCATCCTTTGGCTCCCCCTTAGATGATGATTCTACTTCAGTTGCTGCTATCTTCTTCTTTTGTTCCTTTGCCTTTCTCTTGGCCTTTTGACTTTTTTCTTTTGTTCTCCTAGCTCTTTCTTGAGTGCTTCTTTCTCTGTCTCTGTTTGTCCCCCTTTTTGTCATTAATCACTTAGGAAAGCTACTCCACGTTTGACATAAGTTGCTCTATGAGGTAAGATGAGTTACCAACCTCAATCTTGAGTTCTTGTTGGCTCAAATCAAGTTATAGGGAGAGTGACTAATTCGGATTGTCAATCTTGTCAGAGAGAGATAGAATTTGATCTTCAGTTGCTTTCTATGCTCGTAGAGCTTATTTCTTCTGATCATTCATTGCCTTTAGATAGATTTGATCTCTCTCTTTGATTTTGAGAGATATATCAGACATAGTTGCGAGACCCCAGATTTTACGAATAAAGATTTAATTTTCTTGAAATATTTTTTTCAAAATTTTGGTGTGGGTTTGAGATAACGTTATAGTTGTGGGTAGTATATATAAATTTTACAAAGTATGCAAGTGTCATATTATATTCGTTTGGTCGGGGAATATTCTTTTTATTGGGAATATCCGTACGACGGCACAATCATTGGTAGACCCCACAACGGAAGTATTGTCGTAGTTAGAAAATGACAAAAATATTTTATGAAAATAACGGCAGAGGTTTTCCCGTTAATATTGTTGAAACTACCCGGTAGTAAAAGTACAGTAATACGCGTGGTTGCATGGTAGCACACGGTATTGATTATTAATGCTTACGTGATAAGTCATTTAGTTATACTCCATTATTGCTACAATAATTGCTGCATCATATCTCTCATATTATTGATTCGATTATTGTCACAGTATCATCTGCATTATATGATATATTATTAAATCAATAATTGAGACGACAAAGTTATTCATATTATTAAATTATAATATTTACAATGTCTAGAAGTTTTGTCAATGAGAGATTTGGTCACCTAATTGCGTGCCAATAGGGAGAAATCCTTATTGGAAAGCCCCCTCTTTCCTGGGAATAACCTGGTTGTTAAATATTGTGAGTTATAATATTAATGATGAATAAGTTCGTGTTGATTAAAGATGAATTTGATAGTTTCATTGTGTTGGGATTATTTGTGTTAGTAGAAATCGACATCTATTCCGATGATAATTGATGTCTGGAGGTTATATTATTCAATCGGGTATTCGAGGAACTTTTCGTGTTGGATTACTATTCACGAGTTACTATTCACGAGTTACTATTCACGAGTTACTATTCATGAGTTACTATTCACGAGTTACTATTCATGAGTTACTATTCACTCTAGTATTGTGCATTCGGGTATTTGGGTACAATATTATTCCATGAGGAGATGTGTCTTTAATTTTTCGAATCAGTTGATTGAAATTATAATAGTAAATCAATATGAATCGTTGATTTAATGTTTTAATAGTAACTTGCCCTTTCGGTTTTCCAAGAGTTACTTGCCCTTTCAATATTACCAAAAGTTATTTGCCTCTTAGGTGTTCCAAGGGTTAATTTCCCTTCGCAAATAGTAGTTGTCTCTTCAATATTACCAAGAGTCATTTTGACCCTTCGTTAAGACCAAGAGCCACTTCAGTTTTTCTATAAATAGAAGCTCATTCCTTCATTATTTCTTACGAATTCACTGAAACTCTAGAGAGAGAAATTATAGAGAGAAAGAAGAAGAATATTCTGCTACTTCACTACTTCTATATCCAGTTTCTTTTACGGTAAGGGGTGTTATTCTTTCTTATTCATGAAGAGAACTTTTGTTATTCCATTCTTTATTATTCTGTTGGAATAACCTGCATGTGCGGTTTACCCTATACTTGGTGGAATGACCTGTATATGCGGTTTACCCAATACTTGGTGATCTTCTTCTGTTATTCCATTCTTTATTATTACATTGGAATAACTTTGTATCATGTGATTACCCTATACTTGGTGGAATGACCTGTATATGCGGTTTACCCAATACTTGGTGATCTTCTTACATTATTCCATTCTTTATTATTATGTTGGAATAACTTTGTTTATGCTAATCGCGCATACTTGGTGAAATTCTTTTATTATTCTGTCGGAATATCCTGTCGGTGTGAATTTCACTGACTTGGTTCCATTATTTATTATTCCGCATTTATTATTCTGTTGAGAATAACCTGTCGATGCGATCTATCGCATGCATGGTGATTTCTTCTGTCATTCCATTCTTTATTATTCTGTCGGGATAACCTGTCTATGTGGAGTACCACATGCATGGTGAATGATCCCTTGTATTCATTCCTTATTAAATTGTGGAAATAATCTGTATACGTGGATTACCGCATGGCGGACGAAAATCCATTTGTAGTTTCATATATTCTCTTATACTTAGTTGATTAAAGCTTTAACTTCTATACTCCATGAAATTAGTAGAATATCCTTGATATTTGTGCTTTATCCAGTATCTTTTCATGGAAATATTCTTCTGAGCATTCTTGAATTTTACTCTACAAAGAAGTATCATGTTGACAATTTAGACGTTATTGGTTCTGGTTAAATTAATTAAGTGAACTTGTTTTATTGAATTATTATGTCATTATCATGATAAGTTATATTGGTTATTATGTGAAAACATGAAAGTTTCTTAGAAATCACAAAGGGTTGAAAATCAAATTTTGGTGAAAACGGAACACGAAATTCAATTGACCATATCTCCTGTTGTATTTTTAATTTTTAAGTGTGGTCAAGTCCTAGAGTTAGATCTATGAGTTTTGTAACTTATCCAAGTGGAATCACTAGAAAAGGTATTGTAGATTTTCTTGTGTGGGTGATTTTAGCAAAAAGAGTCAAAAGTCGCTATCACCGAAAAAGCTATCGCCTCATTTTTAAAAGGCTGTTTCTGGCCACTTAATTTGTGAGAAAAATTCTGGGCTTTTGGGACATGAAAGTATATGGTATAAGGTACCTCCTGTCCAAAATCGAGCTCATTCCGACTTAAAATGAGCAAGATATGACCATTTAATATTTAGGTTTTTTCATTTAAAATGCTATAAGCGGAGTTCTATAACTCAGATGACCATGAAATTTAATCTGGAAGTTCACATTAACATGTGTAAGATTCTGCCAAGATTTGGGAATTTTTGGAGTTAAAATTGAGGTAGCTAATTTCTTAAGGAATTAATTAGAAATTGATTTTTGAAAATAGTAAATGAATTTTAAAATTTCGAGAGAAAATATATGTTCATTATGGGACTATATTATGCTAAATCCCAGAAAAAGAAATATTTTTGGGACTGATTTGGTATTTTTCATGAAAATAGTTTAGTTACAAACATATGAGTTAAATATGTTATGTGAAGTAACGAAGTTGGTAAGTAGGATTTTATGGCTTGGAAATCATATATAAGGTATATGTAAATTTTTTATGAGGGATTTGATCATTGGTGATGAAATCTTATGAGTATGGCATTTTTGAATGATTAAATGCATTATTTGGTAAAGTGTAAACAATTGAAATAAATTGTTTATAAGTTTAAGAAGTGATTAAAATATTGTTATGATATTAATAATATTAGATTATGAGTGGTTGATAATATTTGGATAAATTTAAAGTCTTTAATATTTATCCTTGTTTACAGTTGATTAATGTTTATATCATTGTCATCATCCTTACTATTAATTGGTAAAATTCTTCGGTATAATCATCCACAGATCGAGTACCTTGTCTTAACAGATGCAATCTCTTAAATAGAAATTGAGTATATCCAAAAGGAAGAAAGTGACTTTGCATCTTTTTTTTCATCTTCTCCCACTTTGTGATTTTAGCCTTTCCTTGTCTCTCTGTGAACGCCTCATTTGTTCCCACCAAGCAGATGCTCGGCCCTTCAATTTGATGGAAACCAGCTTCACCTTAACGTTATCTAAGACTTCCTTTTAATCAAAGATACGCTCTACTTCGTTCATCCAATCGATGAATCGTTATGCGTTATGCGTGCAGCATACCAAAAAATTTCGGTAGCTCCATTCTAAAACCCAGATCACCGCGATGGTTCTCACAGTCATGATGTTCCCATAGTTGCCTCCTACGATGGTAAGGGTTATCATAACTCGATTCAGAATCATAGGATTTTTCATCGTGTTCAAGATGTGGGACTTTCTCTTCCGGAACCTATCCACGGCGGCCTAGGTGCAGGACTTCCTCATCCGGAACCTGTCCACGATGACCCAAATCTTACGCTGTAAGGCGCTGGGTTCACTATAAGAAAATTGGCTATTTTCGACAGAATATTCTGTTAGAAATAAGGTTATTTCGTCGAGCATAACTTATTTCCGACGGAATTAAAAAGAATGAGATTTTTTGTGCTACTGTAATTAAAAAGAATGAGAACATTAATTTTTACTAAAATTATCTTGCTAAAATATTTTTTTATTAGTGAATTATACGAAAATAACAATAAGTTGAAGTTAAGACTTAATACGTCGTCAAACCCGTCAGAATCAATATCAATTTCATCCTCAGATTCAGTCTCTTGCTCGTCCGTATCAATTAATGTTTCATCATCTTCATCTTGTAAAATGACATAATCACTGGCAATAAATGTCATTATCATCTTCTGCCAACACATCGTCATCATCTGGCAGTACGTGGTTGGGATTGCTAACTTGTTCGTGCAACGGGTCATCCGTTCCAAACAAATCAGTACCATCAAAAGCCTTGGTTTTCGTTATGACAACTGTATACCAGGGGGTTCTAGAATTTGCTACATTAGGAGCGTAGTACACTTGAGTCGCTTGGCTGGCTAATACAAACACGTCATTAGACTGTAGCTTTGACTTGATATCTATTGTGACGATTCTATTACGATCAACTTTAACACCATTTTCATTATCAAACCAACGACATTTAAATGTAACAACCTTTTTACCTCTAGAATAATTGAGCACAACCACGTCTTCTAATCATCCGTAGTAATTGGATTTAGAATTTTGGTAACAACTTCCCAACACGACAACGCCAGAATTGACTGATGTCAATTTTTTCAAGTCATCAACCTTAAATATGTACCCATTAACGATACAGTCGGGATATGAACTAATAAGTTTGTATGGACCAGAAATAACATTTGAAAAACAATCATAGGCGTTATCTTCTTCAACCCTTCTCTTAAACCACTGTTGAAAATTTTCATTGGTGAATGCTTCCAACTGTGTTGTAGTTAGTCCTGGGTCAGAAGCATACGCTTCGTTTTTGAATGAACTGACATAATAATAACAAGATTAATTTTGCGATAACAGGGCAAGGAAATATTTTAAACTCAAAAAAAATAATACATACTTGATGTCCGCCACGATTCTCGGGCATATTTAAGCACGATGTAGATAAAATTTCTAAATCTTTATTCGGTTAGATAAGTCATCGCTCATGCCAAATGATTTAAGCCGGATAAGAGAATACAACTAACTCATCGATCAATAGATTGGGGTTCGATGACCTCATTCACTAAGACGGTTGTGTTTTTCTTGAGACTACATCCTCAAATTACAATCTGAGCGAAGTTGACAAGCTTTTCCTCAGTATAGCGTAGCAAATTAATAGAGCCTCTACACGAGCTTAATTTTTCAATTTCTACTTTAATCGTCGCATGTACCTATTGGTACAATGATTGAAAGACATTAATTCAGAGTATTAAGTAAAAATGTCATCAAAGTAACACAATATAATGATTGAAAGACATTAATTCAGAGTATTAAGTACAAATGTCATCAAAGTAACACAATATATATATATTGTGTTGCTTTGATGACATTTTTACTTAATACTCTGAATTAATGTCTTTCAATCATTGTACCAACAGGTACATGCAACGATTAAAGCAGAAAGTGAAAAATAAAGCTCGTGTATAGGGCTCTATTGCTGAACGCTATACAGAGGAAAAGCTTGTCAACTTCTGCTCCTTGTATGTTGAGGATGTAGTCTTAATAAAATACAACCGTCTTAGTCGGAATGAGGTTATTGGACCCCAATCTATATAGATGATATTACCTCTCAAAAGGATATATCCAACGATATTGCACCGGTCCTCCAAGCTTAATCTCATATGGTAGATGAATAGGTACATGCTCCATCGAGTCAAAGAACCCTAGAGGCAAGATCATTTCAAGCTTGCACATTGTCAGCACTATATTTTTCTCCATCTGTTCCACATAATTGTACTTTACAACCGTTGAGCAAAGATCCCGAAAGAAATTTGAAAGTTCGATAAGCGTCAATAATTTTTTCAGGCAAAGATCTCACGAAATGCAATTGGCATCAACTTCTACATAAATACATGACAATCATGACTCTTGAACCCAGTTATTTTCAATTGTTAAACCTTACTACAACGAGATATGTTAGAAGCATAGCCATCTGGGAGCTTTAATGCATTTACCCACTTGCAAATGTCTTCAACCTGTTTCTTGGTAAAACAAAAATGAGCTTTTGGTTTTGAGTTGTTAGGATGGAGCCACAATTCCTGCCTGATGTTCATAGCCACCAAATCTTTATGTGAATTTTCATTATCTTTTATTTTACCACTAGCATCTAGCACGGTGTAGAACACGCTCTCGAATATTTTTTTTTGTACACATGACATCTATATAGTGATTGACTTCAAGTGTGACCCAATATGGAAACTCAAACCAAATAGGTGAGTGAGTCCAATTATGAGTTTTCTCGTACCCTATTGCTCTCAACTTACCATGTTCCTTCCCTGACGGTGGAAATTTCAGATCATTGAGCCAGCCCAAGACCTCATTCCCCGACAATCGACCAACAACACCTTTTTTTCTCTCTTTTTTTTGTTGAATGCAATGCAGACATCTTTACGAATCGTGTTCGATGAGGTAAGAATCTACGAGTAGTTCTAAAGAAAGTAGTTTTCCAACCATGCAGTAGTTGTGTGCCTTGCACATCCCCCATACAGACTGGACATGACATCTTCACATTAGTCGACCAACCACTAATCATCCCAAGTGCTGGATAATCAGTGATACTCCACAATAGGGCAGCCTTCATCACAAAATTCTGCTTAACTAATTTATCATAAGTCTGAACCCCCGTCTCCCACAGAATCTTAAGTTCATCAAGTAACGGTCTGAGGTACACATTTATGTCTTTTGTAGGACTCTTATCCCCCGGTATGAGTAAAGTCAAGAACATATACGGGTCCTTTATGCACATTGACGATGGAAGATTGTAAGCTACCATGATCACTGACCAAATAGAATAAAGCTGACTAAAGTTATTAAATGGTCAAAAGACATCTGTAGCCATTCCAAGCCTGACTGTGAGACCCCAGATTTTATGAATAAAGATTTAATTTTCTCGAAACATTTTTTTCAAATTTTTGGTGTGGGTTTGAGATAACGTTATAGTTGTGGGTAATATTTATAAATTTTATAAAGTACGCAAGTTGTTATATAATATTCGATTGGTCGGGGAATATTCGTTTTAACAGGGAATATTAAAGACGACTCAAGACAATCATTGGTGGACCCCTAACGGAATTATTATCGGATCGAGAAAACGCAAAATATTTTTATAAAAATAACGGCGGAAGTTTTACCGTTAAAAGCGTTGAACTACTCGGTAGTAAAAAAGTACAAGATATCTGGCGTGGTTGCATAGTAGCACATGATATTGGTTATTGATCTTTACGTGATAAGTCACTCGGTTATATTTAATTATTACTACAAGAATTCACGCGATCATATCTCTCATATTATTGATTCGATTATTATCACAAGATCATCTGCGTTATATGATATACTATTAAATCAATAATTGAGACGACAAAGTTGTTCATATTATTAAATTACAATATTTACAATGTCTAGAAGTTACATCGGAGAGGTTTGGTCACCTAATCAAGCGCTATAATGGGGAGAAATCCTTATTGAAAGCCCCTCTTTCCCGGGAACAACTCGGTTGTTAAATATTGTGAGTTATAATATTAATGATGAATAAGTTCGTGTTGATTAAAGATGAATTTGATAGTTCCATTGTGTTGGGATTATTGGTGTTAGTGGAAGTTCGACATTTATTTCGATAATAATTTATATGCCGGAGGTTATATTATTCAATCGTATTTGTGGCACTTTTTTTGTGTCGAAATACTATTCATGAGTTACTATTCATGAGTTAATATTCATGAGTTACTATTCACGAGTTACTATTCACAAGTTACTATTCATGAGTTACTATTCACGAGTTACTATTCACGGGATATTATTCACCTGAACAAAATATATTTCTTTTCGGTCCAAATCATTTTTGGGTACAATATTATTCCATGAGGAGATGTGCTAATTTTTCAGATCGTTGGTTGAAATTATAATAGTAAATCAATATGGATCGTTGGTTTAAAATTTTAATAGTGAATCAGTATGGACCGCTGGTTTAAAGTTTTAATAGTGAATCAGTATGGACCGTTGGTTTAAAGTTTTAATAGTGAATCAGTATGGACCGTTGGTTTAAAGTTTTAATAGTGAATCAGTATGGACCATTGCTTTAAGTTTTAATATGGACCGTCCGTTTAAAAGTAAATCAATCTGGACCGTTCATGAATTAGTTACTATTCAGTCCATTCTCCTATAAATAGAAGCTCATTCCTTCATTATTTCTTACTTAATTCTTTGAAACTCTAGAGAGAAATTATAGAGAGAAATTATAGAGAGAAGCTATAGAGAGAAAATCTATAGAGAGAAAGAAGAAGAGAAGTCTGCTACCTTTCTATTCTAATATCCAGTTTCTTCTAAGGTAAGGGGTATTATTCTTTCGTATTCATGAAGAGAATTACTTACTTTCAATACTCGTAAGAGTTGTTATTCCATCCCTTATTATTATGTTGGAATAACTTTTATGCGCAATCACGTATACATGGTGAAATTCTTCTATTATTCCATTCCTTATTATTATGTTGGAATAACTTTGCTCATGCCAAGTAATCGCATACATGGTGAAATTCTTCTATTATTCCATTCCTTATTATTATGTTGGAATAACTTTGTTTATGGCAATACCGCATACGTGGTGAAATTCTTCTATTATTTCATTCTTTATTATTTTGTTGGAATATCTGTTGCATTTAATTTCACGGACTGGTTCCGTTCTTTATTATTCTGTTGGAATAACCTGTTTATGCGAAGTACCACATACATGGTGAAATTCTGTTGTTATTCCATTATTTATTATTGTGTCGGAATATTCTGTCTGTGCGTTTACCCCGGACCTGGTTCCATTATTTATTATTCTGTTGGGAATAACATATCTATATGGTCTCTATCGCATGCATGATGAATCCTTCTGTTTTTCCATTCTTTATTATTCTGTTGGAATAACCTGTCTATGTGGATTACCACATGCATGGTGAATGATCCTTTATATTCATTCCTTATTAAATTGTGGAAATGATCTGGTTACGTTGATTATGATGAGAATCATAATAAAATCATTGGACTGATGAAAATCATGGGTATATGAAGTATTAGTAAGTGTTATGATGAGTTATGTTGGTTATTATATGAAAACATGAAAGTTTCTTAGAAATCACAAAGGGTTGAAAATCAGATTTTGGTGAAAATGGAACATGAAATTCAATTGACCATATCTCCTATTATATTTTATATTTTTGAGTGTGGTCAAGTTTTAGAGTTAGATCTATGAGTTTTGTAGCATCTCCAAGTGGAATCACTGGAAAAGGTGTTGTAGATTTTCGTGTGGACTGATTTTAGCAAAGGAGTCAAAAGCTAGAAATTATCGAAATGCTACTGTCTAGATTTTTAGAAGGACTGTTTCCACCACTTAATTTGTGAGAAAAATTCCGTCCTTTTGGGACATGAAATTATATGGTATAAGGTACCTCCTGTCCAAAAATAAGCTCATTCCAACTTAAAATGAGTAAGTTATGACCATTTCAATATTTAGGTTTTTCTCGACGAAAACGCTATAACCGAGAGAGTTCTATAACTCTTCATGACCAAGAAATTTAAACCGAGGCTCACGTTAACATGTGTAAGATCCCGCCAAGATTTGGGAATTTCTCGAGTTAACCTTGAGGTAGCTAATTTCTTAAGGAATTAATTAGAAATTGATTTTTGAAAAATAGTAAATGAATTTTAAAAATTTCGAGAAAAATATATGTTCATTATGGGACTATATTCTCGCTAAATCTCTTTAAAAGAAATATTTTTGGAACCGATTTGGTATTTTTCATGAAAATGGTTTAGTTACTGAACATATGAGTTAAATATGTTATGTGAAGTAACAAAGTTGGGAAATAGGATTTTGTGGCTTGGAAATCTTATATAAGGTATATGAAGATTTTGATAAGGATTTGATCATTGGTGATGAAATCTTATGAGTATAGCATTTTTGAATAACTAAATGCATTATTTGGTAAAGTGTAAACAATTGAAATAAATTGTTTATAAGTTTAAGAAGTGATTAAAATATTGTTATGATATTAATAATATTAGATTACGAGTGGTTGATAATATTTGGATAAATTTAAAGTCTTTAATATTTATCCTTGTTTTTGCGATTGATTAATGTTTATATCATTGTCATCATCCTCATGCTTATATGGTAATAAAAGTTATCTTGGCTTACGTGCAAAGATAGATTGTGGATTATTGAATTGTATATATTTGGCTTATGTGCAAAGATGGACTGTTGGTTGTTGGTTTTATAGTTGTATATCTTTGGCATACGTGCAAAGATGGACTTGGTATGATTATGACTAGGGATTTTTCGGTATAGTCATTACCATTGATGATTTAATGAATATCCTTGACCCGTAGTACAGGGATGATTAGAAGATGTGGTTTATTTATTAAGCTGAGTCTCAGCGATAAAAGTTGATGAAAACATTTTTTTTAAATCATAGAAGATAGTAGGTTTTATTTTCTACTTGACTCTTCTAATGGATTGCTTATTCCGCTGCAGTTAAACTTGATGTCTATTGTATTTTATCAGTTTAACATTGTTGAAGACTATTGATAATTTATTCTGCATTATCTTAGTCATAATATTTCTTACTGGGCTGGTTGAGCTCACGCTTTCTTTCATTGTTCTCTTCAGGAAATGAGAATATAGCTGGGACGAGTCGGGAAAAGGAGTGATGGTCCAGATGATAGCATTAATAGTTCTTACTATTCTGATTAAATAGTGTGACAATAAATGTAATGAGGACTCCTTTGAGTTTGTATACTGTCTAGATGACAATATACGTATTAAAACTCTTAGATTATGTTTTGTCGTATTTTACACGACAGTTGTATTATTAAGTTGTGTTTAAATTTTGTACCATGTATTTGGCGACTTAAGATGGGTGATGAATACCTAATTTTGGGGTCATCACATAGTGGCTTGAAGTCTTTCTTGAGACACATTATCTCCTTCTTCTATTAACCTCTTTGTCTCTTCAGTGATGATAGAAATCTTCTCACCCAATTCAATAGAGTTCTTCATTAACACTTGCTCCGTAGGAGTTTGGTCATTAGGTTCGGTAGATTCTTGTTGACTTCCAGCTTCGACTCTACGATTTTCATTCTCAGACAGTTTTTCGAAAGCAGTGAGAATCTGATAAATCGTTGAGTGCCAATCACTATTTGAGGATGAAGGGATTTCAGAAAATTGTGTTTGAACAGAAGAAAGCTTTTCAAGTTGAACTTGATCATCTTCAATGGTACAGTGAAAGGACTCTATGATCATCCACTTGGGCATAATCCTTCTGCCATCAAAACTAACTCTACTATCATAAGGAATATAGTGGTTACAAGCATGTCGATAGATCTTGAAATGAGATTGATCTTTGATTAGCTTAGTTGCAAACTTCTTAATCCTTAGAAAGTTCTGCGCCACCAGCTCTAGGTTGGGAAGATGAGAGAAGACCCATGTGAGATAGCCGTTGTCTTCAATGAGAGATACCTTTACCCATGACATATAAGGGTGAAACCACCTTATTGCATGGTTCTTAACTTTAGGCTCATATATCATAGTTGAGGTGTCTAGCTTCATAGCCTTAATATTGTTGATCGCATTTTTTGCAGTCATCATCACCACATTTAGCCTTTCATTCCCATGATTGATCCATCTGCTGGGAAGCACATCTAGTGATTCATCCATTTCAACAACAATTTTTCACTTGAGATTTACAAGGTTAGAAATTTAAAATTTTTTTTGCTCTTTTGTTTCAGAACTGGAGTCTTTTTCATCTTAATTTTGTTCGGGGCTGGAGTTAGACATGTGTAGACTTCCTTCATCAGACTTATCAGTGTGTTCCTCTGATTCCTGGTTTGTAGAATTAGAATCTTTTTCCATCTCTTCATCTTCTTCTTCAGCATCTTCTTCTGTGGATTCAAACTCATCATCACTCAAATCAATGACAGTCAGTGGATTGTTCTTCTGTCCTTTTGAGATAGATTTAACAAGCAGTCTATTGCTTTTTCTTCTTATTGGAGAGTCAGTTATAGGGGTTTTAGACTTTTCTTCTTCTTCAGAATCTGAAGCCTCTGTATCCCCATATAAGCTTCCTTGATGTTCAGCAATAGTAGGAACATGTACTTCTTCCTTGGACTCAACATCTTTTGAACCATCATATGAACTTGTTGAAGCATTAGCAGTAGGAGATCCATTTGTTTCATCTTTCAAACTTTCTTCAGCAGTAGTGTGGCTACTCTGAGGGTTAGCCACATAACTTGCATATTCTTCTTCACCATCAGATTTGGCTATTTCTTTCATAGATTCAGCTTCTTCTTCATTGCTGGATTTGCTCTTTGAGGATTTATCCTTGAAGCTTTCAGATCCCTTCTCATTTTCTTACTTTACATTTTCTCTTTCTTCTTGAGTAGATAGGCTTCTTTGAGGAACTGGAGCTGACTTCTTCATCAACTTTGCTTTCTTCTTGGATGGCCCTTGGAGTAATCTGTTACTCCTTCTTGTTAGGGTTTTTGCAGTTGATGCTTGTTCTTCTCCTGCTCCCTGTTTCCTTTTGTCAATGGAGAGACTACTTGGTAGAACTTCTGTACTTCACATTCTTAGATTTCATCTTTGCTGAAGTGGATGCTATAGGTACAGATTCGTCAAATTCAGATATCTTGTCTTCTATTTCTTTTTCCTTCCTCTTCTTTGCACAGACCTTGTTGCTGCTCCCAGATGTTATTAGCCTCTTGTTTTCCTTGGGAGTTTTCTTCCAATTTTCAAACAACTTTGGGGACATCACTTTATGAACATTAAGGATTTCACCTTCATCATCCTTAATTTTATTCTTCAGCTTTTTCTTCAAAATGATACTTAAAAACCTTCCATGAAAAACCTTTATGATGGGTTTTTCAGTTCACCTTTATTCTCTTCCTTATCCAGCCATTTGGACATTTGGTCAAGCAGGATAGCTCCAAAGTTGATACGTTTCTTCAGAACTATTGCAGACATGATCTTTTGATCAATCACAGTGTCATGTCCAGTGTCCTTGCATAGGATACATTTGCCCACTATTTTAGCAAGGAACTTGAATTCTTCAGGAAAGTCCTTTTTCTTCATGTCCTTCAGACTAGGGTTTCTTCTGTACTGCATAATCTTTTTTAGCTTTTTCAGTGTCGATTTCATCCAGGCTTTTCAGATCTAGGTCAGGAAGACCTAAGCATTGATTGAAGTTGGAAGAATTCAGTTTCAGAATCTGACCCTTGACCTTAGTGGAAAGGAATCCAGAATTTATAGTTGCATTTCAATTAAACTCTTTAACCAGGTCAACATATATCCGAGTGTTTGCCTCCACACATTCTAATAATCCAGCCTTCTTCACAAGTTCAAGAATATCTCTAAACTTCTTCTCAAATTTCTCAAACGTCTTTGTTCCGAGCTGAATGCCAGTGATTACTCGCCAATCTACCATTTGAAGAGTTCAAATTTTTTGGGTTTATGACTTTGTGAGGCTCTTGGGAGATGTCAAAAAGAGATTCTTGGTTTGATAATTATTTGAGAGGGTTTGGCTATTTTCGAGTTGGTTAGGTTTTGTCTTAGATGTGGATTTGACAGGCTTACAGAATTTGAGGAACCCGCTAAAATGAAATTGCCAATTATTTGAATTACCCTCTTGTAATTGTTCCTACCACGTTCCTTAGTGGGACAGTTGTAAGTCGCTGATAGGTCACAATCTATAACTCCTCTATCATGTCTTTTCCCTTGATTTGACTTTTCTTCTATTGACTATTCCAGTTCGTAGAGTAGCTTGATGAGATTGCCATATACTCTACGATTTTCTTTGACAAATCAACGATTGTCTCATGAGAGATGACTTAGTGAGCATTTTAACATTGATCCTCATTTTGAGGTTGCATGGCTTAACCACTGATGTACCTCATGATAGTTTGGGCACTGAACTTCTGAAGTGAGTCTGTAGGGAATCTTTCCAAACTTATTCTAACTTATCTCTGTACGATCTGAATAATTAAGCATGTGTCTAGTTTTTTTGAGCTCCCCATGAGCTAGTGTATCCTCTGGGAAGACTGAGATCATCGAGCCTACTCTACGATTGTTGAGGTTGCACTACGATCGTTGAGTTCACTTTACGATCGTTGTCTGTCCTGGTCCTTGTGATGAACTTGACTAAGCATTCCTTTTGGGTTAAGATAGCTCAGGAAGGGCCAACCTCTTGGAGTGAACTAAGGGTCAGGTTTGTCCCTGAGGCGCTTTCCAGATGAAAAACTTTAGAAGAGATTAGCACTGATATCTCATTTGACCTTTTCTACTGAGAAGTTCATCTATAAACTTTAGACATTTGCATTGGTTGTAATCGTGGTGTCCTCATGTTCTTACACTACGATCAGATGTTTGATTGTAAGCGCTCCACGATTTTGAGTTGGGTGGTTGACAAGGTTATCAATAGTACATTTTGAGACATTCCTACTGACTATGGATCTTCATTTGGTTCATCAGCCACAAAGTTTTGGGACTTTATAACTGGTATATTACTTCATAGTGTATTTCTAATACTTTCAGTGCTGTTTTTCCTTAACAAATCATTGCTCCCCCATAGTTGATATTATCCTCTCAGAGGAGTATGAGATCTTCTTCTTCATGTGCATCAGAAGGTAGCCTTGCATATCTTCTTCTGACTGGAATCATCACTATCATTTAAACCTCATTGGATCACAAAAATAGATATCTTCAAGACTGATCATTCTATGATAGTTTGACAAAACTACGAACGTAGTCTTCTTTGACAGTTTGTACTTATGGAGTTCTGCTTCTCTAATGAGTTTCTCGAGGGTTTTTTTCAGATCTTTGGATGATTGAGCATATAAGACCCTTTTTATCTTAGGGTGAATGGTCTGCTTCCATATAGAGATCAACAACTATGTGAGCTTCATTCATGTTAGCTCGGCAAGTCTCCAAGAATAGACTTTGACAGAGACTAATTTTGTCAGAACATTTCTGAAATGTATTAAGCCTCCAGCTGGTTAAATCTTCTCGACTGAAGTCATCTGCTTCAGTATTCCTTAGTGTGGTCAGATAAACCAACTACCTATAGATTGGATAAATTTCTATTTTTGGTACTCATGGTTAAATGAGTCCTGCTATGTTAGTTTCCAAAATCCTTGTTCCTCATATATTTGAATTTTCATCACATCAACAATCATTTTTATGCATGTATTCAATTTAGGTATGACATTTTAAGATGCATGACGATGAGTGTGTAAGATTAACCATTTTGATAGAATACTATTTTTCTTTGATGGTTTCATCATTTGCTTGGTGATGTTCACGAATTTTAAATGTTCACAGAGTGAGAATTAGTTCTATCACTTATTTGTATCTGGTTGATTCATGGAGATGATCAGTTTTTATGAATCTTCAAGATACTCTTGTTGAACTGATCAAACTCTATGTATTATCAAAAATCTAGAACAAAGGTTTGTAAGTACATACTAACCCGTCAACAAGGATTACTCCATTTATGGTTAATTAAATCTTGATACACTTATGATCTATTTCAGTCTTCTTTCAAGATGTTATCTTCAACCTAAAACTTGGATGGAGAGAAAGTTTGTTAGCATTTGAATTTCCACCCTTAGTGTACTTTCTCTCTTCCCCTTTTTAGGTAGAACATGGTCTCTTGATAGAATACTATTATTGTACAAAGGTTGATGCAACATGATGTTTACATTAATATCACTGAGGAACCGTACCTTTTTACTGTCAGTTTCTTGACAGTCATTTATCTTGATATAATGAGGTTAGACATTGATGTGCATATTTTTACATTCATTTCTGACAGCTTGTTGCTCCAGTTGTCCTTCGATCAATCTGTTATAGTCTTGAAGATGTAAGCTAAGAAAATCTTGGCATATTGAATTCCTTGACGACCTTGAACCTCAAGGTTTACATCCATCCGCTGGATAGCCAAATACATTTTTGAGAGATTCTTCTTTCTCCTATGGATAAGTATTTCTTAGAATGTATAGCCTTTCATCTTTCAGACTGGTGGATGCTTGACTATTTGCTGTTGATGCCTCTTGACCTCTCATTTCTGATCTTCAGACTACAAGATTGACTGTGGACAAGGATTGGTCTTGTTGCTATGACATTTAGGAACATGGACCAATCTGAGCAGCTTCAAGTGTATATACACATTTATCTGTACACAATATTTCCAACGTGTGAGCTCATCTGCATTTACAAGTGACTTACTACTAAACTAAATTTAGAAAAATGTTTGTGCCTAGGACCAGACTCAAAGCGATTAGCTTTTGAATATAGTATGAGAACTTGCTTTGATACCAATTGTTAGTTCCCAGTAGGCACACAATAGATCTATAGGGGGGGTTGAATAGATCCTTTTCATTTTCAAATACTTTTCTTATTTTGTTTTGTATTGCTAATGAATCAACATATGACACACATAAGAATCTTTTCAAGCACATGGGAATAAGTAAAAGATCCCCTTCATTGGTATATTCATAAACATACATACATTGTTCGTAGAGTTAGTTAAGTTGTAAGCAGTTAATACATACATAGCATTTATAGCAGTTAGGTACATAAAGTAAATGACAAAAAATAAATGACTAAATATAAAAGACACAAGGGATTTTAAGTGGTACAGAGACTAAAGCTCCTAATCCACTCTTCTGCTTCAACGAGCAGGAATTCCACTAAGGAAGGGCAGCACCCTGAATCACTATGATTCCTTCAAGCCCAACAGCCTTGGAACTTCAGTTCACTAAGAACTCTTCAAGCCCAGCAGGCTTGGAACTCCTCTAGTTCCCTAGGAACTCTTCAAGCTCAGCAGGCTTGGATCTTCATTTAGTCCCTCCGGACAAGGACCCTCAGGCCCTGGCTACTTGTTGGTGTAGTTGTTGTTGTTGGTGCCTTGCTGCTAAGATGTCTTGAAGCTTGAGCATCTTTTGTACTTAGCAGCTTGGCGTGGTCCTCTTTGCATTCTGCGTAGAGTCTGGACCACTTCTTCTCTGGTGCAGCTGATCTTTATACTTTTCATCTCATCTTCATTCGATGTCAGCTGTGCACCATCACCATTTGGGTTTGCTAAGTCTCTAAGCTTTTGGTAGACTTCTTCTGGCACTTAGCATTCCCTTAACCCTTCTTGAATGATTTGTAAACATAGTTCTGCATCTTTTCTGTTTCAGCTTTTAGTTCATGGTGATTCGTAGGGTGGCTCTCTGGATCTTCTTTGTGCTCTGCCACTTTTCTGAATGCTATCTTCTTGGCCTTCTCGGCTCTCAGCTTAGCTGCCATCTTCAGTGGCATTCTCATCATTATTGAGTGAAGCTTTAGTTTATTCAAGTTCTTCTTCAAATCTGCTTCACTTCCACCTTCGTAGTCTCACTGCCACTGAGACTTGTTCAGTTCAGTTCTGGTGGAACTCGTAAAGTCAACAGTATAGCGTTCCAACAGCTCAACGATCCTTCAACTTAGCAACAACTTGATCTTTGAAGCTTTGGCTGATATATACTCCTTCCCAATCTTCCCGTTAGAATATAGCCGTTGAAAGCTATATTTGAATTGCTTTGCAGATCTCGAGTTATTTGATGTAGACTACAGATGTGACATGACATCCCCTTTTTACAAATTTCTGACACTGCAGTCTACTGTGTCACCTACCCCGCCAGAGATGTCACTTTAGTGCCTCGGGCAGGTAATCAACTTTATTTCTCCTTTCTGATTCCTTGATCAGAACATCAGGAGTTGTCATTTTATATCGATGCTCTCAAACAACAATGTTCAAATATCAGTCTTTGGATTTAACCATTGCCAATGCTTCAATCTTCAGATGACCGAACTCTACGATTCTGATGCATATGTTCTTGGACCTGATCGTAGTGTGTCTTGTTGAATGTTGCTCATTGACTGATTGAGACAACACTACGATCCTGAAGAGTGTTCATTGGATCTTCAATGTAGAACATCTCTTCCTTCATTTGTGCAGTGCTTCAACACTTCTATTTTCCTTTGACTGATCTCAGGAACTGATAACTTGACTCTTTGTTTCGATTTCTTTTGAACAGCAAGACACCTCAGATTTATGGCATGCCCAGCTCTATTTCTCCTTGTGATCTCATGTTCACTTATCATCAATGGACTGACCTATGCTTAATCACTTTATCCTTGTTCTTAGAAGCTGGCCAGTATCTCTGTGTAAACTACATCAGTTCCTCCTTTGCTTAGCAAACACTATGATCCTGGTTAACCCCAAGATCGTTGTCTTCTGTTTACTTGACAGCTACTGCACTTTCTGACTTTCCTTAGTCAGTCACTTTTACTGAAGTCTTCTTCTGAACAACTTGTGGAAGACTTCATCTCGAATGGCTTTACAACTCAATCTGAATGCTGATTGGGTTGGTGCTTAGATCTTCTGTTAGCTTGTAAGTAATTCGTTGAGTGCTCTCTGGTTTCCTTTAGGTGGAGTGTAACTTTGCAGTTCTGACCAGAGGCTTCATCCTTTGGATATTCTAGGAGTGCTCATTTGTTGAGAATCGTGTTAACTCTACGTTTCTGTCTTGAAGTTGTGAGCACCTCTATGGAAACCTTAGCTCTGCAGACTACGATTTGGCTTTGGTCCTGCAGACACTACGATCTCAAGATCAGACATTGACAGATTACGATTTATGCTTGATGTCCTTGTCTGATCTGGCTTGACTACGATTTCTGCCTTTGATATGATCAATAGACTCTACGACTTCGAGTGTGGTCTACGATTCTTGACTTGGCTTTGGCAGATGCTCGGTTAGCTCTTAGACAGGTTGTCTCTATGATTCTGAACATGTCTTCCTCAATAGACTACGATTTAGAGGAAGTTCTACTCGACACACTACGATCCTTCCTCATCTCTCCTGGTAGTCTACGAACTCCGAGATCTACTATCTTGCAGACTACGATTCTGCCTTGATAGTTCTCGAGCTTTCCTTGAATCTCTCGACAGACTACGATTTCTGGTGCAGTGCTCAAAAATCAGACATGCCTATCTATTACATTATAAGATTAACCTAACAAATTTGATCTTTCTATATTTATAGTCCTTGTACATCATTTATTTTTAAGGACTTTACAAAGATGTTTTGCTTATGTAGGATCAAGCTAACATATTTGATCAATTCTTTATAAGTCCTTGTACATATGTTTCTATTATCTATCAAATGACTTTACAACTTTTCTTAATGCAAGCGTACTTACATATTCATTCATTTATAGCATAATCAAATCATATAAAAATAGAAATAACATTCTCATGTATATTCCTAACAGTATTGAATGGTATAGTCGTAATCTTTCAACAGCTCGAGCCAACGTCATTGCTGCATGTTGAGTTCTTTTTGGGTAAAGAAATATTTGAGGATTTTATGATCTATTTAGATCTCCACTTTCTCCCCATACAGGTAGTTTCTCCAGATCTTTAGCACGAAAACGAATGCTGCCAACTCTAGATCATGAGCAAGATAATTCTTTTCGTATTCTTTGAATTTTTGAGAGGCATAGGCTATGACATTCTCATGTTGCATGAGAACACATCCTAAACCTCTACATAAAGCATCGTTGTAGATGACAAATCCCTCCGAACCTAATGGTATTATCATAACATGTGCTAAAATGAGTCTTCTCTTGAGTTCTTGGAAGCTTTTCTCACATTCCTCGTTCCATCTGAATTTTGTATCTTTTTGAGTCAGCTGAGTTAATGGAGTAACGATTTGAGAAAATCCTTCCACGAATCTTCGGTAATAACCAGCTAAGTCTAGAAAGCTACATATTTCGGTTACTGACTTAGGTTGCTCCCAACTTTGTATTGCTTCAATCTTCGCCGAGTCAACTGATATTCCATGTTTTGGTATCACGTGCCTAAGGAATTGCTACTTCCTCAAGCCAAAACTCGCATTTCTTCAACTTGGCATATAACTTATTTTCACGAAGCTTTTGGAGTATCAGTGTGACACCCCCAAATCCGGGTACTTCATTTCCACCAGATTTGGTGTTCACTTGATAAAAACATTCATATCTAACTACCCAAACATAATAAAATTTAATAATAAACCTTCCCATTAAAGGGTTACATCAATAAGTCCAATAAAAATCTTCCAAGTTATCTAATCTTTAAATACAAACATCATATGCGGAAAATTAAATAATTACATCACAAGATTTACAATAAAGTCTGACAATATAATTGTCAACAGTTTTACAAGTCTTAAAAACTTGCTTATCTTCCCATTCCCTTTACTGATCGTAAGTTCATCGACCTTCTCAACATTAGTTGTAATGTTTATATAAGCAAGAATGAGCAAACAAAGCTCACTTAAAATGATAATGAATAAACATCATATCAATTGCTAAATGAATAGACTCAATAGAAAATGAATAAGGTACATCATCAATGTAAGACCCCAACTTATTATTTAATTAAATTAAATTTCCTCTATTTATTATCTTGAAATAGTAAGGGTTGATTTGATTAATGTGGTAAGTTATGGGTAAAATGCGCAATTATTTCAAACAAGCAAGTGGTTTTAAAATATTCATTATTGACGGGAAATATTCGTTTGGTCGTGGAATATTTTTTAATCGCGTAAGGGAATATTAAATGCGACAAAGCGACCTTGTGTGGGCCCCATAACTAAAAAGAGATTGGATGAAGAAAATGATAAGTATAAGTTGTTTATAAATAACTACAGTAGTAGTTATTCACAATTATCTTGTTGGAATACTAAATTGGTTAAAACACAAGATGTACACTGCGGTATTGCACCAATTATTGATTCTTACGTAAGAATGCACTACTTAATAATTGTTACAGTAGTTAGTGTTCAATATTTTATTTTATTCATTCAATAATTGCTACGTTGATATTTTATATTATTGCTATTTCAATAATTGTCACTACACAGTATTTTCATTATCAGATCAATAATTCATATTATTTGAATAATATTATTAGATAATATTATTGGCAATGTCTAGAAAGTTTTGTCTAAGGAGAGGTTTGGTCACCTAATTGCGCGCTAGTAAGGAGAGATCCTTATTGAAAAGCCCCCTCTTTCCTGGGAACTGCTTGGTTGTAAGTACTGTGATTCTGTAATATTATTTATGAATAATTAATTATTGATTATTATGATAAAGAAAATATTTATTTTATGTGGATATAGATGGAGAAGATTTTTAATGTGACAATTGTTGAAAAATTATTATTTTATTTTTCTGATAAAATAATTCATTTAAATATATTATTTTAATAATATATTAATGGTGATATTTTTATAATGAATGTGGGATATATGAGTATATGAGGAGGAAGAGTATTTTTGTGGCATTAAATGATTAACACATGTTTTGTGTGTCGGTAGACCCCAATTCTTGACTGAAATTTGATTATAGCCTGTAAAATCCCCCTTTTGTGGATTTCGGTCAGTTTTTGTTTGGAATTCGAAAAAACTTTCTTCTACAAAGTTGTAGAGAATGAAATTTTCTATGGAAAGTCATGAGGTTCAATTTTTGTGACAAAAGGGCTATTTATCATGAATTATTGAAGTTCCGAAGTTCCGAAATAAATGATTTTGGAAGTTTTAATTATTTTTATTAAGAAAAACATTTTTTTTCCATTTGAGTGGCACATGTTAATGGTTGAATCAGCTGGTGAGGTGTGCTAAGGAAATTAAGAAAAGTATATTATTATTTTATGAAATTTTCTGCTTTGGTGTTCTAAGCATTTTCTTATAAATAGGGTGCTTAGGTTAGAATTGAAAATCACACCAGAAACTGAAGTTTTCTCTCTTCTCTCTCAATATATTGAAAGCGTATTCTTGTGAGTATTTTGATACTTTGAGTGTTGTTATACGATGCAAGTTCCTTGAAGACTATATCTAGTATTCTAGTCGAAATCATTGTATTTCGAGGTAAGGGATGTTATTTTTTTAAAATGATATTATTTCTTCTAATATCATTATCTTGGGATTATTGGTAAGATTTTTCTTGTGAAATTCTTGTCTTTTAGTGTTTGAGTTACTATTCACGTATCGGACTATTCACGATATCGACATTATTCACTTAATCGACATTATTCATAAAAAAATTAAATTTTTGTTTTTGTCCAAAATATCTATTGTGGACACTAGCTTTTATTGTATCCATGTTTTGATCATTCTTGAATTTTACTTCACTATGATTATTTATGAAGTATTTTTGAACTCGGATTGTTTAAAGTACGAATCCTTAATATTTGTTCTTTTGTTTCACTAGATTCATTTTCTTTAAAATATTTTTCATCATCCTCAGTCCTAAATGATGATATTATTGAATATCTTTGGCCTGTAGTGCAAACATTAATGGTTTTATGATGAATATCTTTGGCTGTAATGCGAAGATGCGAAGATGTACAGGTGTTAAAATGAACATGACCAACTGATGAATATCTTTGGCCTGTAGTGCAAAGATGAATATTTGATTCAAGATGTATATTGATTGATGTTGCAGGGATAAAATATTGATGATGGACTTTTAAATTCATAGATAATGGTAGATTTCATTCTCTACGTAACTCTTCTATGAATTATTATTTTCGCTGCGAATATTGATCTGAAACTTGTTGTCTATTGTATTCTATCAAATTTTTCCCTGTTGAAGACTAACGATAATTTGTTCTATATTATCTTAGTCATAATATTCTTTACTGGGCTAGTTGAGCTTACCCTTTTCCTTTTTGTTCCATTTTTCTTCTCAGGAGGCGAGAATGTAGCGAGTACTAGTCGGGGTATGGAATGATGATTCTAGAAGTTGTTTTAGTAGTCCTCACCATTTTTGTAAAATAATGTACCAATAATTGTAATGAGGACTTAGTTGGGTATGGATATTGTCTAGATGACAATATTTGTATTTAAACTCACAGTTTATGTATTGTATTAATAAAGTTGTAGTTGTTTCCGTACCATGTTATTGACGACCTAAAATGGGTGATGTATACCTATTTTGGGGGCGTCACAATCAATAATATTCATGAACAGAATTTGAAATATCTAACTGAGGGTCAAAAGACCATGAACTGTGTCCATAGTTATAAGTATTCTTTCAACTTAAACTTTAACAATCATAAGACTATAAGGACTCCTCGTACTTAGAGAGATCAGCCCTTTATACAATGTGTTGTGCACAAACATTTCAACGCTATGCATAAATTATCCCCTATAATAGGGTTGTTCATCTCAGCATTTAGAATACGAGTCTGCACCAAACTAAGTTTGGTTTGGATAGGTTTCAAGGTAATTTAGAGTTTACGAACATCAACTAAGGATTAGTTGAATAAAAATGTAATAACATTATGCTATAGAGTAAGTCATAAGTTAATCAACATTGTATATTAAGGTCATGCTTTAGGAATAATCTAAGAGCATAAACATTGAATAACGCAACATACCTTGTTTGAAAAATATTAAGCTAAGGTTATTTAGAATTGAGTATTGAGCATGCATAACAAATAGTAAATTGAACGACAAAACTTGTTCAATATCAGTGTATCAGAATTTAGAGACTTGCATTCTAAACAACAAGTTAAATATTAGAAAGACTGGCTCAATATCAAAAGGTAAGATTTATGAACTTGCACAATATAAATAGAATTACGAAACTTGCACAAAGAAGTTTAGGTTTAGAAAACTTGCCTTGCGTATGAGCTAAACCGTAACAATTCGATACACAATATCCTATACACATGTCATCACGACATAATTAGTTACTACCGATACTCTGTATACACATAAGTGTCTATTTCATGTATGGCTTGACTTTAAACCACATAATCAAATTACACAAGAAAATTCGTTAACTACTAATAATATACTCATTTATAGCACTATAATATCACAATAATAAAATTACATTTTTAACAGTCATAATATTGCATCATATTAACTATTACAAACTCTGTGTACAAGAAAACTAATTTTCTAGGCCTTCTATCGCTAACTTGGCGTTACGGCCACAGTTTGAATCGAGGTTGGCACTACTGGCATGACCTGATTGGTAAGATCATGGGCCGACTCATGAGCCATGGGCTAGCACTGTATGCAGGTCGAGCGTTGAGCGTTAATGGCAGGGAGTTGAAGTTTTGTCGATGATGATGCGATGGTTGAATGACATTTTTTTTTTAGCCGAGGTAGTCAATTACGTAACCCACCACAATAAAAACAGAATAAAGCAAAATTTTTGATTGTTTAACGCTGCTAGCACCTAAATTAACATATATAACTTACATAGATTACTGATTTCAAAACATTGCCCATCATATATACTGATTTCAAAGCAACTAAACAACAACTTCAGAACAATTAAATCCTTGAACGCTATGTTTAAAATCAAAAACTCCATTTTTGATATTATTTGACAAAAACTAACACTGTAATCCTAATTATACACCAAATTGATTCATTCTATCTATATTCTCTTCGTTTCTTACCAAATTAATACAATCCAAGCTTAATTTATCCATTAATTAAAAAAAAAAATCAATTTTGGTAGTCTTACAAACCATGTTCATACATATATTCACTGTAAAACCAATTTCTTTCTTTTAAACGTAATTTAGCATACAATCACACACACACACACACACACACACACACACACACACACACACATATATATATATATATATATATATATATGCTAATTATGTCATCACAATTGCATATACACAAAATTTATTATTAACTAATCTTAAAGAAGCTTGGATTACAAATAATTTTTGTAAAGAATTTTATACTACAGTCAAGAACATAGAGACTCTAGGAATTATGCCATATAAACATATATACGTACATATAGACATATATATAATATGGAGGTTATGAATAATACCTTCTTTTGCTTGTTTGCTTAATCCTTGTTAACCACAACAATCTCTCACCAGTCTCTCTCAAACTCTGACAAGTCTCTCTCAAAACTCTTTGTAACTTTTCTTTCTTCTCTAAGTATTAGACTAGGCTACTAAAAATAGTAAGCGTAAACTAAAATGATAGGCTAGTCAACGTAAAATAAAACTGATAGGTAATAATACGCCTACTAAATAATATTAGTTACAAAAATATAATGTATAGGTTATAAATATATTTTATATTTTATTTGTTTTATTTTATTTATTATAATTAAATTTAAAATTTAAAATTCAAAAGTCATAAGGCTTTGCTTGGCAAAACCTCTTTAAAATTTAAAGACTTAATATTCTTAAGCCTCGTTTGGCAAAACTAATTTAAACTCCTTTAATTTATTTTAATAACCCATTCATAATAATTAATTTCCTTCACTCATTAATTATTTATTAACAAATAAATAATCAAATAAAAGTCAAATTTAAACAAATATTTATTCAACAATAAACACATTAATTAAATATTTATATAATTCAATAAATATTTAAAATTACAATCTAAATTTTTGGATTGTTACAATCAGCCTCAAGTGTTGCTTATGATCTTAATGGCTTTTGGAGTAAATGAGGATGTCATCAATAAAGACAACTACAAAATGATCCAAATATTTCTTGAATACTCGGTTCATCATATCCATGAAGGCAGCAGGAGCATTAGTCAATCCAAAAGACATGACTAGGAATTCTTAATGTCCGTATCGAGTTCTGAAAGCAGTCTTTGGATTGTCATCAATTTTAATCTTTAACTGATGATATATAGAACGAAGATCGATCTTTTAGAAGAATTTAGCACCTTGCAACTGGTCAAATAAGTCATCAATGTGAGGTAACGGGTACCTATTTTTGATGGTGATATAATTTAACTCCCGATAGTCAATGTTTAATCGTATACTTCCATCTTTCTTCTTTACAAATAAAATAGGAGCACCCCAAGGAGATGTACTAGATTGAATGAAACCAATGTCTAATAGTTCCTATAGTTTGGTTTTTAACTCCTGAAGTTCAATATAAGCCATTCGATATGGGGTTTTAGAAATGGGTGTTGTACCAGGTTCAAGGTCAATACAGAATTCGATTTCACGCTCTAGGGGTAGGCCAAGAAGTTATTTGGGAAATACGTCAGAAAATTTATTAAGAACAGAAATATCATTCAAATCTAACGTATTTTTGTTTAAATCTGTGACATTGGCTAAGAAAGCTTGACATCCGTTTTTTAATAAACGAATGGCTTTATGGCTTGATATGACAGTGATTGACTTTAGTGGTTTGGTTGCTTGAATTCGCATAACAGGTTGGTTAGGAATATGAAAACTAACGACCTTACAAAAACAATCAATTTTAGCATGATGAGTAGTTAACTAATCAATCCCTAAAATCACATCAAATGCAAGTATTTTCAATGAGATGAGATCAACAGGGAATGTGAGAGTATCAATTTGAATCAAACAAGATTTATAAATGGTGGATGTAATGAAGGTTTTTCCCAAAGGAGTTTCAACAGATAAGTCAAAGTCTAATTTCTCTATAGTCAAGTTCAAACGTTGAGCAAAAGCAGGTGAAATAAAAGAATGGGTAGAACCGATATCTAATAAGGTATAGACTTCGTAAGAGTTTATGATTAGCTTACCCGTGATAACTTCGTTCGGGTTCATCGCTTTTTAGGAAGTCATGACAAATGCTCTCCCTTGAACCACATACTTTGACTTGTTCGGGATAGCTTTTGGTGTCACCGTCCTAGCTGGACTTGACTTCGCTACAGGACAAAATTGAGCTATGTGACCGTCCTTTCCACAACTGAAATACACCTCAAAAGGTTGTGTACATTTTGGATTGATGTGTCCCTCTTCTCCGTATTTGTAACATCTAACAAGTGGTCATTCTCCTTCCCTAGAAACGGGTGCTGGTGCTGCTGCCGATGACTTTCCATTGTCATTATTGAATCTTCTCTTTTTAAAGTTATTTCCACTTGGTTCACCTCTCCTATTATCTAGGTAATGATTACCACCGAAGTGGATACCATTTCTAGCATGATAATTTTCTCCACGTTGGTTATCACTGCTTCCGATGATAGTTGCCACTGGTGCGACTATTATCGTGTTGTAGGTTGTTGTCTTTTGGTTGAACTGTTTCATTATCTCGCTCCAATAATTGAGCCTTATTCACAACATTTGAATACAAAGAAAGTTTATGAGAAATGTGGTATTGACGAATTTCAGGTTTCAAACCTCTCAAAAACATTCGTGTCATTCGTTCCTCATTATCCACCAAATGGGATGCAAACCGGGATAATTATGCAAACTTGGCCTCGTATTGTGATACAGTCATATTCTTCTATTCTAGTTTGATGAATTCCACCTCCTTCATATGACGAATACTTTACGAAAATACTTGTCGTTGAACAATTCCTGGAACTTCTCCCAAGACATCTTAAGTGCAGAAAGATGAGTACATTTTACAAATTCCCACCAGTAATCTGCCTCTCCATGCAACATAAAATTAAAGTGACGAAGGGAACCTTTTGATCCTTTGTGCATCCCAGGACATCAAATATTTTAGTGATCTACTTAATCCAAGTTTCTGCTTTGAGTGGCTCTGGCTTTCCCAAAAACTTCGACGGTCCTAACTCCTTGATTTGCTTAGAAGTGACTAGCCATGAGTTACCATTTTTTCCACCTGTATTTTGAATAGGAGTCTCTCTCGTTTGGTGTTGCATGAATTGTAGAAAGATCCTAAACATCCCATCGTTCATCATTTGGTTGGTGGAGTTGTTTACAAGAATATTATTGTCTTCCTGATACACATTATCCTGGTTATTGATTGGCAATGTCTCAAAGGTCTCATGTGCTCCATTACTTATCTCCGGATTTCCAGATGTCATTCTCAAATAGTGCCACAAAACAAGGTATAATTAAAAGAAATTGACATGTCATATATTATCCCTTTATTCCGACCGACCAATTAAATAACAAATAAGCTTAGGTGGGACATACTAGCGAATGATTTACTCGTCTCTCCCCTCCCAGTTCTAATCTTAGATCTCCACCATAGATCATATCCCTAAGCTTTGATACCAAATGTGACACCCCCAAAATAGGTCCACACAACCCATTTTGAGTCGCCAAATACATGGTATATAATCCAAATATAAACTTTATTTATACAATTATTAACAGTCATGTAAAATATGACATAATAAAAGTTGTGAGTTTCAATACAAATATTTTCTTGTAGACAATATCCAAACTCAAATAAAGTCCTCATTACAATTATTGTCACACTATTTTATAGAGTAGTGAGGACTACTATAGTAACCATCTTGGACCATCACTCCAATCCCTGACTAGTCCCAACTATATTCTCATTTCCTGAAGAGAACAATGAAAGAAAAAGGTGAGCTCAACTAGCATAGTAAAGAATATTATGATTAAGATAATGTAGAACAAATTATCCTTATTACTCAATTGGAAAAATTTTGATAGAATACAATAGACAACAAGTTTTAGATCAACAACAACTACAGCGGAAATAGCAATCCATTAGAAGAATCAAGTAGTGCATAATGTCTACTATCTTCTATGATTTAAAAGTCCATCATCAATATTTTATCCATGTAACACCAATTAATAATTATTTTCAATCAACAAATTATCTATGCACTACGGACCAAAGATAATCGTTTGTATCACCAGTGGTCATGATCATGCCAAACACCTGTTCATCTATGCACTACGGGCCACAGAGAATTTTCATCACAAACCTTTATCTGTAATATTAAAGGTTATGATTATACCAATACACAATTCTTGGTCATAATCATACCAATCAACAGTCCATCTTTGCACTACGGGTCAAAGATGACTTTCAGCACAATATAAGCATGATGATGATGACAATGATATAAAAAATGAATCAAGTGAGATGAAGGATAAATGTTAGAAATTTATAATTTAATTTATCAAGAGTTCAAGAATGTCCAAATTGTCAACATGATAACTAATTGTGGATTAAAATTCAAGAATGATATTCATGTATCAAAAATAATTTGGACAGAAAGGAAACCAATTTTTTCGTGAATAGTATCCCGTGAATAGTACTCTGAGTGAATAGTATCTCGTGAATAGTACCCCGAATGAAAATATTGAAATTTAATAAGAAAGTTCGGAAAATATTCCAATGAAATGATATTAGATGAAGCGCAAACCTCTAGGAATTTCTAATCATTTCAGGAATTATAGAAGCAATACTTACCATAGTAAGTTTAGATTTAGGAATATGAAAAGAAATAATATGCGAAACTAAAAATGGATTTTCACCCATCATTTGGTAATCCGCGTAGACAGATCATTTCCACAATTAAAGAATGAGTATGAAGGGTTATTCACCATGCATGCGGTAATCCGCATAAACATGTTATTCCCATAGATTAATAAAGAATGAATACAAATGATTATTCACCAGGCATGCGATAATCCACGTAGACATGTTGTTCCCACAAATTAATAATGAATAGAATGTCAACCCTTACGAGTATGAAGTAATATCACATACGAATATAAAAGAAAATAACATTCTTTACCTTAATAGGAGACTAAATCTAACTGGTATAACAAAGATTATCTTGAGAAAATCTTGCACTATTTGCTACACTCAAAATATCCTTATACTCAAAAGAAATACGCACAATATTATAGAAGGAGAATTCTCTAATCATGGTGTAATTTTCATTTCTTAACTAAATAACTAAACAACCTATTTATAGGAGAATGTCAGGGCACTATTTAAATAGTAAACAATGACGGACTCAATAGTGAATTTTCTATAAAAAAAAATCTGATTTCACTATTCATCATTATTCATCTAAATTATTCTAATAAAACAAATAACTTTATATATATTTAAAATTTTATGTTTTATATAAAAAGTTTTTCTGTTTCATACAAAAAGTTTTCTGTTTTATTATTATTATTATAACAATAAAATAAAAACTGAAAAATAATTTCTACCGACGGTTTGAATAATTTTGCACTTAGGGGTCCATGAAATAATACAACAACTCTTCTATTTATAGCACAAATTGAATAAATATCTACCACAAATCATTTATCTTCAATCAACACTTTTTTAATCTTTCAACAATTATTCATCATTAATACTATAACTCACAATATTGACAACCAGACTGTTCCCAGGAAAGATGGTGCTTTCCGATAAGGATTTCTCCTTATTAGCGCACAATTAAATAACCAAACTGTGACGCCCCCAAAATAGGTATACAACACCCATTCTGAGTCGCCAAATACTTGGTACAGAAAGTAAACTACAACTTCAATAATATAATTGTCGTGCAAAATACGACAACACATACTGTGAGTTTAAATACAAATATTGTCTTCTAGACAATATCCACACTCAAATAAGTCCTCATTACAATTATTCAAATACTATTTTATAGAAATAGTGAGGACTGCTTAAACATCTTTTTAGAACCATCACTCCATACCCCGACTAGATCCTGCTATGTTCTCACCTCCTGAGAAGAAAAATGGAACAAAAAGGAAAAGGGTGAGCTCAACTAGCCCAGTAAAAACTATTATGACTAAGATAATATATAACAAATTATCATTAGTCTTCAACAGGGAAAAATCTGATAAAATATAATAGACAACAAGTTTTAGATCAATAACTGCAGCGAAAACAACAATCCATTAGAAGAGTCAAGTAGAGAATAAGTTCTACTATCTTCTAAGATTTAAAAGTCCATTATCAATATTTTATCCTCAGAACAACAATCAATATACATCTTTAATCAAATATTCATCTTTGCACTACTGAGCCAATGATATTCATTTGTATCACGGTTAGTCATGTTCATCTCAACACGGTTCATCTTCAGACTACGGTCAAAGATATTCATCAGTTAATCATTCATCTTTGCACTACAGGCCAAAGATATTCAGTAATATCATCATTTAAGACTGAGGATGATGAAAAATATTTTTAAAAAAATGAATCCAGTGAGACAGAAGGACAAATATTAGGAATTCGTATAACAGTTTATCCAAGTGCAATAATACTCCATAATAACCAATTGTGAAGTAGAATTCAAAAATAAAGATCAAAACATGGATACAATCAAAGATAGTAACCATAAAAGACATCTGGGATGAAAAATAGAAAATTTTATTTTTCGGTGAATAGTGTCGTATTCGTGAATAGTGCCGTATACGTGAATAGTGTCATATACGTGAATAGTAACCCCAACACAAAAAAGTTCCAAATTTGATAAAAAGTTCAGATCAATACTTCGGCATAATGATATTGAAAGAAATAATATCATATATGAAGAAAATAACATCCCTTACCTCAAAAAGCAAAGATTTGAATGAAAGGTCTGGATGTGATCTTTGAATGAAACTTTCTTTGAATAGCAACTCTCAAAGTATCTAAATAATCACAAAATACGCTCGATAATATAGAGAGAGAAAGAGAGAAAGCTTATGTTTCTGGTGTGATTTTCAATTCTAACCTAAGCACCTATTTATAGGAAAATGCTAGCACGCCGAAGCAGACTTGACCTGCTACCTGATGGTTTTACCTACTACTATTGCCACCCACCACATTTGAAATAAAATTTGAGCACATTTTTCACCAACCAAAAGTGGGTCCCACTCAATTCTAGAATTTTTCACCAAAAATCATTTATAACATAATTTCCGAATCAGTCACCTCTTAAAATTTATAACAAATCATACCATCATTTTTAACGATTCAAAATTTGTGGACAATTACTCAACTTATATATGTATAACATATCCAAAAATCACAACAATCCAATAGTCGGATTAAAAATTATAACTCACACAATATATCTCAAGAACACTGATTTTTCAGATTATGAGTCCTTCGAACCAGTTTCCTTCATTTATAACCACATAAAATAAATAAATCCATCATGTATATCCACATAAAATAAATATTTCCTTATCATATAAATCAATAAATAATTATTCACAAATAATATTACAGAATCACAATAATGACAACGGTAGTTCCGGGAAAGAGGGGCTTTCCAATAATGATTTCTCCTTCTTGGCGCAATAATTAGGTGAACAAACCTCTCCTTGATGAAACTTTCTAGACATTGTCAATAATCTTTATCTAATAATATTATTCAAATAATATGAATTATTGATCGATAATGGAAAATCTTTGTGCGATGACAATTATTGAAACAACAATAATATAAAATATCAACACACAACAATTATTGAATCAATAAAATAAAATAGCAGTAATTCTTTGTAACAATTTTTGAGTAGTGTCTTCACGTAAGAATCAATAATTCAAAAATATCGTGTAATACTCGTGTGCTTTCGCTCAACCACACATATTACTATATTTTAACCACCGCGTATTCCAATAGTGTTAGCGATAAGAATAACCACGCCGTTATTTATAAAAACTCAAACTTGTCGTTTTTCTTCATCAAGACGTTATTTTGTTATAGAGACCCACGAATGGTCGGTTTGCCAGTTGTACGAATAATCCACGACCAAACAAATAAACAAATATTAAATTCTAATGAATATTTTATAATTCATTATTTTGTAAAATGAATATTTCATAACTTGCTTATTATATCAAATTAACTTCCTTTCAAGTAATTAATACGAAAATTTAATTTTATTTAATAAGTTGAAGGTCTTACAGTACACTAAACCAAATTTTTTCATGTAAATTTAGAAAAATAATATGAATAAATAATACGTTGAATTTAATAATTATATAATACGTTAAATAATAATATGATATATGTAATATTAGCATATGAATAATGTAAGGAATCATTTATCGATAAGTTATAAAATATTGATTTAATATATAATATTGTGATTTCTGTTGTATGCGGAGAATCTCATTATTGTATTATACATGCAATGTTGGATGCGTTAATAGCGCGTAACTGTATTGATATTATCACGGCATTTTTAATAGTATTAATCGTGATTAAGTCTTGTGTGATTTTAGTTTTTTTATATGTTACTTTATATATATGGTCCGTAAAGATCAATAATCGTGAGATATCAAGAATAATTTCGCAAGAACAACGCGTATTATCGATTTCTTTATCACGGGTCATTTCAATAGTTTAACGGTAAAAGTCTTATAGTTATTTTTTTATAAAAGGTTATTTTGTTGCTTTCTATATCCAACAGATTATTCTATTATATGGTCCACCAATGATTGTGTTTCAAGGCATCATAATATTCCCCCACCAAACGTAATATTTTATTTAATAACTGCTTACTTTTACAAAAATTTGCACATATCACCCATAACTATAACATTATATCAAATCAACACCTTATTATTCAAAATAATATTTAGAAAATTAAATCTTTATTCATAAAAAGTTGTGGTCTTATATATATATATATATATATATATATATATATATATATATATATATATATATATATATATATGTGATTATATATTATGTAGTCTTGTGATCAATCGTCTTATGACAACGATTTTTTTGAAATTATATAGTTATTGCCAGTTCGATACGGCGTAGTACTGAAGAATATCTATAAGAAATTTCAAAAAATAATAAATCATGTATACTTATGCATCTTCTGTATTTATATATATATATTTTCTTATATATATATATATATATATATATATATATATATAGAGAGAGAGAGAGAGAGAGAGAGATGATCTATAATTAACGTTGTAAAAAAATGATATATATATATTCTAAATTTTTAAGTTGACTATTTTTATAGGAGAGTAATTACTGATATAATAAAGCGACATTTCTGTTGCCCAATTTGTACCCCCGTTTCTCACCTTGGTCCTTTATCTTTAGGTTTTGACAATTATAACCTTTGGTCAATTTGTCTTTCGTTGACTTTAGTACAAAATCAAACATGTGCATGGCACATGCAATAGAAGGGATGACAAAATCGTCAGTACACTAATGACACAATGCATATATGTATGACACAATGCTATCCAGCTAACCATTTTTCTGTTTTGTTCCTTCACATATGTAATTATTCTTATAAGTTATACTATTTCCATGTTAGATTGATCTGCTAATAATTGCATTTTTTAAATTTTCTTTTATTTTATACAGCTTAGAACTTTGGTATTTTTTCATTTTAACCATCTTGGCGGGATACATGAAAAATGCAGAGGTGACAATATCAGCTTTTTCCGTTAGGTAAGTTTAATTGTTACTCTCTCCGTCCCTTTAATATAAAATATTTTAGAGAAGTTTTTTTTCCCTTAATATATGACGTTTTAGAATTCTATGTAAGCATTAATTATTTTGTTTCCAAAATTACCCCAAGTATTAAATATAACTTTGGTTATCACACTATTTTTTGCCCAATAAATAATAATCTCTTTTTTCAATACACAGACAATATAAACATTTGATATTATATTTAATGTTTTACAATCATTTTCTTAATATTTGTGCACAACTCTAAAAAATCTTATATTAAAAGACGGAGGGATTACTAAATTAAAAGAAAAATAATATATCCTCTAACTTTTTCCCGCTAGACACTTTGATAAATACTCATATACGGGACATGTCTATGTTTCTACTGAGTTGAAAAGTCAACTATAAAAATGGGGTAGAGAAAGGAGGACTCAAATAAAAAAGTTGTTGATATTAGTAGAACAAAATATATATTTGATACCATAACAAATATACATGTAACATCACTTTTATAGGAGTAATTATTTTAGTGACACATAATTTTTTTTTTTAAATAAACGTATTATTCTGACAACATCATTTTATAGAATAATAGAGAGAGAAGTATTGAGAAACAATGGCTTGATGATTTTTTATTGATTAAGAATGAATATATATATATATATATATATATATATATATATATATATATATATATATATACAAGATTGAGTATTGTCCAAGTACCTATTCTAGAATTATGGGATTACAATTAATTACAAGGATACTAATTGCTAGAATTATGAGATTACACTTAATTACAAATATATTACAATATGTTGTATTTAATTATCTAATATGCCCCCTCAAGATGGAGCTCCTGTGGAAAGTGCGAGGGAGAGGTTTGGTCAAGATATCAACTAATTGATCTTCGGAGGAAACATGGGTGACACGTAAAGCTCCAATTTGTATTTGATCCCGAATAAAATGATAATCAATTGCAACATGCTTCATTTGTGAACGGAAGATAGGATTGGAACAGAGATGAGTTGCCCCAACATTGTCACAATATATAATCAGAGCAGCCGAAATAGAAACACCAAGCTCAGATAAAAGAGAACAAATCCAACATAACTCTTCGGTCAGGCTATGAAAGAAACGAGCGATATTCGGCTTCGGTGGAGGCGTCTGTTGTGCGTTGTTTCTTGGAGGACCAGGATATCGGATTGCGACCGAGGTAAACAATATAAGCACTGGTGGAGGTGTAGTCGTCCTTATTACCGGCCCAGTCAGCATCTGAGAAGGCATGAAGAGATAAAGGTGTGTTGTGGTGCAATGCAAGACCATGATCAGTTGTACCAGAAAGATAGCGAAGCAGGTGCTTAACAACATTCCAATGATCAGTAGTAGGTAGATGCATGAATTGGGAAAACTTATTAACAACATATGCAATATTAAGGCGAGTGAGACACAAATATTGGGGACTCCCAACAACTGATCTGTATTCAGAAGGATCGGTTAAAGGCGGTCTTAGGAAAGAAGCTGTAAGTGTGGGCTCGAAGAGCAAGAGGAGTGGTGGATGATTTGGCGCGGTCGTATTTCATGCGAGCGAGAAGATCTCGTGATATACTTCCGCTGAGAGAGAGAAGTAAACCAAGTAGAAGTAGTTGCAACTTCAACACCAAGAAAGTAAGTCAAATTCCCAAGATCTTTGGATGGAAAACCAAAAGATCGATAAAATGTTAAGCTCTTTGTGGTATTGATTCCGTAATAATTATGTCATCAACATACACGAAGAAGATAGACACGATTCGCGGTGTTGAAGACAAAGAGGATGTGTCCGCATGAGAGTTTGTAAATCCAGATGCTACAAGAAATTGTCAGAGCTCATGGTACCATGCTCGTGGTGCTTGTTTGAGACCATATATAGTCTTGTGTAACTTGCACACATATGTGGGAGTATCACGATCAAGAAAACCTGGCGGTTGCGCCATAAAAACATCTTCAGAGATATGACCTTGTAAAAAGGCATTGTTGACATCAAGTTGGCGAAGAGACCACCCACGACTAATAGCAAGACTGAGTACCAAGCGAATAGTGGTAGGTTTAACAACCGGACTGAATGTGTCATGATAATCAACACCAGGACGTTGATGGAACCCTTTAGCAACTAGTCGCGCTTTGTACCTATCAATGGAGCCATCAGGTAAACGTTTAATTCGAAAAATCCATTTACAACCAACAAGATTTTACGTGGAATTAGGTGGGACAAGGTCCCATGTGCCATTCCGGATAAGAGCATCATACTAAATCGAGACCACTGACGCCGTTTTAGTATCTTTAAGTGCTTGGTTCAATGTTTGCGGCTCAAGTTGAGGGTTGATGTAGCGATAAGATTGAGTTTCGAATTGGTTTATGGATTTTGTTTTTTTAGCACAGTGGTCATGGTATGGGTGTTGGTGGGTGGTATTAGAGGAGGAGGGATGCAGAGAGTGGTAAAGAAGAAGAGGGTTGGTTGTGTGGGTTATTATTGGTGGTGGGGGAATATGCTGGTAGAGAGGATGAGGAGTGGTCGACCGGAGATTGGCTGTGAGAGGAATTCGAGTCCGGGGGCGAGGCTGTGGAGGGTGTGTTGAGTGGTCCAACCGTAGCGGGAAGAAATGACGCTGATGGAAACCAATTTTGGAGTGTGTCGGGACTTGGACGACTTTGATGACTTTGAATGGAGTTGAATGGAAAAACAGATTCCACGAATCGAACATGACGGGATGTATAGAGTGTAGAAGTAGAAGGATCAAGACAGAGATAGGCACTTTGGGTGAGGGAGTACCCAACAAACACACAAGGGATGGAGCGAGACTCAAGTTTGTGACTAGAGTAGGGACGAAGCCATGGATAACATAAACAACCAAAAATGCGGAGCTTGGTGTAGTTTGGTGGAGAGCAGAATAGTGACTTATAAGGAGAGGAAAGGGAAAGTGTGGGTGTGGGCATACGATTAATGAGATACACTGCAGTGGAAAATGCATAGTTTCAATATGTGAGCGGGAGTGAGGCATGAGTAAGTAGAGAAAGACCAGTTTCAACAATATGTCGATGTCGGCTCTCGAAGAAACCATTGTGTTCAGGTGTATGTGGGGGAGAGGTAAGATGAGAAATTCCATGAAGGGATAAAAATTGATCTAATGCTCGATATTCTCCACCATTATCGGAGTAAAAAGTGACAATGGAGTGTTTGAAGTAATTTTCTACTAATGCTTTGAAGCGGATAAAAATAAAGATGTATACATGAGATTTCTTCTTTAAGGTAATACCATACATACTTGAGTAAAGTGATCTACGAAAATAACATAATACTTGAAATCATTAATAGAATAAATGGGAGAAGTCCAAACATCAGAGAATATGACTTGTAAGGGATGAGAGGAAACAATTGTTGATGTAGAAAATGGAAGCTTGTGACTTTTATTTCTTAAACATGCATTACAATTAGACTTGTGTGAGATAGAGTAAGGTAAAGAAAATGTTGACATAACATGCTGCAGAATATGTGATGATGGATGACCTAATCTAGAGTGCCACTCGAAGGAAGTGGTCTTGACACTGGAAAAAGCAATGAGCGGAGACGATAATTGGGGAGAGGAGGTTGGCTACTTATAGACACCATCTTTAGACTTTCCCGTTAAAAGAATTGCCCCCGTGCTCAAGTCCTTCACATGAAAAACAGTGGGTAAGAATTCAATAGAAACATGATTTGTATTGCAAAATTGATATATAGAAATAAGGTTCTTTTTCATATTAGGCACGTAAAGGATATTATGTAAATTGAAGGTGCGAGTAGGGGTGGGAAGTGTGGTGGAACCAGTATGGGTAATGTGAAGACCCGAGCCATCGCCGATCATAACGTCATCAGACCCTGCATAAGGAGTGTGAAGTGAAAGATTATTCAAGTTTGTGGTAACATGGTGTGACGCCCCACTATCAAGTAGCCAGGTGGGAGTGTCGGTGTTCTCAAGAGATGCAAAGTGTGCCCGCGGTTGCCATGAAGTAGAAGGACGCGGAGCCAGTGGACGTGATACCGATGGAGCCAGCGAGGATTGGGCGTTGACAAGATGATAAAGGGAGCATTTTTTGACAGTGTGTCCTTGAATACCACAACCTTGGCAATACCCAAGATATGGACGTGGTGGAGGTCGATCATTACGAGGAACATGAGATTGTTGTCCTTGATTGTGAAAGGTGGTTGTGGAAGGACGCCAAGGAAGGGGAGAAGGTCGCCAAGAGTGATTTTTGCGTTTGTTGATAGGATTGGCGGTGGCCGAAAGGAATGATAGTGGTGCATGTGATTGTTGGAGAGATGCCTCCTTGTTAATGAGTTTTTCATGAATTTCAGCAAAGGAGATAGGTGTCTCACGTGTATTAAATGCATTAACAATTCCTTTGTATTCCTCACCAAGACCATCAAGAATCTTATCAATAAGATCTTCTTCATCAACGGGTTTGCCAAGAAGAGATAGTTCATCAACCCTATTCTTTATAAATTGCATATATTCGGATATCGTCTTGGAACCCTTGGCATAGTGTTTCAATTGGTGCTTAATTTGTTTGATGTGACCACGAGATGGTTTGGCATAGGTGTTAGCCAAGGTGGTCCAGGCTTCTTGAGAGGTGGTAGTGCGGGCAAGAAGAGGTTGAATAGGTAGAGAAACTGCACCAAGGAGTGCATTGAAGAGAAGCCGATCTTGGCGCTTCCATGTTGTGTAAGCTGGATTTGGAGCCGACTTACCATTTAGATATTGATTCTGTTGTGGGACTGGGATGAGACCCGTCAAGAAATCCATAGAGATCATATCCTTCTAATAGACTTCGGATTTGGAGGTTCCACGTGATGTAATTGGTGGTGGTCAATTTTGTGATGTTTGAAGTGTTGATGGTAACAAGTGGATTATTTGGGTCTTGGGTATTTTGAATAGCGGTATAAGCAAATGGAAGATGCTGAAGTGTCTTGAAAGCCATTATAAGGTTGGAGAAGAACTATGAGAAAAAAACAAGGGAGAAGAAAGCGAAGTCGAGGAGCGTGGGAGCTCGATACCATATATAACAATAGAGAGAGAAGTATTGAGAAACAATGGCTCGATGATTTTTTATTGATTAAGAATATATATATATATATATATATATATATATATATATATACAAGATTGAGTATTGCCCAAGTACCTATTCTAGAATTATGGGATTACAATTAATTACAAGGATACTAATTGCTAGAATTATGAGATTACACTTAATTACAAAGATATTACAATATGTTGTATTTAATTATCTAATACATTTTTACTCTTGTGACTGTAACACCCCCAAATCTGATTACCTTAACCCTCGAATCTGGTACGTCACGATACATCATCTTCTTAAACATTCTATAATTAATGCCACTACAAAAAAAGGCCTATCTGCGACCCGATAATATCAACGAATAGCATATCCGTCCGTTGATATTATAATAATAATTACTATCCGGTCAAAGATCGCGAATATATAAACATACATTGTTTATTTCAAAATAATTCTACAATATTTCCCAAAGTCTATAACCTTAACTTGATATATACGTTAAATAATTTAAAAGGTTTACAATAATATTAATGTAAAATAACTTAATAGCTAAATGTTCATAACAATATATTCTTAGAATTTATCCTCGAGATCTCTGTCTTTCTTCGAACCTTTATCTTAATCTGAAAATGTTATCATGATATATCAAGGGTGAGTAACTATTTTTTCCAGTAAGTTTAAGTATAATAAAGATATATCATGATTGAAAAGGAGTAAGCTTTCAAGTTTTCAACAACGTATAATAATTGTGAAAGATTGAGAATCAAGTTTCAATAATTGAATGACTGAGTCAATAAGCTGAGTGGTCATCAATGAACACAAAAATATTTAAGTGAACCTTTTGGTAATCAAGGTGATCAGCCTTTCATACCCGATGAACATGTAAAACATTCACAAAGTGCGAATCAATAATCGTAGATGTGGAATAATTGTCAAGAATTAATCCACTAACATGCTTGTATCGTTGATTACCACTAAGCAATCTAATTTAATCTCTTATAAAAGACCTATCACTTATAATATTGATATTTCAATCAGCATATCACATCATACCTCATAATACTACTAATCTTAAAAATAAATTATCTAGCATTAAGCTACATAATCACTCATCAGATAATTCTTTAACTTATTAAAAATATTATTAGGGGTGCTCATCGGTAAAAAACCGAACCGGTACCGATCCGAAATTACCAAAAAAATAAGAATCGGAACGGCACTTAAATTAGGGTTTGATGCTGGTTTCTAATACAAAATTGGTACTAGTTTTTTTTCGGTTCAGTTTTCGGTTATACCGCATGCATGGTAATATATATAATTATTAATAAATATATATAATTTTTTTTAATATATTAACAAAAAAAATTTAAAACTAAGAAAAAGAAATCATCAACAATTATATATCATACATAATTATAATTAGCAGGTGCTGCCACAGATAGCCCTTCGAGCTTTGCCAAATAATACAAGTACTATAAGCAACTGTATATATTTGTCAAATGGTGAAGAAGTTGAGCATTATTGCCATCTATTAATACTTTAGAACTTTTTAAGTACTGCTTAACTTCGTGATGTTAAACTATAGATCTAGTAGCGGAAATAAACACTAACGAAAAGGAAAGACACACAAATTACAATTTTCAATGTAAAAAGACAATATTGGGATAAACTTACATATCAGATTTGTTAATTACTAGCTTTATAAAACATAAAAAGCAAAATCAAATCACCTCAGTCTGACAGAAGAAAGCTGCTAAGAATACTACTATAGTAACTATGATTGACCAAGAAGTAAATGAATTCAAGAATGCAAATCCATGCAAATTTCGATTTTTTTTTTGGTTTTTCGGTTTTACCGAATTCTAAATTCTCATTACCGCTACCGGTACCGAAAAGTATAAAAGAGATCGAAAAACCGAAAAAATCCAGATGCATTGCATCTGGATTCGATAAAAAACCGAAAAATCGAATTTTTTGAGCACCCCTAAATATTATCGTCCTTTGATAATATTTAAGTCATTTAATCATTATCTTAAAATTCCATCTCATATTATTAATTAATTAATAACATCTTATTCACTTCTTAATTTAATAACATCTTAGTCACTCAAAAATATTATTAATCATTTAATAATATCTTAATCAATTATAAATATTATTAATCATTTAATAATATTTTAATTATTTAATAATACCCAATCACACTTTAATATTATTAATCATGGGCAAAGGTCCAAAAATGCCCCTTACGTTTACCTCGATATCCCACTTGCACCCTAAACTAATTTTTTTTCTCCAAAAGTACCCTTAACGTTACAAAAATCAGGTCACTTGTGCCCCTCCCATTAACAAATCTGCCACATAGACTAACGTGACTAACACCTCATCTAAATTTGCTTACAAGGCATGAACACCTCATCTACTTTTGCTGACACATAACAAAAATAATATTTAATAAAAAAATTATATTTTTTCTCCCTCTTTTCTTTCTCTAATCTTCTTCCTCTATTCTCTCTCATCTGTCTTCCTTATCAAATTGGGAGATCATCATCAGCAAGAACAGAGGTTCACAAAATTAAACCCACTCAAAAGCTATAATATTCATCCTATTCCTCTTCTTCAAATTCGTGTGTACCATATTGCATGCTCCTGCCGGCGTAATTTTCCACCATCATAGCAACCCCTTCTTCTTCTTTAGATTTCTATTTCAAAATCCCAAGTTTTTTTACTAAAATTCTTTAGAGTAATTCTTGTTTCAAATTTCAGAAATTGAAAGTTTGCTCACAAATTTTCGAGTGAAAATTAAACAAACGATGATAGTGGTGGGTCAGTTTATCCCCAAAAAATTAGATCAAAAATTTGAGGAACAGAGTATTTATATACATATTATCTATAGAATTTCATCTTAATTTGCTCCAGATCTCTCTATGAATGGAGATCTAAAATTTGCTCCAATATTTATATATCCAAATGAATAACAAAGTATTCATATACCCAAATTTGAAATAACTCTGTTAAGATGAAATTAAAATACCCAACTGAATAACAGAGTATTCATATACCCAAATTAAGCAAATAACTCTGGTAAGATGAAATTAAGCAAACATATTCCAGTATTTATATACCCAAATTTGCTCCAAATGAATAACAGATGGTGGGGGTAGGGGTGGGGGCGGTGATTTAGATTTTTGCTATTGTTTAGAGATATACGGGGCTTATTGTTGTTTGGTGACAGAGCTGGGTCGACATGGGAGTCGCGAGAGTCGAGGAGGAGGAGGTGATCGGTGGTCGGAGGAGGAAGTGATTGGTGGTGGATTTGGGGTTTTTTTTATTGTTAATGAAAAAATGAAGGAAGGAGATGAGAGAGAGGAAAGAGGAAGAAAAGAAAAAAGATTTCTTTTTATTAATTTTTATTCTTGACACGTGTCAGCCACGTCAAAAATAAATTAACATCTGTTTGTTTAGTTGGCATTTTTTTTAACGGAAAGAGTATATTTGAGCTACGTTTTATAACGTTAAGGGTACTTTTGGAAAAAAAATTAGTTTAGGGTGCAAGTGGGATATCAGGGTAAACGTCAAGGGCATTTTTGGACCTTTGCCCTTATTAATCATTTAATAATATTAAAATAATTTACTAATGGTATTAATCATTTAATAATATTTTCATCAATTATTAATGCTTTAATATAATATTATTAATCATTTAATAATATTTCATTCACTTCTTGATTTTATTAATCACTTAATAATATTCTAATCATTTACCTTTAACAATAACTTAATCAATTATAATGGAGATTATAAATAAAACTCCTTATACTATATATGGAATAATTTCAACATTATAATTGCTTATAGAATAAATATTAATCAACTAAAAATAAATTGAGAATTATAACTACTTGTAAAATGAATATTAGGTTATTATATCTCGAGATAATTTTGAGATTATAACCGCTTATAAAATGAATATTTGATTATTATATCTCGAGATAATTTCAACATTATAACTCGCTTATAAAATGAATATTCTTATTAAATACTTGAAGAAAATGGGACATAAGAATCGCTATATAAAAATATATTTTCTACTTTATAAGAGAAATAAATCGGACATCATAACTACTTGTAAATAGGAATTTTGTACTATATACTTAAAATAATTTGGGCATTATAACTTCTTGTAAAAGTATATTTTACTAAATATATAAAGAAGAATGAAAATAATAACCACTAGAGTAAATACCTCTAGAAGTTGCAATCTTTAACTAATCCTTTGCAATCTCACAAGAACTCTCTCTTTCTAATTCTTGATTATAACTTTGCTTTGTAAATTGGTGAAGAACTAATGAGCTTAGCCCCCTATTTATAGGAAAACATATTTTCTCTATTTGTACGTTAGGGGCTCGGCTTATTACAGTTTGGTACCTAGGTTAATTACACTTTAGTACCTAATTAATTGCCCCTTAGTCCCTCAAAATATCTTCCACCAGGTGAAATCATCTTTGTGTTTTTTTAAGGATGATGTCATGTTTCAATTTAAGTTCACATGGATTGGTTCTATTTAGTAATTGTTAGGTTTGTAATATTCATGAACGCAATCAAATTGCACAAATTTAGCGAAAACGTGTAAAAATCAGAGTTTAAAAATTTTACAAACCATATACCCGGATCACCCTTTATACACAATTATTAATTAAACGAAAAAGATGAATAAGAAACATACCCTTGAAGATTCGAGCTTCCTCAGGTACAAGTTCACCTCCAATCCTTTTCGCGTTCAACTTGAATCCACCGGGTTTGGTTCCTTCCTTTGATCAACGTTAGCCACCCAAGTGTTTGGCCTCTAGAGGTTATCCATCAAGGAAGAAGAAGGATTCAAGAAGATGGGTGGTTGGCTAAACCCTAGTTTTTCTATCTCTATAGAAAAGGAGCGCACTTCCAACCATTGAAAATATAACGTAGTCTTAATATCGATATAAGACTCCTCTTATAAAGATATTAAGTAACCCTATTAAAATAAGGTATTATTTAATTAAACCCTTTTAATTAAAGGGGCTCCCTAATCTTATTAGGGATAATTAATTAAACTCCTTTAACTAATTTTCCTTCCTAATCCAATTAAGAATAAGCGAGAGTACTTATATTAAATTAATTCCTAAACTCTTTTAGAAATTAAAATAATAATAATAATTGTAATAATATTAATAAGACTCCTCTTATTAATTTATATTTAATATTTCTAAAATACTAAATAATAAATATTAAGCTATTTAATTTATTCTATCACCATAGATTAAATTAAATATACATAACTATATTATTACGATTATGCCATTAACTTCTTAAATAATTATTCTTCCTTTTATGGTGTGACCCTTTAGGTTCTCCATTTTAAATAGGTTGTGAATAAATCAATTAGAACAATTCTAATCTTATTTAAATAAATAAATTAAACAATTAATTTATTTAAATAAATAATATTTATTCTACAATAGGATAAGCCTCCTAGCGATCAACGACTTTCCGAGATAATATAGATTTCAACATTAATCATAAAAGAACCTTTGAGTAAATAGTTATCGTACAATTCAATCCTTCCACCATACAATGTCCCAATTAAATATAAGACATGGAATTACGCACAAGTCTTATTTTATTTAATTATATGTATTTCGATCCTTAAATGCACAACACCAAATAATGCAAATTAGAAACTCCTTTCTAATTTCATTACGCCTTCGCCAAGGACTCTAGGGTTGTCATTTATCGAATCACATAGGACATTTCTCTTCTTTTAATAAGTGGTAGATTCTTTATTGATCATACATTATCTCCATGTACAACTTATTATACCCAAGCATACCCTTTGATATACCCTAAGGGTCTTAAGGAATAAGTCAAAGTATAACTCATCATACACAAGATACTATGATGATCTCAAGTCCAAGGATCACTTGTAGACTACTATCACTACTGAGAATTCTATTGGCGGTAAGTAAAACTCCATTAGGTATTCCTTAGCGAGCCACGTTCAAATTGAACTTATTCTCTAATAAGCACCTACATACTTGCTTTAGTGTCTCCACACAAATGATCATGAGATCAATCATCCTCATCCAATGAGCAAGCAACGTATGTACCAATCTATCCGGATTCACTAATTCCCAATTTAGTAATCCAATGATTGGGAACTATTTTAGTTTTAAGCTTTTAAGAATTTAGATCTCATTAGAATGATCATCATCATTATTCTAAAAGCATTGCTTAAAACTATGGGTTTATCACATATTATAAAACGACATCATGTAGATAATTAAAAGCCTTTAATAAATTAATACTTTTTATTAATAAATGAATAAGATTGTTACAAAGTATATGCTTTATCATCAAACATGATTGGCTTGTGTGCATACTACTTTCAATCTCCCACTTGCACTAAAGCCAATCGTCATGGTATCTCATACTCTTCTTCTAAGTAACGATTATCCCGTTGGATAAGCTTTAGTTAATGGATATGTAATGTTGTTCATGAGAGTCCACTATCTCTATAGTGATTTCCATCTTTCAATGATTCTAATAATCAAATGAAAGTGCCACAACACATGTTTAGATCCAAGATGAGACTTAGGAACTATTCCTAGTTACGTAATGAACTTTTAATCCAAACAATCAACTTGCGACTTCATTTATAGCTATATACTTTGTCTTTATCACTAAACTAACAACTCTTTCTTTGTTTGGAACCTTTCCAATTCTTTGCACCTTAAAGATAATTTTTACCTTAAAGTGGATTTTTTCATCATCTAGTCTGTCCTCGAAAAACTTGAGTTTGTTAAGCCCTCTAGTTTTAATTTAGACCCACCATGAATATGATCACATCCTTAGTGCCGGTTAAGTATTTTAAGATGTTTTTTCACTGACCCATAGTGAACTTCTCCATAATATGACTGATCAACATCAGGTCTCGTACATTTCATTGCATACATGATTGTCACTCATGCGACCTCTCTTTTCAGGAGTCTATGGGGACTATAAAGAGAGATACACTCCATAGCTTATCAACATGAGACATCTCTTGGAGTTTGCCATGCTAAACGACTTTAGCTTCAAATGAATATACGTTCCTTGGGTTAAGTTGAGCATCCTTTTAAATCTATCTATATAGATTTATATCCCCAATTAAGATACTCTTCTAAATCATTCATGGAGGAATGTTTAGACAACTTTATCTTTACTGATTGTAGCATTGGTATGTCATTCCTTATCCGTAGTATATCAACATATAGTACTAGGAATGTCACGATGCTCCCACCCGACTTTTTGTACACACTAGAACTCTTACCTCATCGTATATAATTGGATCATCATCATCTATGATGTCGTACCTCATCATCATCATCTATGATGAATCCATACCTCCTAGGTATCTTGAAGACTATTCGATTTACGATTGAGGTTTGTGGTACGATGGAATTACATCTACTGAGTTCCTCTTATTTGACTTATAGTGTTTTGTGGTTCTTGAACTCTTCAAGATCTATTATCCTCCCACTAGCCCCTTTTAATGATAAACACCTTTATCTTAGAAGGCAGCGTGTTTCGTAACAAACACCTTTTGCTAAGTAGAATTATAGAACATATACCCTAAACTTACTTTAGGATGTCCCACAAATCATACATGTCAAATCTTGTCCCAAGCTTATCCTTTGAAACCTTTTTTCACATAAGTTGGACAACCCCTTATCTTAACATACTTAAGATTAGGAATCCTCCCTGTTCATAACTTTTATGGAGTCTTGGGGCCGGATTTAGAGGTTACCTTTTCGTAGATATGCATCCATTTCTAGGACATGACCCTAGAAGGATAATGGAATGTCAGTAAAATCATTATGGACCGCACCATGTCCAACAAGGTACGATTTTTCATTCAGATACATCAATCAATTATTGCGTATCAGGATGTGTCCATTATGAGAAAACCATTTGAGATGATCTAGAAACTTATTGCATAAGTATTTATTCCTTGATCTAATCAAAGAATCTTAATACTTTGCCAATTTGTTTCACTTCTGAATTCTTTGAACCTTTCAATTAATTCACACTTGTATTTCAATAAATACATACATTCAACTCTTTGAATGATCATCTCCTTTTCTTATACTAGTTTGTTCAATTTACAAAATAATTTTTCACGTAAAGTCAGTATCTACGAAATCCATTAAGTAATCTTTCAGTTCTATACGAAACATTATTATTATAAATAGAACAACAATTATTCTTAATTATAATACCAGGTTACCTTTTCGTAGATATGCAACCATTTCTAGGACATGACCCTAGAAGGATCTTTGGAATGTCGGTAAAATCATTATGGACGCACTACCATGTCCAACAAGGTGCGATTTTTCATTCGAGATACATCAATCAATTATTGCGTATCGGGATGTGTCCATTATGAGAAAACCATTTGAGATGATCTAGAAACTTATTGCATAAGTATTTATTCCTTGATCTAATCAAACAATCTTAATACTTTGCCAATTTGTTTCACTTCTGAATTCTTTGAACCTTTCAATTAATTCACACTTGTATTTCAATAAATACATACATTCAACTCTTTGAATGATCATCTCCTTTTCTTATACTAGTTTGTTCAATTTACAAAATAATTTTTCACGTAAGTCAAGTATACGAAATCCATTAAGTAATCTTTCAGTTCTATACGAAACATTATTATTATAAATAGAACAACAATTATTCTTAATTATAATACCAAAAATTTTATTGTCCAACAATAAAATGGAAATAATGTTTCTAACAAGAATTAGAATACAATAACAACTTATTGACTTAATAGATTTGCTCGTAGGCAGTGCTAAACTATAAGTTTCTATAGCTAATGCAGGAACCTTTGCTTCATTTTCCACACATAGGATTACTTATCTTTGTTTAACTTTCTACTTCTGCTTGGTCCCTTCATAAATCTATATTTATGATAACCAAAGTCGGTATCCAATACCCAAGTAGAACCTTGACTTAAAGAAAAAATTATTTTAAATCATGAACAAATTTGTATTTGTAACCAAAACTTCACTAAGCTTCTTTGGTTAGCCTCTGCAAGATGCTTCTTGCAGTTTCTTTCTAGTGTCCAGGCTTATTGTAGTGGAAGCAAACTCCTTTACTATCTGTATCAGTTTTGTTCTTATTATCCTTTGTTTTTGCCTTTTATTCATTTACCTTCTTTGAATCGTTCTTCTTTTCAGAAGATCCTTTGGCCCCTACCAGTAAGACTTTTTTTTTCTTGGTTGGAAAGTCACTCTCAACATTTTCAACATGTTAAGCGAATCAGCGAGGCTGATATCTAGCTTGTTTATATGAAAAATTCACAACAATTGTGAAAGGAGTCCGGGAGTGAGTGCAAGATCAAATCTTGGCTCAACTCTCCATCCATGACAAAACCAGTTGTCCTAATTGATTAATCAAATTGATTATGTTAAGAACTTTTTGTCTGTACTATAGTGTCATTGGCCATTCTAGATCGGAAGAGCTCCTTAGATATCTAATATCTATCAGTCCTACTTTCCTCACCATCAACTACTTGATGTGTAGGAATATAGTAGGAGCATCCATAGTTTCATCTTGTGATTTGAAGCTTGTTACTCGTGGATGCTGAGCATGATGCATTGAGCCAATTGTGCATCATCTTGCAACTTTCTAAAAGTAGAAATCTCTTCCTCGGAGGCATTATGCGCAACCATTGCGAGGATAGGCGTATTAAGGACATAAGATAGTTTTTCGACTATGAGAACTATTCTCAAATTCCTTAACCAATCCGTTTTAATTGGTTAAGTTAATTTAGCATCTAATATGCTTCGTGATGATAGTAATTTTAGACATTGTAAAATTTTGTAAATGAATTTGTAATTAACAACATTTTAACATACATTCTTTTATTAATTACCAAAATAATTTAGGTCTTGTTTTAAATTGGTATCTCCCACTATTTTCTTCAAACTATATTACCCTCACATATATAGTTCGGCAAAATCTAATTAAAGATTTGCTAGTGAGAATAATGATCCCATTTCAAATGTATATAGCCTTGTGGTGACACAACAAACTATATATAAATAAATAGGTAGACAACTTTTGTCAATTACATCAACTATGCAACTCCTTGTATTTTGCCTCTTAGATTATTTTGATCAAGTGGTGGCACATCCGAATCAAAATTATTCAAGTTAAGTCCAACCTAGCACTCCATATATTCAAAAAAAGAAAAATATCATCCTTGTGGTGACACAACAAAACAATATTGTTCAATTTTCTTTATAAGCATCAAATGTGATAAATTAACATCTTAAATACTTAATACTTGCCTTGTGGTGACACAACAAACTCATATTAAATATTTAATACTCTATTAATTTTATCATGCTAGAAGAAAGCGACGTTCGATATTCCAAATATCTTTGAACGCAACTTAGGACTTAATATAAAAAATTTTTTGAGGATTTATTATTAAATTTTTCTCATCTTGTTTTAATAAGCGTATGCATATATATATAAAATATAAATCGTATTAATAAACATAAAGCATGTTTTCATATATATATATAATATATATATATAGTATAGCATGCACATATAGAATACTATATTCTACGGATTGATTATGGACTTTTTATTCTAGTTTGGTTCACTAGAGCCACCAAGTGAACCAAAAGGTCAAACCCTAGGGGTGCAAGAATTAATATTTAAATATAACTATTACATTTAAACCGAGGCTCCATTATAAAGCGGGTCTTCACGCCTCCTTGCTCCTTGAACTCTAATTCTTCAAAATTAATTCTAACTATTCTTATTACAAAACTATTTGAAATAAATAGAAACCTTGATCGTGATCGAGGGAAGTACATAGGAGGAGATAGAATTTACATTCGGAAAAATTAGAGAAGGCGAGTCTGTGAGACCCCATTTAATAAAACTCATACATTCATGCATTCAACTAAAATAAAATCCAATCACATTGGTCGATAGTCCATAATCAATCTCATTTATTATCATACATATCACCATATGCATCAATACATAACATTCATCTGATGAATAATAAACATTCAATATATATATTGATATCATTTAATGGGCAAATTTAGTTAGTATAAAATCTATTTTTGAATCAAAATAAACTCCTTTATTTTAATCCAAATTTAAATCAAAATAAAACTATTTTATTTTAATTTATCCAATTTTGAATAAAATAAACTATTTTATTTTAATCAAAATCTTTAATCAAAATAAACTCTTTTATTTTAATTAATTATGGAATCCAATTCCATAAAAAAACTTTTATTAAAGGAAACACGGATTCTATTTCCTATTCACAAATAAACTCCTTTATTTTGAATAATATGAAATCTTATTTCATATCTAAATAAACTCCTTTATTTAAGGAAATTAGGATTCTCTTTCCTATTCACAAATAAACTCTTTTATTTTGAATAATATGAAATCTTATTTCATATCTAAATAAACTCTTTTATTTAAAATCCAATTTCAACTCCAATTAGTTATCATGGAATCCAATTCCAACTCTAATTAGTTATCATGGAATCCAATTCTAACTCTAATTAATTAGCATGAAATTTAATTTTTAAAATTAAAATAAACTTTTATTTTAAGATTAAAATAAACTTTTATTTTAAAATTAAAATAAACTTTTATTTTAATTATAAAATAATTAAGAATATATATAACCCGTTAGAAATACACGTTGTAATCATATAACTCGATTCATGTAGTATATATATATATATATATATAATATATATATATATATATATATATATATATATATATATATATATATATATATATATATATATATATATATATACACACACACTTTTACGGTGGAAAATCAATAAAGTAATCACATATTACTTAACAAGTGAATGTAATCATGATTCCACCAGAATTATATATACCACGTAAATCCCTAGAATTTTGTTAAGTAAATATAGTAAATACTAACAAGCTTTCACAGTACCCTTTTTCAAAATAGGATCTAAACGTGGTTTACAACAGTTTTTCGGAAATTTATTAAGCATTTTTATTTATTTATTTATTTAAATTTTATCCAACAAAATTATGCCCAATTAAATTGTTCTAAACACATATCAATATACATATCAAATTAAAATAATTAATAATTCGCATAAAGGTTTGGCTCTGATGCCACTGTTAGGTTTGTAATATTTATGAACGCAATCAAATTGCACAAATTTAGCGGAAGCGTGTAAAAATCGAGTTTAAAAATTTTACAAACTATATACCCCGGATCACCCTTTATACACAATTATTAATTAAGCGAAAAAGATGAATAAAAACATACCCTTGAAGATCCAAAGCTTCCTCAGTACAAGTTCACCTCCAATCCTTTTCGCGTTCAACTTGAATCCACCGGGTTTGGTTCCTTCCTTTGATCGGCGTTAGCCACCCAAGTGTTTGGCCTCTCAGGGTGATCCACCGAGGAAGAAGAAGGATTCAAGAAGATGGGTGGTTGGCTAAACCCTAGTTTTTCTATCTCATAGAAAAGGGCGTACTCTCCAAACCATTGGAAATATAACGCAGTCTTAATATACGATATAAGACTCCTCTTATAAAGATATCAAGTAACCTATTAAAATAAGGTATTATTTAATTAAACTTTTTTTAATTAAAGGGCTCCCTAATCTTATTAGGGATAATTAATTAAACTCCTTTAACTAATTTTCCTTCCTAATCCAATTAAGAATAAATGAGAGTACTTATATTAAATTAATTCCTAAACTCTTTTAGAAATTAAAATAATAATAATAATTGTAATAACATTAATAAGACTCCTCTTATTAATTTATATTTAATATTTCTAAAATATTAAATAATAAATATTAAGCTATTTAATTTATTCTATCACCATAGATTAAATTAAATATACATAACATATTATTACGATTATGCCATTAACTTCTTAAATAATTATTCTTCTTTTTTATGGTGTGACCCTTTAGGTTCTCCATTTTAACCCGGTTGTGAATAAATCAATTAGAACAATTCTAATCTTATTTAAATAAATAAATTAAATAATTAATTTATTTAAATAAATAATATTTATTCTCTGATAGGGATAAGCCTCCCACAGCGATCAGCGACTTTCCGGATAATATAGATTTCAACATTAATCATAAAAGAACCTTTGAGTAAATAGTTATCGTACAATTCAATCCTTCCACCATACTGATGTCCCAATTAAATATAAGGCATGGAATTCTTTGTCAATTCTTATTTTATTTAATTATATGTATTTCGATCCTTAAATGCACTGACACCAAATAATGCAAATTAGAAACTCCTTTCTAATTTCATTCTTATAACTGGCCAAGGACTCTAGGGTTGTCATTTATCGAATCACATAGGACATTTCTCTTCTTTTAATAGAAGTGGTAGATTCTTTATTGATCATACATTATCTCCATGTATAACTTATTATACCCAAGCATACCCTTTGATATACCCTAAGGGTCTTAAGGAATAAGTCAAAGTATAACTCATCATACACAAGATACTATGATGATCTCAAGTCCAAGGATCACTTGTACTACTATCACTCTGAGAATTCCTATGGCGATTGGTAAGTAAAACTCCATTAGGTATTCCTTAGCGAGCCAACGTTCGGTGAACTTATTCTCTAATAAGCACCTACATACTTGCTTTTAGTGTCTCCACACAAATGATCATGAGATCAATCATCCTCATCCAATGAAAGCAAGCAACGTATGTACCAATCTATCAGGATTCACTAATCCCCAATTTAGTAATCCAATGATTGGGAACTATTTTAGTTTTAAGCTTTCTAAGAATTTAGATCTCATTAGAATGATCATCATCATTATTCTAAAAGCATTGCTTAAAACTATGGGTTTATCACATATTATAAAACAGCATCATGTAGATAATTAAAAGCCTTTAATAAATTAATACTTTTTATTAATAAATGAATAAGATTGTTACAAAGTATATGCTTTATCATCAAACATGATTGGCTTGTGTGCATACTACTTTCAGTAATTTCACATATAAATCCAAGGGTAATTTAGTCATTTCATCATTACTAGAAAACTTCCTAGCAATTTCCTCCTAGGACTCATTGGTCATTAGTAGCTTTCTCCAAGGGCAAAAGAGTCAACACACCATTGCTAGGAAACTTCCTAGAAATTTCTTCTTAGGACACATGAGTCATTAAGTACTTTATTTTGGTCAATATAGTCATTTCCAATAATTTCTTACCTTTAACTCAAGTATGGTTTTTTCCTAACCATAGATATTCTACTAACACATGTCCCATTATTTTGGGCTACTAAATTAAATTTTTTAGGCCTGCTGAATAAATTGTTTGGGTCATGTAAAATAGCATGGTCGAAAACTTAAAATCTATCGTACCCTAATTATTTAATTAGGGTTTCCATTCTACTCATTATGGAATTTAAATATTTACTCATGTACACTTAATTTTATAACCCAATTAGACTTGCCTTAATAAATTGAGATAATAAAATTAATCTCTTAGGTTAGTATATATTTTAAATACTAAAAATCTTCAATTCTATAACCCTTAGGTTATTTAATTTTCATACCTAACATATAATATTAAGTTCTATTACTTTCTTATTAATTCTATTTTTACAATATAGTTTATTTAATCACACACCTATTTCACATAAGTCACAAAATTATTTACCATCATTTATTAATAATTATTATATTCACTTTCATCTTATAATATCTCTTCATCCGAAATTTATTTGCTTAATAAATTTTCCACATATATAATCCCTTTTTACTTTTCAAAATTTCTATCATTCTCATTTAATTTCTTTACATTTCTTAAAAATTCAAATCAAACCATATAGGTTCTTTAAATTTTTTAATTAATCCTCTATTTCCCATCTAGATTTTATCCTTTAATCTTTATTTAATCATTCAAGATTTTATTTATAAATCTTATAAATTTGCGGGTTGTCACATTCACCCCTTCTTCTAAGAATTTCATCCTCAAAATTACAGCCTACTAATCTCTACTCCATTTATTCACTAATAATAGGTTTTCAATTTAACATTTATCTGATTTCATTCTCCATTAATGAGTACATAGTGTTTCCTTCTATGAGGATCTCCTCTATCATCACATTCTACTATGATTTCTTTCTAACAAGTTAAAACTTTTCATATTATGTTGAGGAGTTATAAAGACCATGAACACATAGTTTTAACGGTATTCACAACGCAAAACGGTAACTACTATATATGTTACAAAGAAGATAAACTACTCTGCTAGTACTTTAGGTGATTAGCCTATCGTATGCTTACGTTGTGCACAACGTATCAATCTTGTTTAGTGGCTATTTGCGCTACTAGATTGGACTATTTTATCTAATTGGGATTGTTCACCTCAGACTTAGTATAAAAGTCCGTACCAAAATAATTTGGTTCGGGATAAATTCTCAAAGAGATACTTGAATTTTCATAAACATTTGTCTAGCTGAATCAAATATATAGCTTAGACGTATACCAATAATTCGAACATTAATCGAAATATGTGTCTGATCAAATTCAATTGGCAATAAATTATCTTTAAAATTTTGAAAATATATCATTTTATGACGTCATGATTCGCACTGTATTTACAGTTCGTTTGAGGATTCCGTCATTTTGTGATTTTTTTTGCACTTCATCATACCATAGTGGGATGACGATCCTTAGATTACATCCAACACTAGGTAATACTGCATTGATGATTCCATCATTTTTATCATTTCTGCACCAAGTTCCATGATGCATTAATGATATATAAGATACATTTTGATATTTTTCAAATCATGTTGCCTAGCCCAAACAATTAGCAAAGACTTTTCTTTTAAACGGTTCAAAACCATTGAAAATCATTTTTGGTGTTATCATGCCGCAACAGGTAACGATGTGTTAGTGGCTCGAAGTTCACATCCACACACTTGAGGATAACAAAAATTCATTTATATTTTTAAAGGCACATCAGTGCGAATTTAGGTTGATGTCAAAAATTTTGAAGTCTAACATTGATAGAAGATTTGGAATACCTATACTTCCTTCATCAACTCCGATTTTCTCCAATGCTTCATTGCTAATAATTCTATCCATTTCTAACATTCTTAAAGCTTACTACACTGAAAATCCTTAGTTCTTCATTCACAACTCTTCTATATCCTAGTATAGTTCATCAAACTTACCACACATTATGAGTTCGGGAACTTACCACAATAATATGAGTTTAAGAACTTATCCTACTAATATGTAGTCCAAGAACAGATCAGGGACTGTCCACATGCTTAGGGGGTTTTAAAAACGTATCATACGATTATGCTTCACAAACTTACCATAAGTATGAGTTTTAAGAACTCGCACCTATTCTTAATATTCTCTAACTATCAAATATAAATATGAGAAAATAATCACCTTCTCGTCATATGTATATCGATAGCGCGATACCAATATTTCATTGATTATCAATGTGATAAACTGAGTAGTCATTAGACTAAACACAAACCCCTGCCCATACAAAGGTTTGTACAACTCAGCTATCACATGAGTCCTCAATTAAAATCCCACATAACTCTAATTTTATCTTGCTCTTTTCTTAATACGAACTTTCTTTAATCCGTATCTCATCATTTATCACTCATTCCGAGTTTTATCTGTGTACTATTTTCTAGTACCCTTTTTCGTACAGCAATTCTGCTATCAAATTTCAATCATTCGATTGATCATTTGTCTTCTCATGTCTTAATCAGATCATGTCGTGATCTTTCTTTATAATCATGTTATATTATAATTCTTTCCTATCTTATGATCGTTTTGTTTTTCGATCTTCTTATCATTCCTTAATTATATTATACTATGATTTCCTTGAGGCTCTTAGTCCTATAGACTTTGTCTATTCATCATTATTTATCATCTTTATTATTGGAGTTAGATAACTCCGGATTCTTATCTTTATAACTCTTCAAGATTCTTCTTTGAATCTTATTTATCTTCTTTTTTGCTTAATAATGAATTTCCTAAATTCATCTCTTAGCACTCTAAACTCTATTTGAGTTTATTCCTTATCCTTATCTCTGCGGTTATAACCTAAGGTACCCCTACCTAAGGTTTATAACCTACGGCTTTGATACCAACTGTAACGACCCCAAATTTGGGTTCCTTAACCCTCGAATCTGGTACGTCACGATACATCATCTTCTTAAACATTCTATAATTAATGCGGAATATATAAACATACATTGTTTATTTCAAAATAATTTTACAACATTTCTCAATGTCTATAACCTTAACTTGATACATACCTTCAATAATTTAAAAGGTTTACAATAATATTAATGTAAGATAACTTAATAGCTAAATGGTCATAACAATATATTCTTAGAATTTATCATCGTCCCTGTCTTTCTTCGAACCTTCATCTTAATCTAAAAATGTTATCATGATATATCAAGGGTGAATAACTATTTTTTCCAGCAAGTTTAAGTACAATAAAGATATATCATGATCGAAAAGGAGTAAGCTTTCAAGTTTTCAACAACGTATAATAATTGTGGAAGATTGAGAATCAAGTTTCAATAATTGAATGACTGAGTAAATAAGTTGAGTGGTCATCAATGACCATGAACATATTTAAGTGAACCTTATGGTAATCAAGGTGATCAGCCTTTCATACACGATGAAAATGTACAACATGCACAAAGTGTGAATCAATAATCATAGATGTGGAATAATTGTCAAGAATTAATCCACTAACATGCTTGAAACATAATAACTCGAGTTTGAGTTAGGGAACTTACAATAAATGTGAATATTGAATAATAAGCATAGATGTAGAATAATCAACAATAATTATCCACTAACATTCTTGAAAAATAGCAACTCGAGTTTGAGTTAGGGAGTACTTGCAATAAATGCGAATATTCAATAATAACCATAGATGTGGAATAATCAACAAATAATTATCCACTAACATGCTTAAAAAATAACAACTAGAGTTTGAGTTAGGGAACTTGCCTGTACCGCTGATTACCGCTAAGAAATCTAATTTAATCTCTTATAAAAGACCTATCATTTATAAGATTGATCTTTCAATCAGCATATCATATCATACCTCATAAGACTACTACTCCTAAAAATAAATTATCTAGCATTAAGCTACATAATCACTCATCAGATAATTCTTTTACTTATTAAAAATATCATCGTCCTTTGATAATATTTAAATCATTTAATCATTATCTTAAAATTCCATCTAATATTATTAATTAATTAATAATATCGTATTCACTTCTTAATTTAATAACATCTTAGTCACTCACAAATACTATTAATCATTTAATAATATCTTAATCAATTACAAATATTTTAATCATTTAATATATCACGCTTAATAATATTATTAATTATTTAATAATATTATTAATTATTTAATAATATTTTAATTAATTATTAATGCTTTAATCTAATATTATTAATTATTTAATAATATTTCATTCACTTCTTGATTTTATTAATCACTTAATAATATTCTAATCATTTACCTTTAACAATAACTTAATCAATTATAACCGATTATAAATAAAGCTCCTTATATTATATATGGAATAATTTCAAGCATTATAATTGCTTATAAATGAATATTCATCAACTAAAAATAAATTGAGAATTATAACTACTTGTAAAAGGAATATTCAGGTTATTATATCTCGAGATAATTTGACATTATAAGCGCTTATAAAATGAAAATTCGGTTATTATATCTCGAGATAATTTCACCATTATAATTGCTTATAAAATGAATATTCTTATTATTTACTTGAAGAAAGTCGAACATAGTAACTTCTTATAAAAGTATATTTTCTACTTTATAAGAGAAATAAATCGGACATTATAACTGCTTGTAAATAAGACTTTTGTACTATATACTTCAAATAATTTGGGCATTATAACTGTTTGTAAAATTATATTTTTACTAAATATATAAAGAAGAATGAAAATAATAACCACTAGAGTAAATACCTCTTGAAGTTGCAAACTTTAACTAATCCTTTGCAATCTCACAAGAACTCTCTCTTTCTAATTCTTGATTATAACTTTGCTTTGTAAATTGGTGAAGAACTAATGAACTTTGCCCCTTATTTATAGGAAAACATATTTTCACTAATTGCACGTTAGGGGCTCGACTTATTACAGTTTGGTACCTAGGTTAATTACACTTTAGTACCTAATTAATTGCACCATAGTCCCTCAAAATATCTTCCACCAGGTGATATCATCTTTGTGTTTCTTTAAGGATGGTGTCATGCTTACATCATGATGACATCATCTTTGTGTTTCTTTAGGATGATGTCACGCTTTCATCATCTCTTCTGTGATTGGTAGATTTAAGTTCATATGGATTGGTTCTATTTAGTAATTTCACAAATAAATCTAAGGGTAATTTAGTCATTTCTTCATTACTAGGAAACTTCATGGCAATTTCCTCCTAGGAGTCATTGGTCATTAGTAGCTTTCTCCAAGGGGAAAAGAGTCAACACACCATTGCTAGGAAACTTCCTAGAAATTTCTTCTTAGGACATATGAGTCATTAAGCACTTTATTTTGGCCAATATAGTCATTTCCTATAATTTCCTACCTTTAACTCAAGTATGGTTGTTTCCTAACCATAGATATTCTACTAACACATGTCCCATTATTTTGGGCTACTAAATTAAATAATTATCTTACCCTAATTATTTAATTAGGGTTTTCATTCTATTCATTTTGGAATTTAAATATTTACTCATGTACACTTAATTTTATAACCCAATTAGACTTGTCTTAATAAATTGAGATAATAAAATTAATCTCTTAGGTTAGTATATATTTTAAATACTAAAATTCTTCAATTCTATAACCCTTAGGTTATTTAATTTTCATACCTAATATATAATATTAAGTTCTATAACTTTCTTATTAATTCTATTTTTACAATATATATTTATTTAATCACACACGTATTTCTCATAAGTCACAAAATTATTTACCATCATTGATAAATAATTATTATATTCACTCTCATCTTATAATATCTCTCCATTTGAAATTTATTTGCTTAATAAATTTTCTACATACATAATTTCTTACTTTTCAAAATTTCTATCATTCTCATTTAAGTTCTTTACACTACTTAAAAATTCAAATCAAGCCATATAGGTTCTTTAAAATTTTTAATTAATCCTCTATTTCCCATTTAGATTTTATTCTTTAATCTTTATTTAATCATTCAAGATTTTATTTATAAATCATATAAATTTTCGGGTTGTCAGAGTGACGCCCCTAAAATAGGTGCACACAACCCATTTTTGGTTGCCAAAATACAACACTATAAACACAAATTCTCTTATTTAAAATTATTACCATGTCATATATAGTACAACACTATTTACACTTCAATTATTATAATGTCGTATAGAACGCAACAACACACATTTTACGTTTTCAGTACAATTAGTATGTCACACTGTTTTATAACTTGATGTGGAGAACCACTAATTCAAAACACTACTCTATACCCTTGTTCTCTTTGCTAACCCCAACTATATACACTTTTATTTTCTAAAAGGAAGTGTACTGAAGCAAAAAGGTGAGCACAAATAGCCCAATAAAGAATATTATGACTAAGATAATTAAATTATCAATAGCATTCATCAATAATAAATAAGATATTTAGAACATATGGTAGATGATAAAAGTTTTCAACCATAATTGCAGCGAAATCAACAATCCATTAAAAGAGTCAAGTAAAGCATAATGTCTACTATCTTCTCTAAATTAAAAATTTATCATCAATATTTTATTCTTGTAACACCAATCAATAGTTCCTCATTATACCAGAGATAAAGAAAACTTTCACCACATTATCTTTACCTGAAACCCCAACAATCATAGTTATACCAATTCACATATCTTGTTCCTAATCATGTTAATCAATTCATATTTGCACACATGCCAAATATATTCAATGGTAACACCAATAGTCATGATCATACTAGTCTACAATCTTTAGTCATAATCATGGCAACCAATTCATCTTTGCACTACAGACCAAAGATATTCAATTATAATACTAATGGTCATGATCATACCAGTTTACAGCCTTTGGTCATAATCATGACAGTTAATAATTCTTCTTTGCACACATGCCAAAGAGAAATTTTGCCACAATGATTATAATAATGATATAAAGGAAGAACAAAATAATAAGAACATTAAGGTTAAGAATAAAAATTAGGGATTTACAATTCAATTTGTCCAAAAGTCCAAGAATTTCTAAATTGTTAACATGACAACCAAAACGTGGATTCAAATTCAAGAATGATATTCAAGATTTATATTTCAAAGATAACGATTAAAACTCAATAAAAAGATTCAGGTAAATGAAATGATGCTAAATGAAGCAAAAACCTCCAAGGTATTTTTAATCATTTCAGGAATTATAGAAGCAATACATACCATAGAAAGTTCAGATTTAGGAGTATGAAAGAAAGTAATATCTCATTACGAATATGAAAGAAATGATATCCCTTATGAGTATTGAAAGAAAATAAAATCTCTTACCTTAGCACGTAACTAGATGTCGCTTTCTATGAAATTGATCAACCTGAACAATGCTTGCACTCTTTATCAACACTTGGAGTAACCTTACACTTAAAAAAATACTCACAATATTGTAGTAGAAGAATCTTATATTTTTGGTGTAGTGCTGGTGTGATTTGTTGCTCATTCGAGCAATCTATTTATACTAAAAATTGAGGATACAACTAGCACACACACTTTGATAAAATAACCAAATAAGCTATATAAAAATATTGGTAGTCAAATTTATGGCCCCAAAGAGAAAATTAAATCAACTTGTACACGTTTTAACAAGATATGTTGTTTACTGAGTTGTGGTCCAAACTACTTTAGGAAAAGTAGAGTATCAGCAAGTCCTGCCAAACTTACTTTTTGTAAAAAAAAAATAATTAAACTAACATCTACTTATCATACTTATCTTTAATCAACACTTTTTATTCCTCAATTATTTACACCTTTTCAATCTTTCAACAATTATCCACAATTATTATTAAAGACTCAAAATACTGTCAAATGGTCTAAATATATCATATCAAATAATATGAGTTATTATGTCATGACAATTATTGATTTAATAATATGAAATACTGTGCAGTTGCTACTATGACAATTATTAAGTTAATAATATGAAATATTATACAGTTACTACTGTAACCATTATTGAATCAATAATTATAAATACTGTGTAATACAGTGTGATACTGTAGAGTACCACGTTATTGTGGAATTGTTGTACTTTTATCAGAAGGTATTTTAACAGTTAACGGAAAAAAATTTGCTGTCAATTTTTAAAATTGTTATTTTTGTTGCTTTCCCTATCCGATAGTTATTATGTTATGGGGCCCATCAATGATATGACGTTATTTCGACGTCGTCGTACGAATATTCCTCGACAAAATAAATATTTCCTAACAGACTGTTCACTTCATATAATTTTTGCATAACACCCATAACTATAACATTTATTAAATCAACCCCTTACTATAAACAATTTAAATTCTATTAAAAATCGTGGTCACCAAAACATATTCACCTCGAATATAAACCAACTAATAATTCATAATTCATTCAAGGTGCCTTTATTTATCGCATTAAATTATTATTCATATTCCAAAACTTATAAGTGAATAACAAAACTTAAAAACCCATATATGACAATTTATTTTTAAAACGCTCGGTCCACTATTATGGTATTATCGCCATTAACTAAAATTTATTTGTCAAATTAATTAATTTTAACATAAACTAGACTTCAAATATTCTAATTTAGCCTCATGAATCACCCAAATCGGATTTAAAATAATTAACTTATACAAACATTAGAGCATGTTGCTAAAAATTCTGCTATAAAAATTCTAGATTAGTCACTTCTTAAAATTCATAACAAATCATATGTTAATCTTTAACGGTTCAAAATTGGTTAACCTATTCTCAGCTTATGTATGTATAACATATCCAAAAATTGTAAAGATCCAACGATCGAATCAAGAGATATAACCCACGTAATAAAGCTTAAGAAAACTAATTTTTTAGATTCTGGCAGACTATAAGTTCTTCAGACCAGTCTTATTCAAACAGTCACCATGAACAAACCACAAGGAATTTTCTGCTAATTCTTGATTATGTGTTTAGCTTATTTTCAAGACTTTCTTTTGATAAATGGTTCATCTCCTAACTCATTATACACAAAGAGTTATAGATTTTACAAAATCAAGTAGTTAAACTAATTTTTCTGAGAATTTCTAGATTTTTCGTTCTTCTTTTGATTTCTTAATTTCTCTTGTTTGATTCATGTTTATGAAAGTTTAATCTATCACAAACAAACACAAACATGATATCCATTCATAAACTTCATAAAATTTAATAATGCAAAATCAAAAGATTTAGCTTAGGATTTACCTTTCTAAAGTCTCCCTTTCTTCTTCTAATTTCTTCTTCTACTTCTCTTCCTTTTCTCTCTCTATTTTCTAATTTTTGTGAGAGTGAAAATGGGTGGGAGTATGCTGATTGCTATCCCTTTCTTCTTCGTTTTTTCTCTCTTTCTCTTTTTCTTCCTTTTCATCTTCTTTTGTTTTCTTGCTCCCCACCAACTCTCTCTCCCACCGTTAATTTTTTTTTATCCCATAAACTTTATCTCTCATCTCTTTTCAGATTTCAGCCACCCACATGCGCTACTCTTCTAAAAAAATTATTTCCTTTCCTTTTTATTGAAAAAAAATTAAAAATTAAAAATTAAAATTAAATATAAATGATATGTTTGAATATACTATGTTAATAATTTCATAAAAGTTAGGGTCTTACAACTCTGATGATTAATTCTAAGAGAAAACTGAGCTTTTTGTATTATATTTCTTGTATGTTTTACAAACAAAGTTGTCCTATATGTATGATAATCACCTAAGCTAGAATCATGTGATTTATAAAATTACCTAAACTAGAATAAAGGAATTTAATAACGATTCACTAGGAGTATCACCATCAATGCTTTGATGTTCTTGTGAAGGTGTAGATGATGGACTGGGATGATGGTCAGACAACATTGATGAGAGCGACTCTTGCAATTGTTCATGACTACGAAGAAAGTTAGAAAACAAATCTAATAATAATGAAAGATTTATTAGATAATAGTATTGAACAAAATCACTGAAGGAATCATAAAACCCATCAACAAGAGACTCAATGAGCTCGGCTTCGAGAATGGGTTCTCCGGCTCGGTTAAGTGTGTATGCAAGAGATTTTGCCTCAGAAATATAGTTCGTCACAGATTGACTAGAAATTTTTTGGTGAGAATGAAGTTGGTCAAAAAGGTCCGCCACATGCCAATTATATTTTTCATAATCATTATAAATTTGAGAATCATTGGGACAAGATTCTTGGAATGATTCTGGGTTAAGCCACATTTCCAAATCGTAGGAAGAAGAAGAAAAATTAGAAGCCATTGATAGTAAAGGAATAATGTGGAAAAAGGAGAAAAGAAATTAGAGAAATTAAAACTAATTTGTCTATAATTAATTGATGGGACAAAGTGAGAATAGATGTGGGATATATTATGGGTTGAATTGTTCCGCAATAAACAGAGATAGCTGAAGGTAGGCATTAAAAGATGAATAAAAAAAAGGGGAAGAAAATAGTTTATAAGCCGTTAGGCATTCTAGCTCTGATACCAGATTAATTCTAAGAGAAAAAGTTGAGTTTTTTGTATTATATTTCTTGCATGTTTTACAATCAGAGTTGTCCAATATATATATATATATATATATATATATATATATATATATATATATATATATATATATGATAACCACCTAAGTTAGAATCAAGGAAATTATAAAATTAAGGATTCTCAAGAGATAATTATGGTAATTCAAAACTAATATCCTAACTACATGCAGATTATTAGTTTGGTGTTAATACTGGTAATATCATTAGCCATTAAAATTATTGTAATGACTTTTCACTCTTAATTAATTCTAGTACATGAAGGCTTAATTATGCATGTTGAACCAAATTTACAATATTTGCAGCCTCAACATTGAAGCATGGGAATTTATGATATTTTTAGGCTTCTTATGTGCAGCATGGTACGTACACAATCAATGGCTATACTTTTCTTCACATCTGTTTCTCTCCCTAACCCAATTTTCTAAATAATTTGCTTCACTTTTACCATTTTTCATGAATATACAGTGTTCGAGTTTCGAATGAACTGGGAGTAGGAAATGCTAAAGCTGCGGAATTTTCAATTAAAGTCATATTAATCACTTCATCATGTATCGGAGTTTTCTTCTGCATTTTAACTTTAATTCTTGGCGATAAGATCTCGTATTTTTTTACCGATAGCGAGGAAGTTGCAAAATCTGTCTCAAGAATATATATCCTACTTGCATTCTCCATGTTTCTCAATAGCATTCAAACAGTTCTATCAGGTTAGTAACTGTGTATATAACACGTTTTACCATGGGATAAATATGCATGCATGCCTCCAATTCTTATTTATTTTTGTGATGGTGAAAAGATATCGTAAAAAATTTAACTTTTTTAACCCTTGATGAGGTAGCTCAGTGCTTAATAGTTCCTCTTTAAAAGTCGTAGCGAGACTTTTTGGCAAAGGGCTTGAGGCTAACCCTAATTTGTATGTAACAAGGGTTTTATATATATATATATATATATATATATATATATATACATTGGATCATTTGATCGACTCCGAGACTGATCGATCAAATCCCGACCCTATTTTTTTTTTTTTTTTTTTTTAAACAACTAATTTTTTTTTTAATATTTTATGGGAAATTTTTTCATAATCATGATGTTTTAGGCGTGATTTGAATACATATACCAAAAAATGTATGCATACGATCGCACAGATATGCATGCACTGTTTTTGTTATAATGATCCAAATCACATCCAAAACATCAGTATTATATAAAAATTTCAGCCCATAAAATATTAAAATTTTCTTTTAGTTGTTTTAAAAAAAAGTTCAGTATTTTAAGAGAGTCCTGAGTCCTGATAGAGCAGGACTATATATATATATATATATATATATATATATATATATATATATATATAATGTGACTAGTGGTTGCATATGTTCCTCGTTATACAAGGGATACTCATTTTTTTATCACTTATGCATATTTTTATACCCTATCGGATTGTCGTCCGCTCCTCCACTGTCCAAGCAATTTCCAAATTCTAACTCCATCCCACTGCAAGCTCAGCCTAGTCCTCTATCCACTCAGCCTGATCTTCCAAACCTCCTAACTGACCCAACAAGCCCACTGTCTGTCTTACCCACCACATCCAGCCACCAACTCACATCACACCACGCCAAATTTCACCTTCTCCTAGTCCACTATTAGTCCCAAGCAACATGTCTTCGACTCCACCCGAGCCTACCTCACCCGGCTTACCACAACTACTCGGTGTATCCAATCCCCGTGTGATGAAGTCCTTACACCCGATGCATACGAGACTTCGCAATAATATTATTCGGCCAAAGGAGTTTACAGACGGCACGATTCGGTTTCCTTTGTCTCGGGCTCTTTTGGCGACTTGTACACCTGAACAAGTCGAACCCACTTGCTATACACAGGCGGTAAAATTTTCGGCATGGTGTGCGGCTATGAACAGTGAGTTTGATGCACTTATGCGCAACGGCACTTGGACACTTGTTCCACCCCTATCTCACAACTCCATCATTGGATGCAAATGGGTTTTTCGCATTAAGCACAAACCTGACGGGTCCATTGAGAGACATAAAGCGAGACTAGTAGCCAAGGGGTTCCATCAACAACAAGGGCTCGACTATGATGAGACATTTAGTCCGGTTATCAAACCTACGACGATTCGGCTCATACTCTCCTATGCGGTAACTTGTAATTGGGTTATTAAGCAAATTGATTTTTCTAATGCCTTTTTACATGGTTTTCTTTCAGAGACAGTTTACATGCAGTAACCTCTAGGTTTTGTTCATCCACACTTTTTGCATCATGTATACAAGTTACGCAAAGCGCTTTACGGCCTCAAACAAGCACCACGGGCCTGGTTCTCGCGCTTAAGTTCAAAGTTATTAGCACTCGGGTTCATTAATTCTCGGTCCGATACGTCCTTGTTCATTCGTCGGCAAGCCTCTACATGCATTTTTGTTCTTATCTACGTGGATGACATTATTATTACAGGGTCCAATATATCTCTCGTCAATGATTTTATTGCATCTCTTGGCAGTGATTTTGCGGTCAAAGATCTTGGTTATATTCACTACTCTCTCAGATCGGGTTATTTGACGCCTTAACTCTATGTTTCTTACCCAACAACGCTTACATTACAAATCTACTCGCTTTCGCAGACCCCAAGACGCTCACAAACCAAACCCATCAGCATCACCAATGTCATCCTCGACAACACTTACCTCCACGGATGGACATCCTTATTCGGACCCAACTCTTTATCACAGCATTGTAGGTGCACTTAACTATCTTGCTTTCACGCGACTCGACATCTCTCATGCTATCAACCGTTTATGTCAGTTCATGCATCGTCCCCTAATTCCTCATTGGGCAGCTGTTAAACGAGTATTGAGCTACTTAAAACATACCATACATTATGGTATACTACTCACTCGAGCACCACACTCCTCTCTTGTAGCTTTTGGCGATGTGGATTGGGCCGGTGATTCGAAAACTCGTCGCTCCACAATGGGACATTGCATATATTTTGGTGGCAATCTTATTTCATGGGGTTCTCGCAAACAAACAATGGTCACTCGTTCAAGCACCGAGGCCGAATACCCTACGCTTGCGAATACAACTTCCGACTTAACCCAGATCACATTTTTATTTCGTGAATTGGGCATTCATTTTACTCCGACCCCGGTCATTCTTTGTGATAATATTGGTGCTACCTACATGGCCGCTAATCCCGTGTTTCATGCTCGCACTAAGCACGTCGAGATAGATTTTCATTTTGTTCGAGAGAAGGTCGCATCCAAGTCCATTCGCGTTTTCTTTATTAGTACCAAAGATCAACTTGCAGACATTTTCACGAAAACCTCTCTCAATTTAACATTTTGCACCATTACGAGACAAGCTACGGGTCCGCAAACTCCCCCTATGCTTGAGGGGGCGTGTTAATTGTAAGACCCCAACTTATTATAAATAAAATTAAATTTTCTCAATTCATTATTCTAAATTAATAAGGTGTTAATTTGATATAATGATTTGGTTATGGGTGAAATGTGCAAATTTTGCAAAATAAGCAAGTGGTTATAAAATATTCATTTTGACGGGGAATATTCTTTTGGTCGTGGAATATTCTTTTTGTCGGGAATATTCGCATTTACAGCACAACCATTCGTGGGGCTCATAATGTAATAAGCTTCGGATGAAGAAAACGACAAAATATGAGTTTTTATAAATAACTACAGAAGTTGTTACCGTTAAACACCGTTGGAATACTCGGTGGTTAAAATGCAAGAATACGCGTGGTTGCATAAAGAAGCATTACCAGATCAAGCACAAGATGGTTGAATTATTGATTCGTACGTAAGAAGACACTACTCAATAATTGTTACAGTAGTTACTGTTCAATAGTTTATTTTATTGATTCAATAATTGCTGCGTTGTTATTTTATATTAATGTTGTTTCAATAATTGTCATTGCACAGTATTTCCCATTATCAGATCAATAATTCATATTATTTGAATAATATTATTAGATAACATTATTGGCAATGTCTAGAAAGTTCTGTCTAAGGAGAGGTTTGGTCACCTAATTGCGCGCCAGTAAGGAGAAATCCTTATTGAAAAGCCCCCTCTTTCCTGGGAACTGCCTGGTTGTCATAATTGTGATTTTGTAATATTATTTGTGAATAATTAATTATTAATTTATATGATAATGAAATATTTATTTGATATAAATGATGGATTTATTTATTTTATGTGGTTATTAATGAAGGAATTAATGCTGAGGTGTTTTATCAGTATTTTGTCGGAAGAAAAGTATTAAAAATCATCCGTTTGTGAATTTCGGATATTTTTTATTTGGAATTTGGAAAAACTCAAAGCTACAAAGTTGTAGAGAATTCGATTTCAGGCAGAATGGACATAAAATTTGTATTTTTCTGATAACCGATCTATTTTCTATGAATTGTTGAAGTTTCGGAGAATAAAATGATTTTTATTAATTTATGGGTGGGACCCACTTTTGTGATTTAAAACATGAGGGCTGCTGGGATTTTTCAAGAGTGGCATGCTGGTCTTTGATGGCTAGCATGTGTAGAATTTTGAATAATAAAAATTATATTTTATTATTTTAGTCTCCTATGGCGTTCTAGCATTATCCTATAAATAGAGGGCTAAGTTAGAATTGAAAATCACACCAGAAACAAGTTTTCTTTCTTTCTAGATTATCGAGCATATTTTGTGAGTATTTATATACTTTGAGAGTTGCTGTTCGGTACAAACTTCCATCGGCTTTATATCCGAAATACAGTCAGAAGTACGGTTATTTTGAGGTAAGGGATGTTATTTTTTCTCAAATGATATTATTTTCTTCAATATCATTATGCCAAAATATTGATGAACTTTTTAATCAAATTTGGAACTTTTTATGTCGGAGTTAGTATTTATTCACGATATCAGACTATTCATCTAGAAAAATAAAAATTTTCCTTTTTATCCAAGATGTCTATTTTGGCTACTATCTTTGATTGCATCCATGTTTTGATCGTTATTTTTGAATTCTGCTTCACAATTGGTTATTATGAAGTATTATTGATTTTGGACAAACTGTTATACGAATCCCTAATATTTGTCCTTCTATCTCACTGGATTCGTTTTCTAAAATGTTTTTCATCATCCTCACCCTTAATGATGATATTATTGAATATCTTTGGCCCAGAAGTGCAAAGATGAATGATTAATCGATGAATATCTTTGGCCCGTAGTGCAAAGATGAAGCAGTGTTAGGATGAACATGACCATTTGGTGATGATATAAATGAATATCTTTGGCTCAAAGTGCAAAGATGATTAAAGATGTATATTGATTGTTGTTACAGGGATAAAATATTGATGATGGACTTTTAAATCTTAGAAGATAGTAGAATTCATTCTCTACGTGACTCTTTTAATGGATTGTTGTTTACGCTGCATATTATTTATCTAAAACTTGTTGTCTACTAAGTTATATCAGATTTTTCCCTGTTGAAGACTAACGATAATTTGTTGTATATTATCTTAGTCATAATATTCTTTTCGGGCTAGTTGAGCTCACCCTTTTCCTTTTTGTTCCATTTTTCTTCTCAAGAGGTGTGAGAACATAGCAGGATCTAATGGGGTATGGAGTGAAGGTTCTAGATAGATGTTTAGCAGTACTCACTATTTTTGTAAAATAGTGTATCAATAAATGTAATAAGGACCCATTTGGGTGTGGATATTGTCTAGATGACAATATTTGTATTTAAACTCACAAGATGTGTTGTCGTATTTTGCACTACAATTGTATTATTGAAGTTGTAGTTTGCTTTCTCTGTATCATGTATTTTTGACTCGAATGGGTGTTCTATACCTATTTTGGGGGGCGTCACGGTTGGTATCAAAGCTTAGGGATACGGTCTCTCTGGCGGAGATCGGGGAATAGAACTAGGAGGGGAGAGATTAGTAAATCCTTCGCTAGTGTGTCCTATCTAAGCTTATTTGTTGGTTGGTCATAATATAGGGATATTATGTGATATGTTAATTTGTTTAATTAACCCTTGTTGCAGTATTTAAGAATGGCTACTGAGAATGTTAACAATGGAGTGTATGAGACTGTGGAACAACCTTTAGTCACAAACCAGGAGAACGTGCAACAGGAAGATAATATTCCTCCTGTAAACAACACTACCGAGCAAATGATGAATGATGGAATGTTTAGGAGCTTTTTACAATTCATGCAAAATCAGACGAGGCAGACTCGTGTACAAAATACGGATGGAAGTGATGGCAACGCACGGTCTATCACAACCAAGCAGTTCAAAGAGTTGGGACCACCAGATTTCTGGGGAAAACTCGATCCGATTAAGGCGGAAACATGGGTCAAGCAAATTACCAAGATATTCGATGTCTTGGGCTGCACGGAGGAACATAAGGTTCTATTTGCCACTTTTATGTTCCGTGGAGAGGCAGATTACTAGTGGGAGTCCGTGAAGCGTACCCAGCCAGCCGCACTTAAGATGTCTTGGGAAAGATTTTAGAAACTGTTCAATGACAAGTACTTTCCAGAAAGTATTCGTCATATGAAGGAGGTAGAGTTTATTAGACTTAAGCGTAACAACATAGCGGTGTCTCAGTACGAGGCAAAGTTCGCAGAGTTATCCAGGTTTGCACCTCATTTGGTGGAGAATGAGGAACGAATGACGCGGATGTTTCTGAGAGGTCTAAAACCCGAGATTCGTCAATACCTTATATCTCATAAATTTTCTATGTATTCAGATGTTGTAAACAGGGCTCAGTTATTAGAGCGAGATAGTGAGTATACTCAACCGAGGGACCACAACCAGGGTCATATCGGTGATGATAAAAGAAATATCGTAACGATGATAACCAAACGAGGAGGAAGAATACGGACAAAAAGCGGTAACCACTCAGGTGGTAATCGTGGCCAGGATAATAGGAGAGGTGACTCAAGTGGAAATTTCAGAAAGAGAAGATTCAACAATGACGGGAAGACATCAGCAGCAACACCAGCAGCAACAACAAATTCTAGGGGAGGAGAACGACCGCCAGTTAGATGTTACAAATGCGGGAAGGAGGGACATATCAGCCCAAACTGTCCACAACAATCCAAGGTATATTACAACTGTGGAAAGGAAGGCCACATCGCTCGAGATTGTACTATACCGAAACTAAGTTCAGCGGGAGTAGTGATTCCAAGGGTTATCCTGGATAAGTCGAAATCAGCGGTTCCTGGAAGGGCGTTTGTCGTGACTGGCCAAAATGTGAGGAACCCGAACGAGGTGATCACGGGTAAGCTAATCTTGAATTCTTGCGAAGCTTATACCTTACTAGATACTGGTTCTACCCATTCTTTTATCTCTCCTGCTTGTGCTCAACGTTTAAACTTGACTCCGGAGAAATTAGACTTTGATTTATCTGTTGAAACTCCGTTGGGTGAAACCTTTGTTACATCTACAGTTTATAAATCTTGCATGATCCAAGTTGGCACTATCGCATTACCTATTGATCTTATCTCTTTAAAGATACTTGCATTTGATATGATTTTAGGAATTGATTGGTTAACCACTCATCATGCCAAAATTGATTGTTTTCGTAAGGTTGTTAGTTTTCATATTCCTAACCAACCTGTCATACGAATTCAAACCACTAAACCACTAAAATCAGTCACTGTCATATCAAGCCACAAAGCTATTCGTTTATTGAAAAACGGATGTCAAGCTTTCTTAGCCCGTGTTATGGATTTGAACAGAGACAAGTCAGATTTGAATAATATTTCGGTTATTAGAGAATTTCCTGATGTATTTCCTGAAGAACTTCCCGGTTTACCCCCAGAACGTGATGTTGAATTCTTTATTGACCTTGAACCGGGTACAAAACCCATTTCTAAAACCCCATATCGGATGGCTCCTATTGAACTTTAGGAGTTAAAGTCCAACTACAGGAATTATTAGACATCGGTTTCATTCGTCCTAGTACATCTCCTTGGGGTGCTCCTGTTTTATTCGTAAAGAAGAAAGACGGGAGTATGCGACTTTGTATTGACTACCGGGAATTAAACCATGTCACCATCAAGAATAGGTATCCGCTACCTCATATTGATGACCTGTTTGACCAGTTGCAAGGAGCACAATTCTTTTCAAATATCGATCTTCGCTTCGGATATCATCAATCAAGATTAAACCGAGGATATTCCAAAGACTACCTTTAAACTCCTCAGATGGGCATTATGAATTCTTAGTCATGTCTTTTGGATCGACTAATGCTCCCGCCGCTTTCATGGATATGATGAACCGTGTATTCAAGGAATATTTGGATCGATTCATTGTTGTCTTTTATTGATGACATCCTCATCTATTCCAAAAGCCGTGAAGATCATGAGCACCATTTGAAGCTAATACTTGAAAGGCTTCGTGAAAATAAGCTTTATGCCAAGTCAAGAAATGCGAAGTTCGGCTCGAGGAAGTAGCATTCCTTGGGCATGTGGTGTCAAAACATGGAGTATCATTGACCGCCAAGATTCAAGCAATACAAAGTTGGGAGCAACCAAGTTTCCATTGATCAAGCACGTAGCTTCTCGGGCTTAATTGGTTATTATCTGAGATTCGTGGAAGGATTTTCTCAAATCGCTACTCTCGTTAACTCACCGACTCGAAAGATACAAAATTGTATGGAGCGAAGAATGCGAGAAGAGTTTCCAAGAGCTCAAGAGGAGACTCATTTCGGCACTGCTCGCAATACCATCCGGTTCGGATGGATTTGTTATATACAAATGATGCTTCGTGCAAAGGGTTAGGATGTGTTCTCATGCAACATGGGAAAGTCATAGTTTATGCCTCGCGACAACTCAAAGAATATGAGAGGAATTATCCTACCATGATCTAGAGTTAGCAGCAATAATCGTTTTGCGTTGAAGATATGGAGACACTATCAGACGGGGAGAAAGTGGAGATTTATACGGACCATAAAAGCCTCAAATATTTCTTCACCCAAAAATAACTCAATATGCAAGAACGACGTTGGCTTGAGTCATTGAAAGATTATGATCACACTATTCAATATCATCCTCGAAAAGCGAACGTAGTAGTTGACGATCGAGTAGTAAGATCATATGCGAAAGTACGAAAAGCGATATTGTCAATGCAAAGGCCCATTTTGTATGACTTGCAAAGGATGGAGGTAGAATTAAAGACTCCAAGGACCCACGTGATGATGGCGAATATACGAGTAGAACCGACTTTAATCGATAAAGTTAAAGCTGCTCAAGCTACGGACCTGGGGCTGATGCATATGAAGAAGAAAGTACAAGAAGGTGCTATTCCAGAAGCAAGAATCGATGGAGAAGGAATACTGCGATTCAACTCTAGACTTTGCGTTCCTAACGATTCTGACTTGAAGCATAGAATCATGATGGAGGCACACAACACCCCATTTGCAATCCATCATGGGAGTACCAAAATGTATCATGATATTCGACACACATTTTGGTGGAACAATATGAAGAGAGAGATCGCGGAGTTTATCTCGAGGTGTTTAACCTGTTAACGTGTAAAGGCGGAGCATCAAGTGCCAAAAGGTCCATTACAACCACTTGAGATTCCGGTATGGAAGTGGAAACACATTACCATGGATTTTGTCACGGGTCTTCCCAAAGTTTCTCAAGGCATAGATGCGATTTGGGTTATTGTTGATAGATTAACCAAGTCTCGCTCATTTCTTACCTATACGAGAAACTTATTCCTTGAACGCCTTGCCAGATGTGACGTGAATGAGATTCAGACGATTGCATGGCATGCCAAGATCCATAGTTTTGGATCGTGACCCAAGATTCACTTCAAGATTTTGGGTTAACTTGCGCAGTAAAGCTACGGGCACGGATTTATTGATTGGGCTTCAAAGATACCATCCTCAAACGGACGGACAATCGAGAGGACTATTCAAACCCTCAAGATCTATTAAGACTCGTGGTTCTAGATTTCAAAGGAAGTTGGGATAAGTACTTGCCATCGGTGGAATTCTCCCACAACAATAGTTATCAAGCAAGTATAAAAATGGCTCCATTTGAGGCGTTGTATGGACGAAAGTGTCGTTCTCCAAAGATATCTTTGGGATGAGAAAGGGAGAAACAACGTTGTTGGGACCGTAATTAGTACGCATTTGACTACGTAAAAATCCAAATGATACGACAACGTATTCAAATCTCACAAGATCGACAAAAGAGTTATGCGGATCTTCATCAAAAGGACGTAGAATTTAATATTGGGGATCATGTATTATTACGTGTTGCTCCATGGAAGGGAGTTACAAGATTTGGGAAGAGAGTAAAGCTCAATCCACGATTTATTGGTCCATTTGAAATTCTTGACCGAATAGGAAATGTGGCCTATAGACTCGCATTACCTCCAAACATGTCTCGTGTTCATAATATTTTTCATATATCTATGCTTCGTAAGTATGTGAAAGACCCGAATCACATTATTGAGTTAGAACCGGACGAGATAGTTGAAGATTTCACGTACGAAGAGGTACCTGTTAAGATTTTGGATAGGAAAGAGCATGTCCTACGCACCAAGGTTATACCACAAGTTAAGGTTTTGTGGAGAAACCATGCTATTGAAGAAATGACCTGGGAGTTAGAATCGAAAATGAAAGCGAGGTACCTCATCTGCTCAAACACTGTGTACGACGTTAATTTCGAGGATGAAATTTCATAAGGAGGGAGGTTGTAAGACCCCAACTTATTATAAATAAAATTAAATTTTCTCTATTCATTATTCTAAATTAATAAGGTGTTAATTTGATACAATGATTTGGTTAGGGTGAAATGTACAAATTTTGCAAAATAAGTAAGTGGTTATAAAATATTCATTTTTTTGGGAATATTTTTTGGTCGTGGAATATTCTTTTTTTTTGGGAATATTCGTATAACAATGCATGTACCATTCGTGGGGCTCATAATGTAATAACCGGCTCGGATGAAGAAAACGACAAAATATGAGTTTTTATAAATAATCACAGTAGTTGTTACCAAGTAACACCGTTGGAATACGGTGGTTAAAATGCAAGAATACGCTGTGGTTGCACAAAGAAGCACACCAGATTGCACAAGATGGTTGAATTATTGATTCGCACGTAAGAAGACACTACTCAATAATTATTTTACGATTCAGTAATTCTTCGCTCAATAGTTTATTTTATTGATTCAATAATTGCTATGTTGATATTTTATATTATTGTTATTTCAATAATTCATATTATTTGAATAATATAATTAGATAACATTATTGGAAATTTCTAGAAAGTTTTGTCTAAGGAGAGGTTTGGTCACCTAATTGCACGCCAGTAAGGAGAAATCCTTATTGAAAAGCCCCCTCTTTCCTGGGAACTGCCTGGTTGTCATAATTGTGATTCTGTAATATTATTTGTGAATAATTAATTATTGATTTATATGATAATGAAATATTTATTTGATATAAATGATGGATTTATTTATTTTATGTGGTTATTAATGAAGGAATTAATGCTGAGGTGTTTTATCAATATTTTGTCGGAAGGAAAGTATTAAAAATCATCCGTTTGTGGATTTTGGATATTTTTTATTTGGAATTTGGAAAAACTCAAAGCTACAAAGTTGTAGAGAATTGATTTCAAAGTAATGGACATAAAATTTGTATTTTTCCGATAAATTCTATTTTCTATGAATTGTTGAAGTTTCGGAGAATAAAATGATTTTTATTAATTTATGGGTGGGACCCAGTTTTGTGATTTAAAACATGAGGGCTACTGGGATTTTTCAAGAGTGGCATGCTGGTCTTTGATGGCTAGCATGCGTAGAATTTTGAATAATTAAAATTATATTTTATTATTTTAGTCTCCTATGGCGTTCTAGCATTTTCCTATAAATAGAGGGCTAAGTTCGAATTGAAAATCACACCAGAAACAAGTTTTCTTTCTTTCTAGATTATCGAGCGTATTTTTGTGAGTATTTATATACTTTGAGAGTTGTTGTTCGGTACAAACTTCCGTCGGCTTTATATCCGAAATACAGTCAGAAGTACGGTTATTTTGAGGTAAGGGATGTTATTTTTTCTCAAATGATATTATTTTCTTCAATATCATTATGCCAAAATATTGATGAACTTTTTAATCAAATTTGAACTTTTTATGTTGAGTCACTATTCACGATACTAAGACTATTCACGATACTCAAGACTATTCACCTAAAAATCAAAATTTTCCTTTTGTTCAAGATGTCTATTTTGGCTACTATCGTTGATCAGTATCCATGTTTTGATCGTTATTTTGAATTCCGCTTCACAATTGGTTATTATGAAGTATTATTGATTTTCGACAAACCGTTATACTTAATCCCTAATATTTGTCCTTCTATCTCACCGGATTCGCTCTCTAAAATGTTTTTCATCATCCTCGGTCCTTAATGATGATATTATCAATATCTTTCGCCCCGTAGTTCAAAGATGAATGATTAATCGATGAATATCTTTGGCCCAGAGTGCAAAGATGAACAGTGTTGAGATTAATATGACCAACCTGGTGATATAAATGAAATATTTGCCTCAGAGTGAAAAGATGATTAAAGATGTATATCGATTGTTGTTATGTGGATAAAATATTGATGATGGACTTTTAAATCTTAGAAGATAGTAGAATTCATTCTCTACGTGACTCTTCTAATGGATTGTTGCTTTCACGCATATTATTGATCTAAAACTTGTTGTCATACTATGTTATATCGATTTTTTCTCGTTGAAGACTAACGATAATTTTTTGTATATTATCTTAGTCATAATATTCTTTATCGGGCTAGTTGAGCTCACCCTTTTCCTTTTTGTTCCATTTTTCTTCTCGGGAGGTGAGAACACAAAAGAGATCTAATGGGTATGGAGTGAAGGTTCTAGATAGTCATTTAGTAAAGACTCACTATTTTTGTAAAATAGTGTATCAATAAATGTAATAAGGACCCATTTGGGTGTGGATATTGTCTAGATGATAATATTTGTATTTAAACTCACAAATTATGTGTCATCAGATTGCATTTACAATCAGATTATTGAAGTTGTAGTTTGCTTTCTGTACCATGTATTTGACGACTCAGAATAGGTGTTGTATACCTATTTTGGGGGCGTCACATTAATGATAAGCCTTATCATCCCCCAAAATTTGTCAAAAGAGATGGAGATAAGATGACAACATTCAAATCTGAAGGCTTAGATGATAACATTAGTTACAACAACTCTGTAATTTAAACTTCTTTGTATTTTATCATTATCTTGTACTTGCCACACTATAAATACAAGAGGCCACAAACATTCTGTAAGTGAGCCAAACATTATATCTTACAAGCAGTACCGGCCTTGGGCTTTAGGCCAAAATAATTTTAGGGCCCCCTTAAATATTCTCTTCCTTTTATTACGTAAATAGAATACTTAAATATTAAAGCAAATAATCAATCTGTAATATTCTACATATATTGATTATTGTAATATTCTACATATTTAAAGAATATAATTTGTACAAAACAATTTAATTATTATGTACCTGGGGGGTTCATCATCAGATTCAGTTTTTTGGGTTTTTTTATTTGTTTGGGAGTAGTGTTAGACTTTTAATAAAGGAGGCCCTATTTGGTAATTACTTTTTTGACTTAGTGATAATGTGATATCTAAATGATGCTTTGAAAATATTGAAATAGTTGGTTATTATATTTGATATTCTTTTGTATTGATGCTCTTTTGTTCAAAAAAAGTTCTTCCTTTTTTATGCCTGTCTTAATAGCAATTCGCAAAAGGCTCATTTTTTTGTTGTCCGCTTTAGGCCCTTCAAAACTCAGGGCCGGCCCTGCTTACAAGCTGGATCACTATCTAGAACATATTGAAATATACATACGAGTGTATGTGAGTGATATGTGAGCGATTTTATGTAATAGTAGACTTATTTAATACAGTAAACTCTTTATTTATTTTCGAAAAATAACTTGCATATTAATTTGAGATCCGTAAGTTATTTTCGGAAAGGCTGTCCAAACTATACCTCTCAACAATAAGCTTTACAGTTTATTCTTTTTTTATATATTATTTTTTCATCTCTTTTTAGTAAATTAATTCATTTTTTCACAATTAATTCAATTACTTTTTTCATATATATATTTCTTATTCATCTCTAATTATATATGTAAGACCCCAACTTTTATAAATAAAGATGAATTTTCTATAAATATTATTTTGAATATTATGGAATAAATTTGATATAATGTTATAGTTGTGGGTAATATTTATAAATTTTGCAAAGTAAGCAAGTTGTTATAAAATATTCGTTTATCTCCGGGAATATTCTTTTTGTCGGGAAATATTCGCATGCGACGGCTCAATCATTGTTGGACCCCATTAGCGGAAGTATTATCGTAGTTAGAAAAGCGACAAAATTATCTTTCTATAAAAATAACGGCAGATGTGTTACCGTTAAAACCTGTTGAACTACCCCGGTAGTAAAAGTACGATGAATACGCTGTGAGTGCATAGTAGCACACGATATTGATTATTGATGCTTACGTGAAAAGTCACTTTCGGCCTATGCTCAATTATTGCTACAAGAATTGCCGTGATCATATCTCTTATATTATTGATTCAATTATTGTCACAGTATCATCTGTATAATATGTTATAGTATTAAATCAATAATTGAGACGACAAGTTATAAATGATTAATAATTGTTGAAAGATTAAATATGTGTGATTAAAAATAAAATGATTTGTGGTAATATTTATTCAATCCTTGATGTATATAAAGAGTCTGTTATGAGACGTTTGTGGTAAGTTTGATTATTTTATGGGGGGGGCCCATATGTCATCATCTAAAAGTCTCTTCGTCAATAGTAATTACCTTCGTCAATAGTAATTACCTTTGTGAATAGTAATTACCTTCGTCAATAGTAATTACCTTTACCAGACGTCAAACCACTTGCCGTTTCATATTACAGGCGTCGAACCACTTGTCGTTTCACATTACAAAGCGCCGAACCACTTGTCGTTTCACATTCTGCGCCGAACCACTTGTCGTTTCACATTACAAAGCGCTCAAACCACTTTTCTTTTCACATCACCACCATCAAGCCACTTGCCTTTTCACACGGCGGGTCTTAAGCTAGAAATCTTCTATAAATAGAGGCTTAGTGCTTCATTATTTTTCATTTAATTCATTCAAGCTATAGAGAGAAAGTATAGAGAGAATAAGAGAAAGAAGAAGGGTATTTTGTTACTACACTCTCATGCAGATTCAATCTCCTACTAAAAGTAAGGGGTGTTATTCTTTCTTATTTATGAAGAGAACTGTTGTTCTTCCATCGCTTATTATTCTCTTTGGAATAACTTTGTATATGTGGTTTACCCTATACTTGGTGACATTCTTCTATTATTCTCGTTGGAACATCACATCTCATGTGTTTTACACTAGGACTCGATTCCGTCTTTATTATTATTCTATTGGAACATCCCGTCACATGTGTTTTACGGACCGGGTTCCGTCTTTATTATTATTGCATTGGAACATCCATGTCTGTATTTTTACGCCACGGACCTGGTTCCATTCTTTATTATTCTGGTTGGAATATCCCGTCTGCATGCGCTTTTACATGGGACCGTTCCGTTATTTATTATCTCATTGGAATAACTCACTGCATGCGGTCTATCGCATGCATGGTGATTTCTTTTGTTATTCCATTCTTTATTATACCCAGTTGGTTAAAACTTTGACTTCTATACTCCATGAAATTAGTGGAATATCTTTTCATGGAAATATTCTTCTCTGTATTCTTGAATTTTACTCTACAAAGCAGTATCATGTTGACAGTTTGGATGTTATTGGTTCCTAGATAAATTAATTCTTGAACTTGTTTTATTGAATTCTTATATCATTTGTTAGGTTTGTAATATTCATAACGCAATCAAATTGCATAAAATTAGCGGAAGCGTGGTAAAATCAGAGTTTAAAATTTTTACAAACCATAAACCCGGATCATCCTTTATGCATAATTATTAATTAAACGAAAAGATAAAGAATAAAATCATACCTTGAAGATCGAGCTTCCTCAGTACAAGTTCACCTCCAAATCCTTTTCGCTCAATCTTGAATCCACCGGGTTTGGTTCCTTCCTATGATCAACGTTAGCCACCCATGTGTTTGGCCTCTAGAGGTGATCCACCAAGGAAGAAGAAAATTCAAGAAGATGGGTGTTTGGCTAAACCCTAGTTTTCTATCTCTATAGAAAGGGTGCACTCCCAACAACTTGGAATTATTACGTATGTTGAAAAAGTCAACAACCCATACCACCCATAATAAGACTCCTCTTATTTATTGATGTGGGCAACCCTCCTTAACAATTAAGAAATTGGGTTTTATTTAATTAATTAAATTCTTTTAATTAATTAGGCTCCCTAATCTTATTAGGGATAATTAATTAAACTCCTTTAACTAATTTTCCTTCCTAATCCAATTAGGAATAAATGAGAGTACTTATATTAAATTAATTCCTAAACTCTTTTAGAAATTAAAATAATAATAATTGTAATAATATTAATAAGACTCCTCTTATTAATTTATATTTAATATTTCTAAAATATTAAATAATAAATATTAAGCTATTTAATTTATTCTATCACCATAGATTAAATTAAATATACATAACATATTATTACGATTATGCCATTAACTTCTTAAATAATTATTCTTCCTTTTATGGTGTGACCCTTTAGGTTCTCCATATTAAACCCGGTTGTGAATAAATCAATTGAACAATTCTAATCTTATTTAAATAAATAAATTAAACAATTAATTTATTTAAATAAATAATATTTATTCTGATAGGATAAGCCTCCTAGCGATCAACGACTTTCCGGATAATATAGATTTCAACATTAATCATAAAAGAACCTTTGAGTAAATAGTTCAGATAATTCAATCCTTCCACCATACAATGTCCCAATTAAATATAAGACATGGAATTATCACAAGTCTTATTTTATTTAATTATATGTATTTCGATCCTTAAATGCACAACTCAAATAATGCAAATTAGAAACTCCTTTCTAATTTCATTCTCGCCTCGCCAAGGACTATTGGGTTGTCATTTATCGAATCATATAGACATTTCTCTTCTTTATTGAAGTGGTAGATTCTTTATCGATCATACATTATCTCCATGTACAACTTATTATACCCAAGCATACCCTTTGATATACCCTAAGGGTCTTAAGGAATAAGTCAAAGTATAACTCATCATACACAAGATACTATGATGATCTCAAGTCCAAGGATTACTTCAGACTACTATCACTACAGAATTCCTATTGACAGCAAATAAAACTCCATTAGGTATTCCTTAGCGAATAATGTTCAAAGTGAACTTATTCTCTAATAAGCACCTACATACTTGCTTTAGTGTCTCCACACAAATGATCATGAGATCAATCATCCTCATCCAATGAAAGCAAAGAACGTATGTACTCAATCTATCCCGGATTCACTAATCCCCAATTTAGTAATCCAATGATTGGGAACTATTTTAGTTTTAAGCTTTCTAAGAATTTAGATCTCATTAGAATGATCATCATCATTATTCTAAAAGCATTGCTTAAAACTATGGGTTTATCACATATTATAAAAACAAAGATCATGTAGATAATTAAAAGCCTTTAATAAATTAATACTTTTTATTAATAAATGAATAAGATTGTTTACAAAGTATATGCTTTATCATCAAACACGATTGGCTTTGTATGCATACTACTTTCATCATTGTCATCATCCTCATATTTATATTTTTTTGAAAGTCATCTCGTGGCTCAGAAGTGCATAGATGGACTTGGTATGATTACTTAATTGGGGATTATTGATGTAATCATGACCAGTAATGTTACAAATAATTTGGTAAAAATCCTCATCGTCAGTAGTGCATTGATGGCCGATTGTTGGCATGATCATGACCATTAATGAATACACAAATGTTCTCGCCCGTAGTGTATGTAATAATTGTGGTCGTGATACTAAAGAATATCCTTGGTCAGAAGTAATGGGTGATTCGATGATGTGGAATATTTATTAAAGTTTCGAGTCTCAACCATATATAATGATGATGAAAAACCTTTTAAATCATAAAAGATAGTAGATTTTATTTTCTACTTGACTCTTTTAATGGATTCTTTGGTTCATTTGTAGTTTAACTTGATGTTCATTATATTTTATCGCTTAACATCACAGAAGGCTAATGATAATTTATTCTCGCATTATCTTAGTCATAATATTTCTTCTTGAGCTAGTTGAGCTCACCCTTTCTTTCACCGTTTCTTTGAAATGAGAATATATTTGGGACGCAGTCGGGGAACGGAGTAATGGTCAGGAGGATAAGATTAGTAGTCCTCACTATTACGTGAAATAGTGTGATAATAATTGTAATGAGGACGACTTTTGAGTTTGTATGATCTCTAGTAGACAATATTTGTATTCAAACTCACGCTTTACGTCGTATTGTATACCAGCAGCTTATATTAGTAAGTCAGATTTAAATTACGACTTATGATCCGACTACCCAAGATGGGTGATGTATACCTAAATTTGGGGGCGTCATAATATAAGCTCTCAAATTTGACAATGTTTCTCGCTTTCAATTATATTTGGTTAAATTTTTTTCTCTTAGAAACAAAAATAGATTTTTTTATAAAAATATTTCAATTCTATTTGTACATACTATTAAAATTTTAATGAGTAATAGTTAATATTAAAATTAATACCTTTAATATAAATTTAATTTGGATTTTGAATTATTATTAACAATTATTCAACGATAAATAATTATGTATTGATACGGAGTTAAAGTAAAAATATAAGAAAATGATATTTTCACAATCTCTCTCTCATAAATGTCGGGCTATCAACTACTTATATGGAAAAGATTTTGTGAAATTATTATTATTATTATTATTATGTATTTTTATTTTAGACTTTCCATATCTACTTTAGGAGGAGAGTTTTATTCGTAAGAAAAATTACTTCACAGATACTCCCACCGCCATTAAAAGGATAAGAGCTCTTCTATGCAGACAGAAAAATGGGACAGAAATATTGGACAGAAAGTGTATTTAACTTTTATCTATTTATATTTTTACCCTATTGAGGGTCAAAATATAAATAGATAAAAATTAAATATACTCCTGTTCAATATTTCTGTCCTATTTTTCTGTCTGCCTAGACTTTTTAAAAGGATAATATAAAATATAATTTTATTATTATTAAAAATGATAATAACTATATAAATTAAAGGAAAGTATGTTATTTAATGAGTTTCAATAGTATATAAAAAAAGAAAAACTCTTTTATATGGTTTTGTAGGACCACTAAAGATAAAGTTGAAATTTTTTCTCTCTCTTTTTCCTATTTTATTTTTCTTAATTTGTGTGTAAAATGTACTTTGGACATTCTTTAATGATAATTTCATTATTATTATATTATTATTATTAAAATAATAATTTATTAATTTTCGAGACAAAAATAGAGCAAATGAATTAATATCCTTAATTTTTTTTTTTTTTTGTAAATGATACTATTTTTGTGTAATAGAATCAAAAATTGAGTATAAAATATATAGGTATATAAATGATCGAGTTTATATGGTCACAAGATTTTACATTACTTTTTGCAAGTTCTAAATTTAAAAATGCACTCTCTTTTCATAAACACATAATACTGTGTTACACAATTATTTTTAATAAATTATTTTAAAGTTTTTTTTTAAGAATTTATTCTAAAATATGTGACCTTACTCATTAAACTATTATTTTTGATTTATGTACAATAATACTCGTATGTTTTTAAATTTTAAATGAGTTCTGTTATATGTTGTCAAAATTTCAATCGAATAACGATCATGTATATATAATAATACATGATTTGATATAATTACAAAAAAAAAAATTAAATATATTAAATATATCATAAAAATATTATCAATTAAATTTATCCGTATAACTTACAATAAAAAACTAGACATAAAGTTGCAATCATTTCCCGTTTTAAATTGTAACAGACAAAATAGTTCTACTAGTGAATTTATTTCCCCAAAAATGTTGCAAGATTGACTACATATGCATACGGCATGGGGGTTTAGAATGCTGCATAAAAGAGAGTATGCCTTCGTTGAAATTCACCAACTGGGCATCTCTCCTCTTTCTGGTTCTTGCCTTCTTCTTTATTTACAGATACCCTTCATCCCTTTCTTCTTCTACTCAAAATATGGCTGAAGAAACCCCCAGATCAGTTTATGATTTCACTGTTAAGGTACTGTTTCGTATCATCACCTCACATAATTTTCATTAATTTTGATTCTATTGCCTCCAGTTTTTGTCTATTCTTAGCTCACTAACCCCTTTTTTTTTTCTTGTTTCTTTTACTGTTAATCTCAGCTACTTCTTTTTTTTGGTGCCAATGTTCTTAAATTTCTTGATTAGTGCCCCAAAACCCCAAATAGCCTTCCATTTCAAAAGGAAAACACACACAAAAAGAAAGAAAATAGAATAATCTTCTTGATTCTAATATTTACTATTAAAAGAAGTTGGAATTTTTTATTTTGTCTAATCTTTTCTTATGCTATATGTTGCTCCTGTTTCGAGTAATGTTTCATTGGTAATTTGGTAACCAAATAGTCATGAAACTGTTGATGTTAAATTTGAGTTTAATTTCTGGTTCTGAGTTTATTAGGCTTTTCTTAATTAGATTACAAAATCAAGGAGCAAGAAAATTTAAAATTATTCCCATATTTTGGGTCTGATTCCTTTCTGCTTTTAGTTTAATGTCTCGTTTAGATGTATGGTTTTCTCAATTTGGTCCTAGTAGGGATTGAGTTTAAACATTCGTTTTCTGTAAATTTTTCAAGTTTTTGGTTCAATTGAATTGAGGTGCAGGATATTCGAGGAAATGATGTACCTCTGGGCAATTACAAGGGGAAAGTTCTTCTGATTGTAAATGTTGCTTCGAAATGGTAATTGACTTGATTTATTTCTTCTTGGGCCTTTTGGAATAATATATCATCTATATTGTTTTTAGGAACAATTATATTTTTTTATTACAGTTTTAAAAAATTATTACAACAATAGTGCACTCATAAAATATTTACACAATTAATGCATTTAAAGTTTTATTTACAAAATTAGTGCATTCTTCCTTTCCATAACCATCCATAACTGGCTGCAAAGTTTTCCAGAACTTTGTCTTTCAAAACATTAAATGCTTTAGTATTTCTCTCTCTTCTCAACAAACAGATATCAAAAAATCTATTATAGATTTTTTTATTTCATAGTGCAGTTGGTAGCCAAACCTTTATACAAATATAACCAATTCAGTTTTATTGGGTTATTAATTAATTAAAAAAATTATTATAGAATTTTTTTTCACGATGCAATTGGTAGAATAAACTTAATATAAAAAAGAATTCAATTCAGCTTTTATTGGGTTACCAATTAATTATAAAAATCTAATATAGAATTTTTTTTTTGATATTAGTAATTGTAGTAAATTAAATCTTAATACAAATGTAAACAACTAAAATGGTTACTTTTTTGTATGAAAGTTTTTGGCTACTAACCCAGACCTAAATTTCTAAAGTTACCCACAAAAACTAAAATGGTTACCTTTCAGAAGACTAAAATTTATCTTTCTCTCTTTTTAATTTCCTGACTAAATCAACCTTCGTCATAATGACAGTTATGTAAATGCTAATAATGAAAATAAAACATAAAGAAAAACATAAGAAAGAGCAAAAGGAATTAACAGAGTAGAAATTTGCATAGATTTCTGGATAAAGATAACTTCTACAATAATGAGCTAAATATACTCCTCTACAATACTGACAAAATACTAACAACTACAAAGATTAGGCGGCGGCGGAGAGATCATTGACGCAGCAGGCGCCGTAGGTGACGTCACCGAGGACGAAGCAGCGGTTCATGGCGGCGAATGAGGTGAGGATGTCGGAGATGACGAGTGAGTGAGTACATCAAAACCCCTACATCACGCCCTATAAAGAGAGACAGAGAGTGAAGAAGAAGACTTACAAGATCTACATCTTCAAGGTGTTAAAGCAACGACGAAGGAGGATGATGAAGTGGAGGAGAGGAGGCGGTAAAGGAGATAAAGAGAATGAGCGAATGAGTGTTTTCCCTAAATTAAGGACACTAATATTGTAAATAAATATAGGAAGGTTATTAATTTTGTAATTATTTTGGTGATGCAATAATAGTGTAATTATTTACTAAATGTTGTATATTATTGTAAAAGACCCTTGTTTTTTATCATCGATTTGCATATATGAGGTGGATTAAGATCTGAATGGTTAGTATATTTTAATAAATTAGATTATTCGACTTAAATAGTATTGAACTTAAAAAGTTGTTTGATAATTAAACAGTATAAAACAACCTGAATGACACTTTTAAATTTAAAAATATTAATTTTAAATTAATTTTTTAAAAATTAATAATAATCTTAAAATTTGGAATAGAGGGTTATAATATTTATAGAGGCTCCATAGATTTAATTTTTTTATTAAGAGGCAACAACTCTTAATGATTAAGATTTATATCTTCCTCTTACCGATTAAGAGACGATAAAAGATAAATAAAATTTTATCAAATAATTTTACAATCATATAAAACTGTTAAGAAGCATTAAGAGATAAACAATTAGAGTCTTGTAATTATTTCAACTTACCTGTGCATATTTAATGTTGTTATCCATCTGTTTATTTGAATTTAATAGTTGTCAACATTGGTGGATGAGGATATGACAACCTGTCACTTATTATAATAATTGGATGTAAAGTAACAGGGTATAATATTAATAGAAAATTAGAGATAATTAACATTTTTGGGATTCCATCTCAAAATGCTTTTACTATGTTATTGTAAGTCAACTAGTAACACTATAAGAAAAAGAGTCATTCTCGACGGAGTTGCGGGATTATTGATGACAATCAATGTCTCGCCGATAATGACCTCACTGTCGACGGGGACGCCGTTGTTAATGGGTGCCGTCGATAATGCCATTTTTTCAGGAAATAATTTAGTGCGAAATTTGACGGTGGAGGAAAAACTCATTGGCGAATGACACATATCAAAGACGACATAATAACTCAAATCTCAATGGGGTTATTATTGATGGGTTTGCTTCTATTAATTAAAACCCTGGTTCACGACGGCAACGACTCATTTTTTCCTTATCTCATATTTCTCTCTTTCCCTCTCAAATTCGCCTATTTGCTATCTGATTTTCCCGCTTGATTCTCAAATTTGCTATATTGATTCTCTTATTTGGTCAATTGATTTTGCTCATTTTGTCCAGTTCGCTCATTTCCCTCATTCTCGATGTAACTCTTCCATTTTCCATCTGACAGCTGCAACTCCTGCCGGCCGTACCTTCGCCCATTTCACCGTTGCAACTCTAGAGGTTGTACCTGCACTTGTACAAGGATTGGGTTGGTTTGGTACTCTCATAATCATGTAAGATTTTCAGTTCGCATCTCCTCTCTATATATATGTCAGCTTGTTTTGAATTTTTTTGGGGGTCTGCTGTTTAATTGTTTATATACATGATTAGTTTATTTAGGTTCAAGTTAGGGGCTAAAGGGATTTGAGTGTATTACTGTAACCCATTCATTCATTCAACTAATGGTGGTTATGAAGTGTTTAATGTTGTTTTGGGTATGTTACATTTTAATTTAGCGTAATCCTATATGATTTGAAAGCACAGCATTAAATTGATGAGGGTTTCCAGTTTTTGGTCGACACAAACTTTTATTTTTGCAATAATTTGGATCAATTCATGCTGACGTTTAAAATTTTTATTTTTTTGAATTCTCTCCTTTTTTTTCCATTGTCCCTTTTCTTCTCTTTAATGAAAGGGGTAATACATAGAATCATTTCTTCTTTCTTTCCAAGTTTCTTGAGGTATTAACCTAACCTAGCTTCACCGTAAAGATAAGGGGGGTAAAATGAAAGTTTCTTAATCTCAATTCCTTAAAATATTAGTATAAAGCTTTAGACTCCATAAGTTCTGTTTGAATTAGCAGTAACTATAGCAGTGCAATAACAACAACAAGAGCAGTACTAACAAGAGTAAGAAATCAGAAAAATTGGAACAACTTAGTACGTTGTTTATTTAAAGTTTCGAAGTACAGTAGAAGAAAGTTTCATCGTCCTAAAAAGTGATTCCGCTTTCACTAGTTGTTAACTTTTGGTACAAATGAGCTCCAATGGCGTTCACCCTCCAGATTCAATCTAAGAAGCCTTCGATTGCGTGTACTTTCATGAAGAAGACTATGGACCTGTCTTTGTGGATCGCCCAAAATACGCGACAAATTGTAGGAACAGAAGGAGAAGGAAGACTGTATGTTGTTGTATTATGAACTGTTCTGTTAGAGAGAAGAACACTGGTATATATATATAGAGGAACAGAAGAACGTTGGAAAGCAACGGGAAGGAGAAACAGTAACGTAAAAAAGAACGTTGGAACTAAATAAGGTTTTTAGGTTTTGGAAAAAACGACTAGGGCATTGAAGGAGGTAGACTTAGTATAAAAAGAAATTAGGGATTTAATCAAAACAGTGAGCTAGGGTGCACCCGCGAAGCACAATCCCGCGCACACACGCACTAAGGTTTTTTGACCGAATGTTCAAGAACCAAGCTTGACTTAGTCCAATTCCTTACCGCCCTCATGTATGCATGAAATTTCATCCCTATTTCTCAACCAGTATTTTAAGTCTATAACAACAATCTTAATACGCACCACGGTAGTTCCTAAAATAGTCAATGTAAAACTTTACAAAAATCATAAGATTTTGGAGCATAACCAACAAGTTCATTATTACAGCATTTGTTTAACCTAAAGTCACTTGCTTCAGCTTCCATAGCTCCTAGTACGTTCAAGTTCAATGAGAGGACACTACTTAAAAACTTTTTAGAGATTCGACTCGTAATTATCATTCCATATGCTGCCAAGAGAACTCAAAGTTCAACTACCAATAAAGAACAGAGAACACAAAAATCAGATTTTATTGGTAAGTAAATAAAAAATAATAATTTATACACTGTACAAAAATAGTACAACCTGAGTATTATTTTGCTGACTATTGGGTTATCCTACTACTTCCTAACCATACATGAATAATAGGATACTGATTCTGCTAAAATGTTGTCATGATGTAAGATCTTGGCATATAGATAGATAATGGGGAGGATGGAAGATCATCAGCAAGATCACCAACTCTAGGCATTCAAGGGAGAGATATTGAGCATCTGATTTGATTACCATGACTTTGCCCCCTTTCCAGAAATCATAGGCTACCTACCTTTAGGGGTGTTCAACCGGTAAAAACCGGCCAGAACCGAACCGATAATGAAATCTGTCAAATTTTGATACCGGTACCGATTTTTACCGAAAATTAATATAATTATTATTTTTATTAATATAATTATTATTATTTTATTATTATTTTTATTATTTTTATTTTTATAATCACTATTTTATTATTATTATTTTTATTATTATAATCATTATTTTATTATTATTATTATTTATTTATTAATAATAATAAAAATTAGAAAACCGGTATAGCCAATTTTTTTTACAGAAACCGGACCGGTTCTTTTTGTACTAAACTGCCGTTTCGGCCCGGTCCGGTCCGAAAAACCGGAAAAACCGTATATGTTGCCCAGTCCTGCCTACCTTTGCCCGAGAAATGGATTGGAAAGTGTTATACTATTCAAAATTAAATTCAATCGTACCGTATCGAACATCGACCCGAGTAACATTGAGTTATATCCAATGCCAGACAGGAGTACAAACAATAAAACGCTAAAGCACAGTCATAAACGAAACTCAGGGAGCTAGGCACTTACAGTTTAGCTTGTACAAAAGCCGCATGCTGAAGTTATACAAAAGCCGCATGTCAAACTTATCATGTATGCTGAAGTTAAATAAGTAATGAATTGAGTTCAGAAGCTGAATATGTAGCTCTGCTATAAAAGCCGCATGTCATGTTGGCTCAATTCATTACTTATTTACTTCTTATGACTGGTATAGTGGTATTATACTCTTCCACTAGGAGAATTGTAAAAGGAAGTCACAAGTGAAGTAGGGTTGTGTTAGATAAACTTATAGTCTAACTTCTTTTTCCCATTGGTTTGTAAATGCTAACAGTTCCTACAGGAGAAAAGCCAAAGAATGTCAAAGCTTAGTACACATTGATAATACCACTGCCCAAAAATCTAAGAATCATAACACAAATAATATGTAACTGTAGTTGCACAAATTAAAGATATGAGAAATTTGGTGTTTGTGAAAATCTAATTAAGCCCAACACACAAGTATATGTGGTCAACAAGTAATAAAGTGACAAGTGAAGTATCGTTCCCACAAAGAAAATAACTGAGATTTATTCTAACAATTACCAATTTTATATTATCTCAAGTTTATTAAACAAATAACCAAGTTTGTGAAATTTATGAAAAACTACTGATTAAATAAAACTAACTGACTACCACAAGATTTTATCAAGAATTGGATAATTAAGCCTACAACTTCACTTAATGTTTCACTTGGATCGACACGCTTTCTGTTAACTCAAATTAACTTTTTCCCAATTGTTAATCAAGAATACAAAAGTACATATAACAATCTCTCAATGCATTATAACCATATCAACTTAAATCCACAATTGATAGAATTAAGAAGAGCATCTTAATTAACTAATCCATTATATCTCTATGTGAATTATAATTAAAGAAGGTTTAAGCACAAGTTCTTATTGAATTACATGCGATGCGTAGGTATATCTCTATCCTAAGCACAAGTTATGAATCCTAACAACATGCAGGAATCACAATCACACGCTACTATGATTAAATCTAAACCTATATTCCGTTTCTTAATTGCATATAAATTATCATGTAATTGCTGATCAATCAATTGAATAATTAAGCACAAATCTTAATAGACAACCTGAAAATAATTTCCTTGAATTAATATGGAAGTATGCCAACCTTCGTAACACAAAAAGATCCATTGTAGGCTTGAATAAGAAAATTAGTGTTAGATTTGTAATATTCATGAACGTAATCAAATTGCACAAAATAAGCGAAAACGTGAAAAAATAGAGTTTTAAAATTTTTACAAACCATATACCCGGATCATCCTTTATGCACAATTATTAATTAAACGAAAAGATAAAGAACAAGAATCATACCCTTGAAGATTCGAGCTTCCTCAGGTACAAGTTCACCTCCAAATCCTTTTCGTATTCAACTTGAATCCACCGGGTTTTGTTCCTTCCTTTGATCAATGTCATCCACCCAAGTGTTTGGCCTCTAGAGGTAATCCACCAAGGAAGAAGAAAGATTCAAGAATATGGGTGTTTGACAAAACCTTAATTTTTCTATCTCTCATAGAAAAGAGTGTACTCTCCCAATTATTGGAATTATGTATTCACGTATTTTGTGAAAGTCAACCACCCTCACCCATAATAAGGCTCCTCTTATTTATAGATGTGGGCAATCATCCTTAACAATTAAAGAATTGAATTTTATTTTAATTAATTAAACTTCTTTAATTAATTATGCTCCCAATCTTATTAAGAATAATTAATTAAAATCTTTTAATTAATTAGCCTCCTAATATTATTAGGAATATATGAGAGTACTTTTATTAATTAATTCCCAAACTCCTTTAGAAATTAAATAATAATAATAGTAGTAATAATAATAATACTCCTCTTATTAATTTATATTTAATATTTTCAAAATATTAAATGATAAATATTAAGCTATTTAATTTATTCCATCACCATAGATTAAATTAAATATACTTAACTCATTATTAAGATTATGTCATTTGCTTCTTAAATAGTTATTCTTCCTTTTATGGTGTGACCATTTAGGTTCTCCATATTAAACCGGTTGTGAGTAAATTAATTAGAACAATTCTAATCTTATTTAAATAAATAAATTAAACTATTAATTTATTTAAATAAATAATATTTATTCTACAATAGGGATAAGCCTCCCTAGCGATTAACGACTTTCTAAATAATATAGATTTCAATATTAATCATAAAAGAATATTTGAGTAAATAGTTACCGTACAATTCAATCCTTTCACCATACAGTGTCCCAATTAAATATAAGACATGGAATTACTGTCAAGTCTTATTTTATTTAATTATATGTATTTTGACTCTTAAATGCACAACTCCAAATAATACAAATTAGAAACTCCTTTTTAATTTCATTATGCCTTGGCCAAGGACTACTGGGTTGTCATTTATCGAATCACGTAGGACATTTCTCTTCTTTTACTAGAAGCGGTAGATTCTTTATTGATCATATATTATCTCCATGTTCAACTTATTATACCCAAGCATACCCTTTGATATACCCTAAAGGTCTTAAGGAATAAATCAAAGTATAACTCATCATACACAAGATACTGTGATGATCTCAAGTCCAAGGATCAATTTTACTACTATCACTATAGGAATTCCTATTGACAGGCAAATAAAACTCCATTAGGTATTCCTTAGCGAGCCACGTTCAGTGAACTTATTCTCTAATAAGCACCTACATATTTGCTTTAGTGTCTCCACACAAATGATTATGAGATCAATCATCCTCATCCAATGAGCAAGCAACTTATGTACCAATCTATCCGGATTCACTAATCCCCAATTTAGTAATCCAATGATTGGGAACTATTTTAGTTTTAAGCTTTCTAAGAATTTAGATCTCATTAGAATGATCATCATTATTATTCTAAAAGCATTGCTTAAAACTATGGGTTTATCACATATTATAAAGCAGCATCATGTAGATAATTAAAAGCCTTTAATAAATTAATACTTTTTATTAATAATTGAATAAGATTGTTACAAAGTATATGCTTTATCATCAAACATGATTGACTTGTATGCATACTACTTTCAATCTCCCACTTGCACTAAAGCCAATCGTCATGGTATCTCATACCCTTCTTCTCTAAGTGACGATTATCCTGCTGGATAAGCTTTAGTTAATGGATATGTTATGTTGTTCTTGAGAGTCCACTATCTCTATAGTGATTTCCCATCTTTCAATGATTCCTATAATCAAATGAAAGTGCCACAACACATGTTTAGATCCAAGATGAGACTTAAGAACTATTGCTAGTTCTGTAATGAACTTTTCATCCAAACAATCAACTTGTAGCTTCATTTATAGCTATATACTTTGTCTTTATCACTAAATCAGCAACTCTTTGCTATTTAAAGCCTTTCCAATTCACTGCACCGCCGTTCAAGGTAACACTTTACCTTAAAGTGTATTTTCTGTCGTCTTGGTCTGTCTGAAAAACTTGAGTCTGTTAAGCCCTCTAGTTTTAATTTAGACCCACCATAAATTCTAATCACATCCTTAGTGCCGGTTAAGTACTTTAAGATATTTTTCATTGTCTTACAGTGATCTTCTCCATAATATGACCGATCATCATCAGGTCTCGTATATTTCATTATATACATGATTATCACTCATGCGATCTCTCTTTTCAGGAGTCTATGGGGACTATTAAGAGAGATACACTCCATGACTCATCAACATGAGACATCTCTTGGAGTTTGCCATGCTAAACGACTTTAGCATCAAATGAATATACGTTCCTTGGGTTAAGTTGAGCATCCTCTTAAATCTATCTATATAGATTTTTATTCCCAAATAAGATACTCTTCCCAAATCATTCATGAAGGAATGTTTAGACAATTTTATCTTTACTGATGTAGCATTAGTATGTCATTCCTTACCCATAATATATCAACATATAATATTAGGAATGTCACAACGCTCCCACTGACCCTTTTGTACACACTAGGTTCATTCTTATTTATGATAAAATCAAACTCTTTTGATTTGTTTCATCAAAACGAATGTTCCATATTTGAGAAGCTTGCTTCAATCCATTTCTCCGAGTGTCTACAACTCTTACCTCATCGTATGTAACTGGATCATCATCTTCCATGATGTGTAGCTCATCATCATTTATGATGAATCCATACCTTCTAGGTATCTTCAGTTCTATTCCAGATTTACGATTCGGTTGTGGTACAATAGGTCTATCTATAGGTTCCTCTTATTTGACTTATAGTGTTTTGTGGTTCTTGAACTCTTCAAGATCTATTATCCTCCCACTAGCCCTTTAATGATAAACACCTTTATCTTAGAAGACAGTGTGTTTCGTAACAAATACCTTTTTGCTAAGTAGGATTATAGAATATAAACCCTAAACTTACTTTAGGATGTCCCATAAATCTGTACTTGTCAAATCTTGTCACAAGCTTATCCTTTGAAACCTTTTCACATAAGTTGGACAACCCTTTATCTTAACTTACTTAAAATTTGGAATCCTTCTTGTCCATAACTTTTATGGAGTCTTGTGGCCGGATTTTGAGGTTACCTTTTTCGTAGATATACAGCCATTTCTAGGACATTATCCTAGAAAGATACTAGAATGTCGGTAAAATCATTATAGACCGCACCATGTCCAATAATGTACGATTTTTCCTTTCAGATACATCAATCAATTATTGCGTATCAGGAGGCGCCCATTGTGAGAAAACCATTTGAGATGATTTAGAAACTCATTGCACAAGTATTCCTTCCTTGATCCGATCAAAGAATCCTAATACTTTGCCAATTTGTTTCACTTTTGAATTCTTTGAACCTTTCAAATAATTTATACTTATATTTCATCAAATACACACATTCAACTCTTTGAATGATCATCTCCTTTTCTTATACTAATTTGTTCAATATGCAAAATTATTTTCACGTAAGTCAAGTAAACTAAATCCATTAAGTAATATTCCAGTTCTATACAAAACATTATTATTATAAATAAAACAACAATTGTTCTTAAATATAATACCAAAAATTTTATTGTCCAACAACAAAATAGAAATAATATTTCTAACAAGTACTGGAATACAATAACACTTATTGACTTACTAGATTTTCTCGTAGGCATTGCTAAGCTATAAGTTCCTATGGCTAATGCAACAACCTTTGTTTCATTTACCAGACATAGGATTACTTATCCTTTGTTTAGCTTTTACTTCTGCTTGGTCCCTTCATAAATTTATATTTATGATAACCAAAGCCGGTATCCAATACCCAAGTAGAACCTTGACTTAAAGAAAAATTTATTTCAATCATGAACAAAAGCTATATTTGTAACCAAAACTTCACTAAGCTTCTTTTGGTTAGCCTCTACAAGATGCTTCTTGTAGTTTCCTTTCCAGTGTCTAGGCTTATTGCAGTGGAAGCAAACTCCTTTGCTATCTGTATCAGTTTTGTTCTTATTATCCATTATTTTTTGCCTTTTTTTATTTACCTTTTTAGAATCGTTCTTCTTTTCAGAAGATCCTTTGGCCCCTACTAGTAAGACTTGGTCTTTCTTGGTTGGAAAGTGACTCTCAACATTTTTCAACATGTTAAGCAAATCAGCGAGGCTGATATCTAGCCTGTTCATATGAAAAATTCACAACGATTGTGAAAAGGAGTCCAGAGTGACTACAAGATCAAATCTTGTCACAACTCTCCATCCATGACAAAACCCGTTGTCCTTATTGTTCAATCAAATTGATCATGTTAAGGACTTTTATCTGTACTGTAGTGTCATTGGTCATTTTAGATCGGAAGAGCTCATTAGATATTTGATATCTATCAGTCCTGCTTTCTTCACCATCAACTACTTGATGTGCAGGAGTATAGTAGGAGCATCCATAGTTTCATGCTGACGTTGAAGCTCGTTACTCATGGATGCGAACATGATGCAATGAGTCAACTGTGCATCATCTTGTCACTTTTTAAAAGTAGTAATGTCTTCCTCAGAGGCATTGTCTGCAACCATTGTAGGGATAAGCGTACGTATTAAGGGCGTATGTATTAAGGACATAAGATAGTTTTTAGCCTTGAGAATTATTCTCAAATTCTTTTATCAATCCGTTTAATTCGGTCTAGTTAAATAACATCTAATATGCTTCGCAGTGATAGTAATTTAGACATTGTAAAATTTTGTAAATGAATTTGTAATTAACAACATTTTAGCATACATTCTTTTATTAATTACCAAAATAATTTAAGTCTTGTTTTAAATTGGTATCTCCAACTATTTTCTTCAAACTATATTACCATCAATTTATATAGTTCGGCGATATCTAATTAAAGATATGCTAGTGAGAATAAGGATCCCATTTCAAATGTATATAGCCTTATGTGTGCACAACAAACTATATATAAATAAATAGGTAGACAACTCTTGTCAATTACATCAACTATGCAACTCCTTGTATTTTGCCTCTTAGATCATAATGGTCAAGTGTGTGCTCATCCGAACTAAAATGATGTAAGTTAAGTCATACCTAGTACTCCATATATTCAAAAGAAAAACATTGTCCTTGTGTGTGCACAACAAAACAGCATTGTTCAGTCTATTTATAAGAATTAAATGTGATAAAATAACATCTTAAATATTTAATACTTGTCTTGTGTGTGCACAACAAACTCATATTAAATATTTAATACTCTATTGTTTTACCATGCTAGAAGGCGACGTTCAATATTCCAAATATCTTTGAACGTTACAACTTAATATAATTTATTTGAGGGTTTTGTTATTAATTTGTCTCATATTGTTTAGCGCATACACACACACACACACACACACACACACACACACACACACACACACATATATATATATATATATATATATATATATAGTATAAGCATGCGCATATAGAATATTATATTTTACCCGGATTGATTATGGACTTTTATTCTAGTTTGGTTCACTAGAGCCACTAAGTGAACTAAAAGGTCAAACCTTAGGGCTGCAAGAATTAATATTTAAATATAACTATTACATTTAAACTCGGGCTCCATTAAAAACGGGTCTTCAAGCGCTCCTTGATCTCCAATTCTTCAAAATTAATTCTAATTATTCCTATTACAAAACTATTTAAAATAAATAGAAACCTTGATCAACAGTCAAGGGAAGTACATAAGAGGGAGTTAGAATTTACATTAAGAAAAAAAAAATTAGAGAAGGTGAGGTACGCAGACCCCATTTAATAAAACCCATACATTTATGCATCCAACTAAAATAAAATTCAATCACATTGGTCAATAGTCCATAATCAATCCCATTTATTATCATACACATCACCATATGCATCAATAAATAACATTCATCTCATGAATAATAAACATTCATATATATATATTGATATCATTTAATGGGCAAATTTAGTTAGCATAAAATCTAATTTTAAATCAAAATAAACTCCTTTATTTAAATTCAAATTTAAATCAAAATAAACCTCTTTTATTTTAATTTATCCAATTTTGAATAAAATAAACTATTTTATTTTAATCAAAATCTTTAATCAAAATAAACTCATTTATTTTAATTAATTATGGAATCCAATTCCAAGTAAAAAAAACTCCTTTATTAAAGGAAACAAGATTCTCTTTCCTATTCACAAATAAACTCCTTTATTTTGAATAATATGAAATCTTATTCCATATCTAAATAAACTCCTTTATTTAAGAAAATATAGATTCCCTTTCCTATTCACAAATAAACTCCTTTATTTAAACAACTTTAATTATATATATATATATATATATATATATATATTAAATCAAAATAATTAATAATTCGCATAAAGGTTTGGCTCTGATATCACTGTTAGGTTTGTAATATTCATGAACATAATCAAATTACACAAAATAAGCGGAAACGTGAAAAAATAGAGTTTTAAAATTTTTACAAATCATATACCCGGATCATCCTTTATGCACAATTATTAATTAAACAAAAAAATAAAGAACAAGAATCATACCCTTGAAGATTCGAGCTTCCTCAGGTACAAGTTCACCTCCAAATCCTTTTCGTGTTCAACTTGAATCCACCGGGTTTGGTTCCTTCCTTTGATCAATGTCATCCACCCAAGTGTTGGGCCTCTAGAGGTGATCCACCAAGGAAGAAGAAAGATTCAAGAATATGGGTGTTTGACAAAACCCTAGTTTTTCTATCTCTCATAGAAAAGGGTGTACTCTCCCAATTATTGAAATTATGTATTCACGTATTTTGTGAAAGTCAACCACCCTCACCCATAATAAGACTCCTCTTATTTATAGATATGGGCAACCCTCCTAAACAATTAAATAATTGGGTTTTATTTTAATTAATTAAACTCCTTTAATTAATTATGCTCCCAATCTTATTAGGAATAATTAATTAAAATCTTTTAATTAATTAGCCTCCTAATATTATTAGGAATATATGAGAGTACTTTTATTAATTAATTCCCAAACTCCTTTAGGAATTAAATAATAATAATAGTAATAATAATAATAATAATACTCCTTTTATTAATTTATATTTAATATTTCCAAAATATTAAATAATAAATATTAAGCTACTTAATTTATTCCATCATCATAGATTAAATTAAATATACTTAACTTATTATTACGATTATGTCATTTGCTTCTTAAATAATTATTCTTTCATTTATGGTGTAACCCTTTAGGTTCTCCATATTAAAACGGTTGTGAATAAATCAATTAGAACAATTCTAATCTTATTTAAATTAATAAATTAAACTATTAATTTATTTAAATAAATAATATTTATTCTATAATAGGGATAAGCCTCCCTAGCGATTAACGACTTTTCAGATAATATAGATTTCCACATTAATCATAAAAGAACATTTGAGTAAATAGTTACCGTATAATTCAATCCTTCCACCATACAATGTCCCAATTAAATATAAGACATGTGTAGACACTCGAAATTTTCTGCACACCGGTTACTGACATTGCAGGAGGGCAGATTCGTCTTCCGGAGATAACCCTGGAAGACAGCTCACATCCATTTCGGATACTATCAAAAGTTCAGTTTCAAACCTGGAAAACACACCGGGAGTACCAATTCTCACCTTGGAGATAACCCCAAGGAGTGCTGTTGTAGTTCCGACGATAACTCCGGAAATGCTTATTTCAAATGCATGCGATCAACTTCAATCTCAGACCTCCCGTCGAGGCACTCATCCCTTAGACCCGGAGCTAACACCGGGAAGACAGGCACACTTACAGATGACTTTGCGGAATTCAAACACTTGCAGATTCCAATCTCGGATGTAACCTCGAGCAACGTCCTCGCTATCGCCCAAACCAAGATAACCCCGGTGAGGAGTCAAATCGTCATCTTGCCACTCAAACCCCCACAAGACCGTCTCAACATTTCATACATACATTTCAACACAATAATGTCCCACAAGAGCCACGTAGTTCCAATTCTGAGTGACTATTACGCGTGGCAGCACACCGGATAGAATTTGAACCTTGAAGACCATGGGCATGGTCCCCTCTTCCTGACTTCGTACAACCTCTAATCCCATGTCATCACAGTAACTCTCGACAAAAACAAATTCAAGATGGTCTTCAGTATACCTCATTCGGATGCTCGGATTGAAGTTTCGCAAGTTCGAGCGGACATCACAAAGGCACGAGTGCACGATTTTGAGACAGCGGGACCATGAAGCTCGGGGCACCGAGGCGGCAACAGTAGTGCATCTGCAAGGCATGCAGTGCATCTCTGGCTACCAAACTCTATAAATATAGAGCTTGTGGTGGCCATTTATAAGAAGAAAAAAAAGCGAGGAAGCCCTGTCCAATTTGCTCTGTACACACCCCATATTGAGTTCTTTCTCATTTTAAACACCTATTAGCTCACATATAGCTATATTTTTATCAAGGGACTCGAGTGTTTATCCATCTAGAGTCATAGTTCTCGCTTTGCGCACCCACTCGTAAGCCTTCTTACACTCTATAAAGTCTTTCTCTTCATCTTTGCACACACTATTCTTCACATTGAGAGTCGTGTTGTGTGTGTATGCCCGGACTTCGGTCCGTGGTTTTCATTTCTGCCTGTATATATATACTTATATATGTATATATTTATATATGGACTAACATTATCGAGTTATGCCTCGATAGAGCTTAGACTTATGTCTGGAGCGTTTACTTGATTATATATATATATATATATATATATATATGAGCTCGGATTTTATATATCTGGCATGCATCGCTTATATATATATATATATATATATATATATATATATATATATATATATATATATATATATAGCGATAAATCAGCGCTATTACTTAAATGATAAACCAAGCCGGGATTGAGAAACATCATGTGTTTTTACCGCTATATATATATATATTTACATTTTTGTTAGGCCTGGAGTTTACTTCGAGGCCTTTTACTGCTTTATTTACATATAGTCCCGCCTGGAGTTTACTTCGTGGCGGTTGATCGTCTTTTACTACTTTATTTACATTTAGTCCCGCATGGAGTTTACTTCATGGCGGTTGATCGTCTTTTATAGCTTTATTTACTTTTCTGATCCCCCATGGAGGTGCTTCGTGGTGGTTGATCATGTCCATATATATATATATATTTACCGCTTTTATATATTTACATTTCTGATCCCCCATGGAGGTGCTTCGTGGTGGTTGATCATGTCTCAGTATATATATATTTACAACTTATATATATATAATCGCTATCGCTTTTATATAAATCATGCATCATGTGAGCCTAGGAATCATGTGATCACAGATTCATTTATGAATCTAGATTCGGCCCGTGATGGACATTTTCATTGTAAGTAGCTTGTACATTATTTACTGATGTTTGAATTTCCTTAGATGGTTGTCATGTTTATGAGGAGTTCGAACATCGTCAGATATTATTTTCTCAAGATGCCTCAGATCTCGAAAAATAAAAGCAAACAAGTTTTAACATTTAATAATAAAATAGAAGTATGAAAAGGTCTCAATTACTATTGAGCACAGGGTTTGAAAAATCTCTTTTTACAAAACTTCACTACTATATCATGTTTAAAACTGATTTTTTCTACAAATTCAAACCCTTTGTATATAGGTACGAATGAGGCCTCACACTACTTCCAAATAAATTGCACATTGATCCACACACACACACACATTCATATAACAGTTTCTTGAAAAGTGGTGGTCACCGTGGTAACACAGATGTCGGGGGGTGCCTAACACCTTCCCTCCGCATAATCAAGCCCCCGAACCCAAATGAATCTCGGTTTCACAGACCCGTTTAGCAGTGTTACATTATTGGGTCAATGTGCAAACCTTTTCTCGGTTGCGTTGGTGCAACTAGTTAAAAACACCAACTGGCGACTCTTACAGTCAAATCGTCGACATTACACATGTCAGACCTTTTTTCACTTGTTTTTTCAAACAAATCTCACATAACATGAGAATACCAAAAAACAAGTAACGAAAAAAAGACAAATAAAAATCCCAACTTCTACAGGTGGCGACTCTGCTGGGGACTCCAGTAAGAGGGCTTAAGCCGCTACTACAAGCGTTTCAAAACTGTTATATGCTTGTGTGAATGTTGCATTTACATAATGTGTACGAATGCATTTTACTTAATGCACTGCAATATATCTATATGTGATATTTGTGCTTCGCACATGTCATCATTTTCATAAACGGTGAGACACGTTGTATGTGAATGTATGTTGTGTGGTTCCTCCACCAGGAGGCTATCTTGTCGGTGTTTGATTATTGGACTTGTAGAAAGACTAATTCCAACGAGGCTTAGGAAAGGCACCACCCAGATTCACTCCAGTTGAAAGACCGGATTAACTTCCCGTCAAGTAGATTGCGATGATCTGGGGACCTTCATGCCAAAAAGCTGGGAGAGTAACCCTAAGATAGGTCAGCCTCTGATAAACCAAACGCGGAGGAAAGTCTCTTCATGCTTTCCATTTTCTATTACTTGTAAAAACATTTACTTGTAATTTTATTCCATACTCATCTTTATATAATGGAAAATATGAAGAATATTTGTGCATACATAACATGCTATCAAAATAACACCTGATTTTGCAGGATGGTATTCCTAAAATGGACATATTATGATAGCATTTATATTATCCGTAAGACTAAACTACATAAGTCATTTGTAGGGAAATAATTGGGCCTGTTACCCACTCAAAATCTAAAAAGGCCACGAGCCTAGAGCCAATCATGTCTTCTTCTGACCAGTCTAATCCTGTTTCTCGTGAAGAATTTGACGGATTAAGTCAACAAATTACAGATTTGGCTGTCCTGCTTAAAGAATTGCATCAGTCTACTCAAGACTCAAAGATGCCTACACATACAAAATCCTCTACATAAGGAGGAACACAAGGTTTGGATAAAACAAATCCAGAACCTCAGTTGGATACGACTAACAAAGACCTTGAAAACACCCATCTCAAAGGAGATCCAAACACCAGTGATATCAGGAAGAAGGTCCTTCAAATGGAAGAAACTATCCATTCTCTCAAAGGGATTCGAACACATGGAAGTGTTTCATATGCTGACCTTTGCATATTCCCTGGTGTTCATTATCCAGAGAAATTCAAAACCCCTGACTTTGAAAAGTATGACGGATTAAGGGATCCTTACACATATTTGAAGGTGTTCATCGGAGAACTTGGATTTTATGCGAAAAACGAGAAGCTCAGAATGCAGCTATTCTAGAAGAGTCTGACTGGAGAAGCCCATTTATGGTATACCAAATTAGACAACTCAAAGATCCATAGCTGGGAAGAGCTAGCTCACGCCTTCCTCACTCAATATAGTTTTCAATCTTAGATGGCTCCTGACCGGTACCAGATTACCAAGGTCAAGAAACAGTCTAATGAGTCTTTCAGAGAGTATGCTCAAAGGTGAAGGCGCCTTGCTGCTCAAGTTATTCCTTCCATGATGGAGTCAGAAATGGTCATGACTTTCATAGACATACATGAAGGTCCTTTCTATGAGAGATTCTTAGCTGGTACTGGCAAACCATTTTCTGAAATGATCAAACATGGAGAAATGGCTGAGATGGGATTGAAGTCCGGTAAGATTCAAGACCTAGCCGCTCTTAAAGCATTCTTGAGCACATCCAAATCCGGATCTTATGGAAACAACCTTGAGGGTCCATAAAAGAAAGAGGAGGATGTTTCCTTGATATTACATGGTCAAAAAGGCAGTCAGAACATGCCTATACAGAGGAGAAACTACTCCCCTTTTCAAGCAGTCTTCAAACCCTCCATTGCCTAAAGGTGGAGATGGAAAGCGCCCTCGAACGTTCACACCCTTAGGGGACTCGCTCGAGAATATTCTTGCTTTTCTGACTACTCAAAAGAAAATCACACATCTTCTTCCACCAGCCAACCCTAATGGGAGGGGTTTCAATGCTACTCGGAAGTGTGCCTATCATGCCGGAGCACCTGTACATGATACTCAAGATTTTTGGGCCTTGAAACACAAGATCCAAGATTTAATAGACAACAATGAGATCTTGGTTACCAAACCAGATCAACCTCATGTGCAAGACAACCCTCTTCCTCAACACAAAGAAGAAGAGGTCAACATGATTAGTTGGAGCGCTGGACAGAGTTCCAATTTTAATGGTGAATCATCCCAGACCATCAAAGATGGTGTTGACAGATGGGATTACGCAAAGTTTCAATTTACTATGGAATGAAAGATGAAAGCTCTTTATAAACAAATTGAACAATTAGCAGAACTGGTGACCTATCAGCATCAAGTCACACGCCAGTTAGTCAGCCAGGAGCATGTTTATCTCCTTCCTTTTGTTCTAAATGCTCCACCATCACCTTCAGAAAGCGAAGCTATGGAGGATAAAGTTGCGAAGAGAGCAAGTGCTAAAGCCCGTCGGGATTTTGCCAATCAAAGGGAATTTACATACCTGGGCCAACCCATGGAGGAGATATTTCAGATGCTAATCAATGAAGGAAGAATTACCTACCTTCTACCTCCAATCAATCCCCGTTCAAGACGGTTCAACTCTGATGGAGTATGTCAATATCATTCACATTCTCGCGGTCACAACACAGAAGAATGCTGGGCACTCCACCACCTTATTCAGAATCTAATTGACAACGGTGTCCTGCAGTTAGCAGACGATGACACTGTGATACTCGAGAGTGGGAATACCTATCCTACCAAATGGAAGGGGCTAGTAGCAGTTATATCCACTGAGGCTGATGATACTGTCAAACCATTTCCCATACAAGCAATTCAACTCAAAGGAGCTAACAATCCTTTGAAAATGGCTGCACCAAAGCCAATTTCTTTACCCTTCAGACATCAGTATCCTGTTGTTAGCTTACACAACGTCCCATGGAATTATGGAGAAGCTAAAGGATCCACGTCTCATACTACTGCTACAGTGTCGAAGGAAAATCCACTGTATCTTCCTTGGCGGGTTATGAAGCCCACCTTCAAAGCAAAGGGGAAGATTCCCATGGAGAAGATTGAAAAATTCCTCCGCACTATGGGCCATAATGAAGCCAAGGTGGTTCTAAGCTTAAGAGAAGCTCCACACCAGATATCAATACTAGACTTGGTTTTCTATTCCGAGGATCACGGGAAAATCTTATTGAAGGTTTTGGAAGAAGCCTACTTGCCAAAATCAGTGGATGTAGAAAACTTTCAACATCTGGTTGATCACATTTTCAACAACAATGTGATATCCTTCACTGATGACGACATACCACCACTCGAAGGGACCGGTCATTGCAAGCCATTGCACATCGCAGTTTTGTCCTCCGGGTATATGTTAGCTGTAGTTCTGATAGATGGAGGTTCATTTCTGAATATTTTTCCTTATGCCACCTTGGTGAAGATGAACATCAATCTCAAACGGATCCGAAGCAGCCATACTGGTTATCAAAGCTTTTGATGGATCCCGACGAAATTCTGTCGGAGAGATTGAGCTACCAATTGAGATTGGTCCTAATACATTTAGTGTATCCTTCTACATCCTCAAGATAGATTTAGGATACAACCTGCTATTGGGGAGACCATGGATCCACATGGCTAGAGCCGTCCCTTCTACACTACATCAATAACTCAAATACATTATCAACAATAGCCTAGTTACTGTCAATGCTGAGCTGGAATGTCCTGAACAAGGAGACCTACCTTTCATCAGCTTTAATTCAGAAGTTGAGCCGACTAGTTTTCATACTTTGGAAGTGAGTAACACGCAATACCATCCTATTAGAGCACCACTTCCCGTACCCAAGATTTCTATCGAGGTTATGTCGGCCACTAAAGAAATGATGTCATTGGGTCATCAGCCTGGACAAGGGCTTGGTAAAGATAAGCAGGGTATTAAGCACCCTATTCAAATGTCCAGTTAATCTGGGACACCCGGACTAGGCTATTCTGCCAGTTCCAATCACAGGAATCCTCATAAGCACAAGCAGGTTCCTCAAGCTTCCGCCACATGGCGATTTTCTCCACCTGTACCTCATGAGCTGATACAGTCTCCGGTAAAGGTGCCAGCCCATGTTATGGCCATGCTATTTCCCAAACCAGTACCATTCAAAGCAAAAGATGTAAGATCCCAATGTATTGTTAATGAAATTTAATTTTTCTATTTATTATTTTGAAATAGTAAGAGTTGATTTGATTAATGTGGATAGTTATGGGTAAAATACGCAAATATTTCAAAATAAGCAAGTGGTTATAAAATATTCATTGTTGTCGGGGAATATTCGTTTGGTCGTGGAATATTCGCATCGCTTGTGGGAATATTAAATGCAACGAACATGACCATGTGTGGGCCCCATGGAAAGCGATTGGATGAAGAAAACGACAAATATAAGTGGTTTAAAAATAACGGCAGAAGAGTTATTTAATTATCTTTGTTAAAATACCGGTGGTTAAAACACAAGAAGACTACAGTATTGCACCAATTATTGATTCTTACGTAAGAAGGCACTACTCAATAATGGTTACGATAATTATCGTTCAAGATATTTTATTGATTTAATAATTCTTTGCGTTGATATTTTTATTGTTTGTTGTTTCAATAATTGTCATTACACAAGTATTTTTCATTATCGGCAATAATTCATATTATCTGAATAATATTATTAGATAACATTATTGGAAATGTCTAGAAAGTTACATCTCAGGAGAGGTTTGGTCACCTAATTGCACGCTTGAAGTAAGGAGATTTTCTTATTAGAAAGCCCCCTCTTTCCAGGAACCGCTGGTCATCAATATTGTGATTCTCGTAATATTATTTGTGAATAATTAATTATTGATTAATATGATGAGAAAAATATTGATTTTATGTGGATATAGATGGAGAAAATTTTTAATGTGACAATTGTTGAAAATTGAAATTTTATCTTTTTCTGATAAAATAATTTATTTAAATATATTATTATATTTTAATAATATAATAATGGTGATATTTTTACAACGAATGTGGGATATATGAGTATACGAGGAGGAAGAGTATTTTTTGTTGCAATAAATGTTTAAAACATGTTAAACATGTCGGTGGACCCCATTTATCGATTTGAAATTTGATTATACTTTGTAAAATCGCCTGCTTGTGGATTTTTTGGTCAATTTTGTTTAGAATTTGGAAAAACTTTCTTCCGCAAAGTTGTAGAAAATTGAATTTCCTATAATAAATCGCAAGATTTGAATTTTTTGATAAAAGGGCTATTTATTACTTAATTATTGAAGTTCAAGCTACTTAAATAATTAATTTTTGGAAGTTTTAATTATTTTATTAAGAAAACGTTTTTTTATTGTTTTTGGCACATGTGTGGCTGAAGTTTGGACCAGATTTGTGTGCGTAGGAAATTTGATTATATATATTATTATTATATTAAATTTTTTGCTTTGGTGTTCTAAGCATTTTCCTATAAATAGGGTGCTTAGGTTAGAATTGAAAATCACACCAGAAACTGAAGTTTTCTCTCTCTATATTATCGAGCGTATTCTTGTGAGTATTTTGAGTATAATTTGAGTATTTCTATACTGATTGCAAGTTCAAGTCATAGCATATATCAGGTGTTTCAAATTTGAAAGATCGATCTTTCGAGGTAAGGGATATTATTATTTTTTCGTAATGATATTATTTCTTCAATATCATTATCTGTGAAATATTGATCCAAGTTTTTATCAAATTTGGAAGTTTTGGTGTTGAGAGTTATTATTCACGATACGGCCTTTATTCACGATGATACTGAGATTATTCACGAATACGACACTATTCATCGAAAAATGAAAAATTTTCTTTTTCGTCTAAAATATCTATTCGGATACTAGCTTTGATTGTATCCATGTTTTGATCATTCTTGAATTTTACACCACTATAATTATTTTTGAGGTATTTTTGGACGTGGATAAAACAAAGTACAAATCCTTAATCCTTGTCATTTTGTTTCCTTTGGATTCGTTTTTTAAAAATATTTTTCATCATCCTCGGTCTTAAATGATGATATTATTGAATATCTTTGGCCAGTAGTGCAAAGATGAATGATTTTTGATGAATATCTTTGGCGTGTAGTGCAAAGATGAACATCCGTTTAGATGAACATGACTAATCGATGAATATCTTTGGCCTATAGCAAAAAGATGAATATTTGATTCGGATGTATATTGATTGATGTTATGGGGATAAAAGATGAGCGATGAACTTTTAAATTCATACATAAAAGATAGTAGTTTGCATTCTCTACTTAACTCTTCTAATGAATTATTATTTCCATGTAATATTGATTGAAAAACTTGTTGTCTATTGTATTCTATTAGATTTTTCCTCGTTGAAGACTAATGATAATTTGTTGTATATTATCTTAGTCATAATATTCTTTATCGGGCTAGTTGAGCTCACCCTTTTTCTTTTTGTTCCATTTTTTCTTCTCGTGAGGCGAGAATATAGTGAGTATTTAGCCTGGGTATGGAATGAAGGTTCTAGAGAGAGTTGTTTAGTAGTCCTCACCCATTTTGTAAAATAATGTATCAATGAATGTGATGAGGATTTATTTGAGTATAGATATTGTCAGAAGATAATATTTGTATTCAAACTCACAGCTTTTTCTTGTTGTAATAATAAAGTTGTAGTTGTTTCGTACCATGTATTGACAACTCGTAATGGGTGATGTATACCCATTTTGGGGCGTCATGATTAGTATCGAGCTTAGGGATATGATCTTTGGCGGAGATCGGGGAATAAAACTAGAGAGGAGAGACGAGTAAATCCTTCGCTAGTGTGTCCTACTTAAGCTTATTTGTTAGTTGGTCAAGATATAAGGATATTATGTGATATATTGATTTCCTTAATTAACCCTTGTTTTATGACAAGATTTGAGAATGTCGATCGAGAATATTAACAATGGAAATGAGACCGTGGAGACGCCCTCAGACTCACCAACGAGGAGATCGTGCAACAGTCGGGCAATGTTCCTCCCGTGAACAACACCACCGAAAGCGAGATGATGAACGAGGGATGTTTAGAAGCTTTTTGCAGTTCATGCAAAATCGAGACGAGGAGACTCGTGTTCAAAATACAGAGAGAAATGATAGCAATTCATGGGTTGTCACAACCCAGCGATTCAAAGAGTTGGGACCACCGAATTTAAGGAAAGCCATATCCGATCATGGCGTAAAAACATGGGTCAAGCAAATTACCAAGATATTCGATGTCTTGGGATGCACGGAGGAACAGAAGGTTCCATTCGCCACCTTTATGTTCCGTGGCGAAGCAGGCGACCATCGGTGGGAGTCTTTGAAGCGCACTCCATCCAACCCTTGCACTCAAAGATGTCTTGGGAGACGTTTCAGAAATTATTTAATGACAAATACTTTCCTAAAAGTGTTCGCTATATGAAGGAAGTGGAGTTCATCGATTAGAACAAAAAACAACATGACGGTGTCTCAAAGACGAGGCAAAAGTTTATAGAGTTATCCAGGTTTGCACCTCATTTGGTGGAGAATGAGGAACGTATGACGCGGATGTTTCTTAGAGGTTTGAAACCCGGCATACGACAATATCTCATTTCTCATAAATTTTCTCTCTATTCAGATGTTGTTAACAGGGCTCAATTGTTAGAGCGAGATAATGAGTATGTTCAACCGAGGGACCATAACCAGGATCATACCAGAGATAGCAGTCAACAGAATAACAATAACCAGCGGAGAAAGAAACAGGCGGACAAAAATGGTAACCACTCTGGTGGTAATCATGGCCATGAAAATAAAAGAAGCGAGTCAGGAGGAGATTTTAAAAAGAGGAGATTTAACAACGACCATGTGAAAGACGATCAAAGGCAAGAACAACCGGTTCTAAGGGAGGAGAACGACCACCGGTCATTATATGCTATAAATGCGGAAAAGAGGGACATATCGGTCAAACCGCCCACAACAGTTCAAGGTATGCTATAATTATGGAAAGGAAGGACATATCACTTTCGAGATTGTACGCAGAGCGAAACCTAGTTCAATGGGGACGGTGACTCAAAAGATTGTCCCGTAAAAGTCAAAGTCAACGATTCCGGAAGAGCGTTTGTTCAGGATCGGTCATAATGCAAAGAACCCAAACGAGGTGATCACGGGTAAGCTATTTATAAATTCTTGCGAAGTTTATACCTTACTTGATACTGGTGCATACCCATTCATTTATCTCTCCGCTTGTGCTCAACGTTTAAACTTGACTCGGGAGAAATTAGACTTTGACCTATCTGTGGAAACTCCGTTAGAGAAACTTTCATCACATCCACTATTTATAAATCTTGTTTGATTCAAGTTGGCACCATCACCTTACCGTTGACCTTATCTCTTTAAAGATACTTGCTTTTGATGTGATTTTAGGGATTGATTGGTTAACTACCCATCATGCCAAAATTGATTGTTTTCGAAAGGTTGTTAGTTTTCATATTCCTAACCAACTTTTTGTATGAATTCAAGCAACTAAACCATTAAAATCAATCACCGTCATATCTAATCATAAAGCTATTCGTTTATTGAAAACGGATGTCAAGCTTTCTTAGCCCATGTTATGGATTTGAATAAAGACACGTCAAATTTGAATAATATTTCTGTTGTTATTGATTTTCCGACGTATTTCTGAAGAACTTCCTGGCCTACCCCGTAACGTGAAGTTGAAATTTTATTGATCTTGAACCCGGTACAAAGCCCATTTCTAAAACCCCATATCAAATGGCTCCTATTGAACTTCAGGAGTTAAAGGTCCAACTACGTAAATTGTTGGACATCGGCTTCATTCGCCCTAGTACATCTCCTTGGGGTGCTCCTCTGCTTTATTCGTAAAGAAGAAAGACGCGAGTATGCGACTTTGTATTGACTATCTGGAATTGAACCATGTCACCATCAAGAATAGGTATCCTCTACCTCGTATTCACGACTTGTTTGACCCGGTTGCAAGGGGCACAATTCTTTTCAAAAATCTATCTTCGCTCTGGATATCATCAATCAAGATTAGAATCGAGGATATTCCAAAGACCGCCTTTAGAACTCTAAGACGGGCATTATGAATTCTTAGTCATGTCTTTCGGATCGACTAATGCTCCTATGGCTTTCATGGATATGATGAACCGAGTCAAGGAATATTTGGATCGCTTTTGTTGTTGTCTTTATTGATGACATCCTCATATATTCCAAAAGCCGTGAAGATCATGAGCACCATTTGAAGCTGGTACTCCAAAGGCTTCGTGAAAACCAACTATATGCCAAATTAAAGAAATGCGAGTTCTGGCTTGAGGAAGTAGCATTCCTTGGGCACGTGGTGTTGAAACATGGAGTATCTGTTGATCCGCCAAGATTGAGGCAATACAAAGTGGGAGCAACCGAAAGTCGGTGACTAAAATACGTAGCTTTTTGGTCTTATTTGGTTATTATCGGAGATTTGTGGAAGGGTTTTCTCGAATCGCTACTCCATTAACCCTTGACTAACTAGGAAGGATACAAAATTCATTTGGAGCGAAGAATGCGAGAAGAGTTTCCAAGAGCTTAAGAGGAGACTCATTTTAAGACTGTTCTAACAATACCATCCGGTGCGGATGGATTTGTTATCTACAAATGATGCTTGGGCAAAGGGTTAGGATGTGTTCTCATGCAACGGGAAAGTCATAGCCTATGCCTCGCGAAAACTTAAAGAATATGAGAGGAATTATCCTACTCATGATCTAGAGTTAGCAAAGCAATCGTTTGCGCTAAAGATATGGAGGCACTATCTATATGGGGAGAAAGTGGAGATATATTCGCACCATAAAAGCCTTAAATATTTCTTCACTTCAAAAAGAACTCAACATGCTGGCAATGACGTTGGCTCGAGCTATTGAAAGACTACAACCACACTATTCAATACCATCCCGGTAAAGTTTAACGTGGTGGCCGACGCGTTGAGTAGAAGATCATATGCGAGAATGAGTGCGATGATGTCAAGTATACGACAGAGCCAACTTTAATAGAAAAAGTTAAGGTTGCTCAAGCCACCCAACCCGGAAATGATGATGCGTATGAAGAAGAAAGTACAAGAAGGAGCTATTCCTAAGCGAGAATTAATGAAGAAGGAATACTTGAGTCCACTCTAGACTTTGTGTCCCTAACGACTCGATTTGAAGTACAAGATTATGATGGAGGCACACAATACACCATTTGCAATCCATCACGGAAGTACCAAAATGTATCGTGATCTTCGACATACATTTTGGTGGAACAATATGAAGAGAGAGATTGCAAAGTTTATCTCAATGTGTTTAACTTGTCAACGTGTAAAAGGCAGAGCATCTAGTACCTAAGGGTCCGTTGCAACCACTTGAGATTCGAAATGGAAGTGGGAACACATTACCATGGATTTCATTACGGGTCTTCCTACGGTTTCTCAAGGCATCAATGCTATTTGGGTTATTGTTGATAGATTAACCAGTTCGCTCATTTCTTGCCGACACGGAGACTTATTCCTTGAACGTCTTGCTAGTATATGACGTGAATGAGATTGTGAGGTTGCATGGCATGCCCGTATCCATAGTTTTGGATCGTGACCCAAGATTCACTTCAAGATTTTGGGTTAGCTTGCAAAAAGCTATGGGCGCGGATTTACGATTCATTTCGCATACCATCCTCAAACAGATGAGATAATCGAGAGAGGACTATTCAAACTCTTGAAGATCTATTAAGACTCGTGTCCTAGACTTCAAGGGCGGTTGGGATAAGTATTTACCATTGGTGGAATTCTCCTACAACAACAGCTTATCGTGCAAGTATAGGTGTGGCTCCATTCAAGCATTATATGGACGAAAATGTCATTCTCCAATATGTTGGGATGAGGTGGGTGAAGCAACATTGTTGGGACCCGAGTTAAGACGTATGACTACCAAAAAGATCCAAATGATTCGACAACGATACAAAGCGGAACAAGATCGACAAAAGAGTTATGCGGATCTTCATCGAAAGGACGTGGAATTTAGTATAGGGGATCATGTATTGTTGCGAGTTGCTCCATGGAAGGGAGTTACAAGATTTGGGAAGAGAGAAAAGCTCAATCCACGATTTATTGGTCCATTTCAAATTCTTTGACCGAGTAGGAAATATAGCCTATAGACTCGCGTTACCTCAAAGTAGTATGTCTCGTGTTCATAATGTGTTTCACATATTTGTACTTTGTAAATATGTGAAAGACCCAAACCACGTTATATAGAGTTAGAACCGGACGAGATAGCCAAGACTTAACGTATGAGGAGGTACTGTCAAGATTTTTTGGATAGGAAGGAGCATGTCCTATCGCAAGAAAGGTCATACCACAAGTTAAAAGTTTTGTGGAGGAATCATGCAATGAGGAAATGACACGGGAATTGAAAGCGGAAATGAAAGCGAGGTATCCTCACCTTTTGAAACACCAGTACGTCGTCAATTTCGAGGGACGAAATTTCATAAGGAGGGAGGTTGTAAGATCCCAATTTATTGTTAATGAAATTTAATTTTTCTATTTATTATTTTGAAATAGTAAGGGTTGATTTGATTAATGTGGATAGTTATGGGTAAAATACATAAATATTTCAAAATAAGCAAGTGGTTATAAAATATTCATTGTTGCTTGGGAATATTCGTTTGGTCGTGGAATATTCGTGAATGCTGTCGGGGAATATTCGTACGACGGCCAAGTAGCGACCATGTGTGGGCCCCATAACTGAAAAAGCGATTGGATGAAGAAAAGCGACAAATATAAGTGGTTTAAAAATAACGGCAGTAGTTATTACAATTAATATCGTTAAAATACTCGGTGGTTAAAACACAAGAAGATTTGCAGTATTGCACCAATTATTGATTCTTACGTAAGAAGGCTTTACTCAATAATGGTTACGATAATTCTTTGCTCAAAGATTTTATTAATTTAATAATTGTTGCGTTGATATTTTATATTGTTGTTGTTTCAATAATTGTCATTACACAAAGATTTTTCATTATAAAGCAATAATTCATATTATTTGAATAATATTATTAGATAACATTATTGGAAATGTCTAGAAAGTTACATCTAAGTAGAGGTTTGGTCACCTAATTGCGGCGCCAAGAAGGAGAAATTCTTATTGGAAAGCCCCCTCTTTCCTGGGAGCCTCTGGTTATCAATATTGTGATTCTGTAATATTATTTGTGAATAATTAATTATTGATTCATATGATGAGAAAAATATTGATTTTATGTGGATATAGATGGAGAAAAATTTTAATGTGACAATTGTTGAAAATTGAAATTTTATCTTTTTCTGATAAAATAATTCATTTAAATATATTATTATATTTTAATAATATAATAATGGTGATATTTTTACAACGAATGTGGGATATATGAGTATACGAGGAGGAAGAGTATTTTTGTTGCAATAAATGTTTAAAACATGTTAAACATGTCGGTGGACCCCATTTATCGATTTGAAATTTGATTATAGCACGTAAAATCGCTTTGTTTGTGGATTTTTGGTCAATTTACATTTAGAATTTGAAAAACTTTCTTCCGCAAAGTTGTAGAGAATTGAATTTCCTATAATAAATTGCAAGATTTGAATTTTTTGATAAAAGGGCTATTTATTACTTAATTATTGAAGTTCAAGATCCAAATAATTGATTTTTGGAAGTTTTAATTATTTTATTAAGAAAAACGTTTTTATTGTTTTTGGCACATGTGTGGTGAAGTTTGGACCAGATTTGTGTGCATAGGAAATTTGATTATATATATTATTATTATATTAAATTTTTTCGCTTTTGGTGTTCTAAGCATTTTCCTATAAATAGGGTGCTTAGGTTAGAATTGAAAATCACAATTTAAACTCAAGTTTTTTCTCTCTATATTATCGAGCGTATTCTTGTGAGTATTTTGAGTATAATTTGAGTATTTCTATACTGGTGCAAGTTCAAGTCATAGCTTTATATCCTGTTTCAATTTAGAAATCTTCGATCTTTTCGAGGTAAAGGATATTATTATTTTTTCGTAATGATATTATTTCTTCAATATCATTATCTTTGAAATATTGATCTGAAGTTTTTATCAAATTTGGAAGTTTTGGTGTCTGAGTTACTATTCACGATATCAAGACTTTATTCACGATATCTGATGATTATTCACGAATACGGCACTATTCATCGAAAAATGAAAAATTTTCTTTTCGTCCAAAATATCTATTCTGGATACTAGCTTTGATTGTATCCATGTTTTGATCATTCTTGAATTTTACACCACTATGATTATTTTTGAGGTATTTTTGGACGTGGATAAAACAAAGTACGAATCCTTAATCCTTGTCATTTTGTTTCACTGGATTCGTTTCTTTAAAAATATTTTTCATCATCCTCAGTCTTAAATGATGATATTATTGAATATCTTTGGCCTGTAGTGCAAAGATGAATGATTTCTGAAGAATATCTTTGGCCCGTAGTGCAAAGATGAACATCTGTTTAGATGAACATGACCAACTGATGAATATCTTTGGCCTATAGTGAAAAGATTAATATTTGATTCCAGATGTATATTGATTGATGTTACAGGGGTAAAAGATAGACGATGAACTTTTAAATTCATACATAAAAGATAGTAGTTTGCATTCTCTACTTAACTCGTCTAATGAATTATTATTTCCGCTGCGAATATTGATTTAAAAATTTGTTGTCTATTGTATTCTATTAGATTTTCCCTGTTGAAGACTAATGATAATTTGTTGTATATTATCTTAGTCATAATATTATTTATCGGGCTAGTTGAGCTCACCCTTTTCCTTTTGTTCCATTTTTCTTTCGGGAGGAGGCTAGAATATAGCGAGTACGAGTCGGGGTATGGAATGAAGGTTCTAGAGAGTTGTTTAGTAGTCCTCACCATTTTTGTAAAATAATGTATCAATAAATGTGATGAGGATTTATTTTGAGTATAGATATTGTCTAGAAGATAATATTTGTATTCAAACTCACAGTTTTACTGTTGTAATAATAAAGTTGTAGTTGTTTCTGTACTATGTATTGACAACTCAGAATGGGTGATGTATACCTATTTTGGGGGCGTCAAAAAGAGGTGCTGATTCCTAATCCTGAAGTGGAAGACAGGGAACAAAAACGTAAACATGACATCGCCTTGATGATGTCATGTATACTCATCATTGTCCATGATGAACATACAAACAGATATACCTCAGACGATGATTGCCCAGATGTTATGGTCATCATTCGGGAAAAGGAGAACGATGACAACCCCTCCATCACTGCAGTCCATCAGGACTTTGCCCTCGACAATTGGAGGAGCACTCCATGCATTGGTCGGCGAGGGTAAAATGGGTAGAAATCCCTCTGCCCCGTAGATAACTTTAATTGCTTACTTTTCTATATATTATTAGCAGTTATTTTATCAAGTACATGCTAACACTTTTGTATGATTAAACAGTTTCATATATTAAGTGAAAGCATATTTTGTTTCAAGACTCTGAATTTAGATGTGCCTGTACTTGCTGATGAGGTGCCTTTTCTCCACAAGGACTGTAACTTTGATGAAAAGTTGGACTCAGACTTTATGGAAATCCAAGAGGACATTAAGACACCTCAGGAGATCAAAGAATGGGTTGCAGACAAACCTAAACCCAACCTTGATCAAACCACTTCTTTCAATCTTGGAACCTTAAAAAGCCCTAAGCTAATTTAGAATTGTTCAGACCTAACCCCAAACCAACGGAATGACATGGTTGCACTATTAACCCAATTCCAGGATGTGTTTGCATGGTCTCATGAAGACATGGTGGGTTTGTCCACTGACATTGTCCTTCATCGCCTTCCCATTCAGGAAGGATTTAAGCCAGTCCGGCAGAAGCTCAGGCGATTGAAACTTGAGTGGAGTTTAAATGTGACGCCCCAAAAATAGGTATACATCACCTATTCTGAATCACCAAATACATGGTACAGAATACAAATACAATCTTAAATATACAACAAGAGAACTGAGAGTTTTAATACAAACATTGTCTTCTAGACAATATCCACTCTCAGAATAAGTCCTCATTACATTTATTAACACACTATTTAACAGAATAGTGAGGACTACTAATACTATCATCTGGACCGTCACTCCGTTCCCCCGACTAGTCCCGGCTACGTTCTCATTTCTTGAAGGGAACAGTGAAAGAAAGGGTGAGCTCAACTAGCCCAGTAAGAAATATTATGACTAAGATAATGCGAGAATAAATTATCATTAGTCTTGACGATGTTAAACCGATAAAATATAATAGACATCAAGTTTAACTATCATTTGAATAAGTAATCCATTAAAAGAGTCAAGTAGAGAATAAAATCTACTATCTTTTATGATTTAAAAGGTTTTTCATCACTTTTATCATTTGGGACTCGATTTTAATAAATAATCCACATCATCCCTGTACTACGGCCAAGGGTATTCATTAGTATCACAACCATAAATTATCCATGCACTATGGGCCAATGATATTCGTGTATTCATTAATGGTCATGATCATGCCAACAACTGTCCATCAATGCACTACGGGCCAATGAGGACTTTTACTATATCATTTGTAACATTACAGTTATGATTACACCGAATAATCCCTGGTCATAATCATACCAAGTCCATTTATGTACTACAGGCCACAGATGACTTTCAACAAAATATAAACATGAGGATGATGACAATGATATAATAATTCAATAAAACAAGTTCAAGAATTAATTTATCCAGGAACTAATAACGTCCAAATTGTCAACATGATACTTTTTTCGTGGAGTAAAATTTAAGAATGCTCAGAAGAATATTTCCATGAAAGATACTAGATGAAGTGCAAATATCAAGGATATTCCACTAATTTCATGGAGTATAGAAGTCAAAACTTTAACCAACTGAGTATAATAAGGAATGGAATAACAAAAGAAATCAAGCATGTATGCGGTACTCGCGATAGAAAAGTTATTCTCTACGAGTAACAATAAATAACGGAACGTGTCAAGGCGTAATACGCGCAACCGTAATGGATATTCCAAATGAATAATAAAGAATGGAATAACAATGTAAATCACCATGCATGCGGTACTTCGTATGGATAGGTTATTCCAACAAAATAATAATAACGGAACTAGGTCCGGCGAAACGCATGCATGAGGATGTTCCAAATGTAATAATAAAGACAGTAACCAGTCCCAAGTAACGCATGCATGATATTCAAACATAATAATAAAGAATGGAATAACAATGAGAATTTCACCATGATGTGGTACTTTCAGATGTAAAAAGTTATTCAAAGTAGAATAAAAATAATGGAATAATGTAAGAATTTCACCAAGTGTAGGGTAGCCCGCGTATACAAGTTATTCCAACAGAATAATAAAGACTGGAATAACAGAAGTTCTCTTCATGAATATGAAAAAAATAATACCCTTTACCTTATAAACAAGAGTACTCCGACGGTAGGGCGAGGATATACTTGAAGAAACTTGCACTACGCTCAAAGCTTTCTTAAACGCTAAAGAAAGACGCTCAAGATTATAGAAGAAGAATTATGTCTACAGTTTCTCTCTTTAGAGTTTCAGTGAATTCGTAAGAAATAATGAAGGAATGAGCTTCTATTTATAGAAGAATGGACGGAATAGTAACCAATCCATGAACGGTCCATATCGATTTACTTTAAACGGATGGTCCAGATTGGTTTACAATAAAATATAATATATTCTATTTATAATCTAATAAAACGAATAACTTTTAAAAAGATTTTACTATGCAAACACTATACAGGCACTATGCAAACACTATGCATAATAAAATATAATATATTCTAATTATTGTCTAATAAAATGAATAACTTTATAAAAGGATTCTGCTTTTTATATAAAAAGATTTTACTATTAGCCTAATAAACGTAATAACTTTATAAAAGTATTACATTTTTATATAAAAAGCTTTTTTTTTTATTACATTAATAATACTAATAAAACAAAACTTCATCATCATTATTATTATTTACACTATTAATCGACTGTGTCGTTCCCAAGAAAGAGGGGCTTTCAATAAGGATTTCTCCTTATTGGCGAGCAATTAGGTGACCAAACCTCTCCTCGCGTAACTTCTGAACATCGTTAATATTGCAAATAATAATATTAATAACTCTGTTATCTCAATTATTGATTTAATAATAAAAAAATATTGACAATAATTGAATCAAATAACGTGAGATACTATGCAACAATTACTGAAGCAATAATTGAACAAAACTGAGTGACTTCTCACGTAAGCATCAATAATTAATACCGTCTGCTACTATGCAACCACGCCAGTATTATTCGCATTACTTTAACACTTTGGGTGTTTCAACAGGTTAACGGTAAAACTTCCGCCGTTATTTTCATAAAAATATTTTTGTCATTTTCTCAATCGACAATAATTTAATTTTGTGGGGTCCACCAATGATTGTGTCGTCGTCATTTAATATTCCCCGACCAAATGAATATTATAAACAACTTGCGTACTTTGCAAAATTTCTAAATATTACCCACAACTATAACATTATATCAAATTCATTCCATAATATTTAAAAATGATAATTATAGAAAATTCATCTTTATTCATAAAAGTTGGGGTCTTACATTAAAGGTGAAAGAAGAAATTGTGAAACAATTTCAAGCTGGCATTATCATGGTTTCTACATATCCGGAGTGGATGTCCAACATTGTTCCCATGCCTAAACCAATAGGAAAGGTGCGAGTTTGCGTGGATTATCGGGATCTGAATAAAGATTGCCTTAAAGATAGCTTTCTTGTGCCCTTTATCCACATTCTTATTGACAATACTGCTCAATACGACATGTACTCCTTTGCTGATTGCTTTGCTAGGTACCATCAAATTATGTCGCTGAGGAAGATCGTGAGAAAATTGCTTTCATCACGCCTTGGGGAACTTTCTATTACAGACGGTTGTCATTCGGCCTCATCAATGCCAGGGCAACCTATCAGCGAGCCATAATGACTCTTTTCCACAACTTAATGCATAAAGAGATAGAGATCTACGTGGATGACATCATTGTCAAGTCTCGAAGGGAAGAAGACCATTTAGACCATCTCAAAAAGCTTTTCAACAGGTTGCGTAAGTACAACTTGAAGTTGAATCTAGCCAAGTGCGCCTTTGGCGTCAAATCAGGCAAATTGCTAGGTTTCTTAGTCAGTCACAAAGGGATTGAGCTAGATCCCACCAAAATCTAAGCCATCAAGGAAATGCCCATTCCTCAGACAGAGAAGGAAATACGGGGATTTTTAGGAAGAATCAACTTCATTAGCAGGTTCATTTCTCAACTCACAGTAACCGGTGAGCCCATCTTCAAGCTGTAAAGGAAGAACTCCTCCATGAAATGGAACAATGAGTGTTAGAAAGCCTTCCTTATAATCAAAAAGCAGCTGGTTAACGCTCCTATTTTGGTTCCTCCCAGGGATGATGTTCCCCTGTTCATGTACTTATCCATTAATGACAATGCTATGGGCTGCATGCTGGGGCAGAAAGACGATAAAGGCCAAGAACAAGCTATCTATTTCCTCAGCAAAAGATTCAGCAGCAGTGAACACAAGTACACTCTGATTGAGAAAACTTGTTATGCTTTAGCATGGGCTTCCATAAGGTTACAACATTAACTCCATGGTCATATAACCCATCTCATATCCCGCGTGGATCCTCTCAAGTATGTGTTCAGTAAGCCCATACTAAATTGTTGGCTGTCCAGATGGCAGTTGATCCTAAAGCAATTTGACATTGTTTATATGATGCAAAAATCTGTCAAAGGTCAAGGAATTACCTGTCCAGATTTTATTCTCTACTTGACTCTTTTAATGGATTGCATGTTCCGCTGTAGTTAAACTTGATGTCTATTCTATTTTATCAGTTTAAAACTTTTGAAGACTAATGATAATTTATTCTGCATTATCTTAGTCATAATATTTCTTACTGGGCTAGTTGAGCTCACCCTTTCTTTCACTATTCTCTTCAGGAAATGAGAACGAAGCGGGACTAGTCGGGGAGCGTAAGTATTTGTCCGGATGATAATATTAGTAGTCCTCACTATTACATTAAATAGTTTGACAATAAATGTAATGAGGACTTATTCTCGAGAGTGGATATTGTCTGTAAGACAATAGTTATATTAAAACTCACAGCTCTCTTATTGTATATTAAAGATTGTATTTGTATTCTATACCATGTATTTGGCGACTCAGAATAGGTGATGTATACCTATTTTGGGGGCGTCACAGTTGGTATCAAAGCTTAGGGATATGATCCCTGGCTAAGATGTGAGACAAGAACTAGGAGGGGAGAGACGGAGAATTCCTTCGCTAGTATGACCTACTTAAGTTTATTTGGTATTTAATTGGTCGGTCAGAGTATAGGGATAATATGTGATATGCTAATTAACCCTTATTTTGTGGCAGTATTTGAAAATGGCATCCGAGAATGTTGAGAACATCAATGGAGCACAGGAGACCGTTGAGTCTCCACAGATCAATAACCAGGAAAATGTGCATCGGGAAGGCGACAATCCTCATGAAAACAACAACACTAACCAAATGATGAACGATGGAATGTTCCGAGGCTTTATGCAACATCAGGCGAGAGCGGCTCCTGTCCAAAATGCAGGTGGAAACACAAGCAACTCTCGGACGGTCACCGCCAAACAGCTCAAGGAGCTGGGACCACCAAAGTTTTTTTGGAGAGCCAAAACCACTTAAGGCGGAGACGTGGAAAAAATAGATCAACAAGATATTTGATGTCTTTGGTTGCTCCGAGGAGCAAAAGGTTCCCTTTGCCACCTTCATGTTGCGGGCAGAGGCAGATTACTAGTGGGAATCTATAAAGCGTACTCAACATGCCGCACTGAAGATGTCTTGGGAAAAGTTTTAAGAACTGTTCAACAACAAGTACTTTCCCGAAAGTATTCATCACATGAAAGAGGTAGAGTTCATTAAACTGGAGCAAAACAACATGGCCGTGTCGCAGTACGAAGCCAAGTTTGCCAAGTTGTCCCGGTTTGCATCCTATTTGGTTGATAATGAGGAGAGAATGACGCGAATGTTTCTAAGAGGTTTGAAACCCGAGATACGTCAATATCTTATCTCTCATAAACTGTGTTTGTATTAGGATGTTGTTAATAGGGCTCGATTATTGCGGTAGCGATAATGAGTCAACCCAACCAAAAAGAGAGAAAAGGTAAAATGATAATACCGGTGATAATGGTCATCAAAGCGGTGACAATAAGCATGGAGGAATCAACATGCGAAATGGTAACCACTTGATTGGTAATCATGGCCAAAGCAATAAGAATGGACATTTCAAGAAGAGGAGATTCAACAATGATGGAAAGACGTCAAGACCAAAGACCCGTGGTTAAGAAAAAGAGAACGACCACCTATCATATGCTTCAAATGCGGAGGGAGGGACACATCGGTCCAAGCTGTGAGATGTCAGTCAAATCATGTTATAATTGTGGAAGAAAAGGTCACCTAGCCCGATTTTATCATTTCATGAAGACAAGTTCAGCTAGGATGGAGGCACCAAAGGGGCCTTGGAAAAGTCAAAGCCCGATGGTGCAAGGAGAGGCGTTTGTCGTGACCTCCCGAAAGCAAGGAACCTAAATGAGGTCATCACGGGTAAGCTTATCATAAACTCTAGCGAAGTATATACCTTATTTGATACCGGTTCTACCCATTCCTTTATTTCTCCTACTTACGCTCAACGTTTAAATTTGACTCCGGAGAAATTGGACTTTGACTTATCTGTTGAAACTCCGTTGGGAGAAACCTTCATTACATCCACTATTTGTAAGTCTTGTTTGGTTCAAATCGGTACCCTCACATTACCTGTCGATGTTATTTCATTGAAAATACTTGCATTTGACGTAATTCTATTGATTGATTGGTTAACCACTCATCATGCAAAAATTAATTGTTTTCGTAAGGTTGTTAGCTTTCATATTCCTAATCAACCTATTATGTGAATTCAAGCAACCAAACCATTAAAATCAATCACTGTCATCTCAAGCCATAAAGCTATTCGTTTATTGAAAAACGGATGTCAAGCTTTCTTAGCTCATGTCACGGATCTAAATAAAAATACGTTTGTTTTGAATGATATTTCTATTGTTAATGAATTTCCTGACGTATTTCTTGAAGAACTTCCTGGCCTACCCCCAGAGCGTGAAATTGAATTTTGTATTGACCTTGAACCTGGTACAAAACCTATTTCCAAAGCCCCATATCGAATGGCTCCTATTGAACTTCAGGAGTTAAAGACCCAACTGCAGGAATTGTTAGACATCAGTTTCATTCGTCCTAGTACTTCTCCTTGGGGTACTCCTGTTCTATTCATGAAGAAGAAAGATGGGAGTATGCAACTTTGTATTGATTATCGGGAGTTAAATCATGTCACCATCAAAAATAGGTACCCATTACCACGTATTGATGACCTATTTGACCAGTTGCAAGGCGCCAAATTCTTTTCAAAGATTGATCTTCGTTCCGGATATCACCAATTGAAGATTAGAACCGATGACATTCCAAAAATGGCTTTCAAAACTCGGTACGAGCATTATGAATTCCTAGTCATGTCTTTTGGATTGACTAATTCTCCTACTGCTTTCATGGATATGATGAACCGAGTCTTCAAGGAATATTTGGATCACTTTGTGGTCTTCTTCATTGATGACATCCTTAGTTATTCCAAAAGTCGTGAAGATCATGAGCAACACTTGAGGCTGATACTCCAAAAGCTTTGTGAATATAAGCTTTATGCCAAGTTAAAGAAATGCAAGTTCTGGCTTGAGGAAGTAGCATTCCTTGGGCACGTGGTATCAAGTCATAGAATATCTGTTGACCCAACAATGATCGAAGGTTATTCAAAGTCGGGAGCAACCTAAATCAATGGAGAAAAGCACGTAGCTTTCTCGGCTTAATTTGGTTATTATCGAGATTCGTAGAAGGGTTTTCTCGAATCGCTACTCCCTTAACTCGGTGACTCGGAAAGATACAAAATTCGATTGGAACGAGGAATGTGAGAAGAGTTTTCAAGAACTCAAGAGAAGACTCATTTCAGCACCTGTTCTGACAATACCATCTGGCTCGGAGGGATTTGTCATCTACAATGATGCTTGTGCAAAGGGTTAGGATGTGTTCTTATGCAACATGGGAAAGTCATAGTTTTATGCCTCTCGACAACTCAAAGAATATGAGAGGAATTATCCTACTCATGATCTAGAATTGTCGTGATGAAGTTTTGCACTAAAGATTTGGAGGCATTACTTGTATGGGGAAAAAGTTGAGATCTTTACGGATCATAAAAGCCTCAAATATTTCTTCACTCAAAAGGAACTCAATATGCGACAACGACGTTGGCTTGAACTGTTGAAAGATTATGATCATACCATCTTGGAAAAGCAAACGTGGTAGCTGACGCATTGAGTAAAAGATCATATATCTTGCACGATGCGAGTGCGATTGTCAACGTAAGGCCCATTTTGTATGACTTGAAAATGATGGAGATAGAGATAAAGACTCCAGGGACCCACGTGATGATGGCGAATATACGAGTAGAATCGACTTTAATCGATAAAGTTAAAGCTGCTTAAGCTACAGACCTAGAGCTGATGCATATGAGGAAGAAAGTACAAGAAGGTGTTATGCCAGAAGCAAGAATCGATGAAGAAGGAATACTTCGAGTCAACTCCAGACTTTGTGTTCCTAACGACCCTGATTTAAAGTATAAAATCATGATGGAGCCGCACAACACACCATTTTTAATCCATCTTGAGAGTACCAAAATGTATCATGATCTTCGACATACATTTTTGTGGGGCAATATAAAGAGGGAGATAACGTTGTTTATCTCAAGGTGTTTAACTTGTCAATGAGTCAAGGCGGAGCATCAAGTACCAAAAGGTCCATTACAACCACTTGAAATTCCATAATGGAAGTGGGAACACATTACTATAGATTTCGTTACTGGTCTTCCCAAAGTTTCTCAAGGCATAGATGCAATTTGGGTCATTGTTGATAGATTGACCAAATCTGCTCATTTCTTACCTATACGAGAAACTTATACACTTGAACGTCTTGCTCGTATATACATAAACGAGGTTTTAAGATTGTATGGTATGCCAATATCTATAGTTTTTGATCGAGACCCAAGATTCACTTCAAGATTTTGGGTTAGTTTGCAAAAAGCTATGGGCACAGATTTACGATTTAGTTCAGCATATCATCCTCAAACGGACGGATAATTAGAGAGGACTATTCAAACTCTTGAAGATTTATTAAGACTCTGTGTCCTTGACTTCAAGGGAAGTTGGGACAAGTTCTTACCATTGGTGGAGTTTTCCTACAACAACAGTTATCAAGCAAGTGGCATGGCTCCATTCGAAGCATTGTATGGAAGAAAGTGTCGTTCTTCAGTATGTTAGGATGAGGTGGGTGAAGCAACGTTGTTGGGACCAGAGTTAGTACATATGACTACGGAATAGATACAAACGATCCGAAAACGTATAAAAACCTCACAAGACCGAAAAAAGAGTTATGCTGATCTTCATCGAAAGGACGTGGAATTCGATATTGGAGATCATGTGTTGTTACGTGTTGCTCCATGGAAAGGAGTTACGAGATTTGGAAAGAGAGGAAAGCTCAATCCTCGATTCATTGGCCCATTTTTAATCCTCGATCGAATAGGGACTGTAGCCTATAGACTTGCTTTACCGCCAAGTATGTCTCGTGTTCATAATATTTTTCATATATCCATATTACGTAAATATGTGAAAGACCCGAACCACATTATTGAGTTAGAACCAGACGAAATAGTGGAAGATTTAACCTATGAAGAGGTTCATGTTCAAATCTTGGATAAGAAGGAACATATTCTACGCTCCAAGGTTATAGCTCAAGTCAAAGTTTTATGGAGGAACCACGATGTTGAGGAAATGACCTGGGAGTTAGAATCTGAAATGAAATCAAGGTATCCTTACCTCTTCGACATACCAGGTACGTACCCTAATTTCGAGGGCGAAATTTCATAAGAAGGGGAGATTGTAAAACCCCAACTTTTATGAATAAAAATGAATTTTCTATAAATATCATTTTTGAATATTATGGAATAAATTTGATATAATGTTATAGTTGTGGGTAATATTTATAAATTTTTCAAAGTACGCAAGTTGTTTATAATATTCGATTGGTCGGGAAATATTCGTTTTAACAGGGAATATTCGTAAGACGGCACAATCATTGGTGGACCCCACAACGGAATTATTGTCGGATTGAGAAAATGACAAAAATATTTTTTATGAAAATAACGGCGGAAGTTTTACCGTTAAGCGTTAAAACACCCGGTGTTAAAAAAATGCTGAGAATACGCGTGGTTGCGTATAGTACATTACGGTATTGATTATTAATGCTTACGTGAGAAGTCACTCAGTTTTGTTTAATTATTACTTCAGTAATTGTTGCATAGTATCTCACGTTAGTTGATTCAATTATTGTTGATATTTTATAATTGAGATGATGAAGTTATTAATATTATTATTTTCAATATTAACGATGTCTAGAAGTTCTGCCAAGGAGAGGTTTGGTCATCTAATTGCACGCCAATAGGGAGAAATCGTTATTGAAAAGCCCCCTCTTTCCTGGGAATGACCTGGTCGATTAATAGTGTGAATAATAATAATGACGATGAAGTTTTGTTTTATTAGTATTATTAATGTAATAAAACAAAAAAGCTATTTATATAAAATAGAATACTTTTAATAAAGTTATTCGTTTTATTAGGCTAATAGTAAAATCTTTTATATATAAAATGTAATACTTTTATAAAGTTATACATTTTATTAGACAATAATTAGAATATATTATATTTTATTACGCATAGTGTTTTGCATAGTGCTGCGATAGTGTTTCAGATAGTAAAATCTTTTTTATATAAAATGTAATACTTTTATAAAGTTATTCGTTTTATTATATTATAAATAGAATATATTATATTTTATTGTAAACCAATCTGGACCGTTCATGGATTGGTTACTATTCAGTCCATTCTTCTATAAATAGAAGTTCATTCCTTCATTATTTCTTACGAATTCATTGAAACTCTAGAGAGAGAAAGCGTAGAGAGAATTCTTCTTCTATAATCTTGAGCGTCTTTCTTTAGCGCTTAAGAAAGCTTTGAGCATAGTGCAAGTTTCTTCAAGTATATCTCCGCCCCTACCGTTGAGTACTCTTCTTTATAAGGTAAGGGTATTATTTTTTTCATATTCATGAATAGAACTTCATTATTCGGTCTTTATTATTTCGTTGAATAACTCAGATACTGTGCTACCATATAATTGGTGAAATTCTTCTATTATTCCATTCTTTATTATTTCATTGAATATTCATCATGTTTTACGTTTACCGTTCCGTCTTTATTATTCTGGATTCTTCATGCGTTTCTGGCTTTACTGGTTTCGTTATTTATTTTTACATTGGAATAACTCGTCTGCATGAAGTACCACATGCATGGTGATTTCGTTGTTATTCCATTCTTTATTATTATGTTGGAATATCACAGCCGATTGCGTGTTACGCCTGGCCTGGTTCCGTTATTTATTATTTTGTTGGAATAACCTGTCTATGCGAAGTACCGCATGCATGGTGATTTCTTTTGTCATTCCATTCTTTAATATACTCAGTTGGTTAAAGTTTTAACTTCTATACTCCAAGAAATTAGTGGAATATCCTTGATATTTGCGCTTAATCCAGTATCTTTTCGTGAAAATATCCTTCTGAGCATTCTTGAATTTTACTCTACAAAGAAGTATCATGTTGACAATTTGGACGTTATTAGTTCTGAATAAATTAATTCTTGAACTCGCTTTTATTGAATTCTTATATCATTGTCATCATCCTCATATTTATATTTTGTTGAAAGTCATCGTGGGCTGTAGTGCATAGATGGACTTGGTATGATTATGACCATGGATTATTGATTGTAATCATGAATAGTAATGTTATAAATGATGTGGTAAAAGTCCTCATTGGCCCGTAATGCATTGATGGATGAGTTGTTGGCATGATCATAACCATTGATGAATACACAAATATCATTGGCTGTAGTAGTGCATGGATTATTTGTGGTTGTGATACTAATGAATATCCTTGGCCAGTAGTGCGGGGATGATGTGGATTATTTATTAAGTCGAGTCCCAAATGATAAAAGTGATGAAAACCTTTTAAATCATAAAAGATAGTAGATTTTATTCTCTACTTGACTCTTTTAATGGATTGCATGTTTCGCTGCAGTTAAACTTGTTGTCTATTGTATTTTATCAGTTTAAAACTATTGAAGACTAGTGATAATTTATTCTGCATTATCTTAGTCATAATATTTCTTACTGGGCTAGTTGAGCTCACCCTTTTTCTTTCCTTTGTTCTCTTCAGGAAATGAGAACGTAGCCGGGACTAGTCGGGAAACGGAGTGACGGTCCAGATGATAGTATTAGTAGTCCTCACTATGCTATTAAATAGTGTGACAATAAATGTAATGAGGACTTATTCTGAGATTGGATATTGTCTAAAAGACAATAGTTGTAGTAAAACTCACAGCTCTCTTGTTGTATATTAAAGATTGTATTTGTATTCTGTACCATGTATTTGGCGACTCAGAATAGGTGATGTATACCTATTTTGGGGGCGTCACTCCCTAGCTTGATCTCTCTCATAGGTCATCAGATGTAAGCTCTGCTCCAGATACTGTGTGAATACTGAATGACAATAGCACTCGTTATGGGAGAATCCATCACAAATACTGGCAACCCAGCAGTCAAATCCTCCTCAATGGGAATACCAGCCTCCTCTATAGGTTCCTCATCATCAGAATCAGTCCCCTGCACTGTGGATACTACCACAGTTGATGTAGTCTCTGCCTCCATCCATGTGGAATACTCTGCAGAACAACCCGGATGGCTGATGGAAAACACAGCTAGCTCTCGCTGATCCCAACAGGCATACAACCTGGATCTATCCTCTGCTGATAAGTGCCGAGAAGCGAAGCGCTGACTCGATGCCCCCTCAAAAGGATGGAAGTCCTGGAACTGGTCAAACTGACACATTACGGCCAGTGGGTGGTAAGTAATCATGCCTCTTAAACCAGTTAGAGGGAGATAATCCATGCCCGGAGCATGAATAATGAAGTTGTAGGGTGAGATAATCCCTGAATACGGCAATACATCTAACAGAGGCCTATCAAAATAGATATCGAGAATGGGGTGAAGCTACCCAATGTCTAACAGAGGCCTATCAAAAGAGATAATGAGAATATACATAAGAAGAAGACAATGGTATCAATGTCTACATCATCAATCCTGTCCACCTGATGTAACTCCTATTGAGTTATTGGATCTCTATCCATATAGATGTCAGGCCTATACAAGGGAGGATCTGCACTGTCAAAACCATATGGGTCACCTGAGGGGCCAGCGCCAGAGCTGGAAGGATCAAAAGTATCTGCCTCTGAAGGATCTCTACCCAAGTGCCGAATAAAGAAATGTGCCCGATCCAACTGCCGGGTCAAACTGTCAATCTGTGTCAAATGAGTTGGATCTCAGACACAGGCTAGCCAATCCATCTTCATCACGGATCCTGGAACCATATCCCCCATGAACTGAGTGGCGCAGGTCTGGGCTCCAATGGTACGAGGGAACCACCAATGCTGGAACATCTCCTGAGTGTAGGGACCCTCTGATAATGTGAAACCGTCAATCCCCAACAATGGGATATCAATGATGGGTGACTGCAAAATAGGCCAATAACGCCTGACAGGAGGCAAGATCGGCATGCGAATCTCTCCTGTAGTGCTCCTAATAGCACGCTCTCCTAAATAGAGCTCTCATCCTCCATCTGTGAAGAGAGGAATCCTACGGGTGGAAATCACGTGCTCAACATCAGTCGGATACCCATCCTCAAATCCAATGCTCAAATGCTCCCCAGAGTAGGGAACCCACATGATGACATCCGTTGTCAACAACTCTAGCTGTAGGCGACAATGAGTGAAACCCTCAGCAATAGGGACCTCTGCCAGTATGGAATGATGCCATCTTCGTCCTTGTGGATAGGTGTCTAAACCTAACACACTCACAGGACGCAAACATGGAAGCCTCTCATAGGCCCAAAACTGCCAACACAAAGGCAAACATCTGCGGTCAGTTAACACTCTTAACCTATACATGGGAAAAGATAAGAGAAACACTCACCGGCAGAAATGGGTAAAATCCTAACCAAGCCTTGGTCAAACCCTACGATCGCATACACATTCCCCTGAGGAAGTATGCAAAGGTGTAGGAACCCCAATTATACTCTCTTAAACGGTCCACGTGTCGAGTGTCACTGATCAAAGCGAAGGACACCATAGAAGAGTTATCTGCTATGAAGCAGCCCCTAATGATCATCAGGAACAATCGCCGAAGAATGCAATCCCTGACTCTCACATCATCGGGTATGGGCTCACTCAACAAATTTCGCTTTCATAGCATCTATGCTTAAAGGACTTGTCTGACAAATCCCCGCCTTTGAGCGCCTTCACTGGAACTCCCAACAAGGATCTGACGGCAGTAGGGGTGATATCCACCATACAAGGCATTGACGCCCATCCAAACTCCATACCTGCGATAAACTGCCAATCCATCGGCGTCATCATCACCTCATAATCCAGTAAATGGAGTGACTGAGTCTGGTGAAACCAGTGCTTAGTCAATGCCTTAAGGTAATCCCAGGGACAACGATGGGGAAGAATGGAAAAGAACGTCCCAAATCCCCAGCCATGTACAATCGCTCTATATTCATCGTGCAAAGCCTGATACATAGAGTGGATGCTGAACCAGTTCCCTCGAGGTTGTGTAAAGCTGGATACCTACATCAAATGCAGATCAACATCAGAATCCTTGACTCCTCATCAATAGGAAAAAGGAAGATTAAGATCTAAGTTATACCTCGTTTGCGTGCAGGTAGACTGAAGGATGTTGACTCAAGTCGCCTAGAAGCTCTGGGTTCACCACTTGAATACCTGGCAAATACCTACAGGGAACACTTTCAGCAGGAGCAGGAACCTCAACTGGTACATCCTCCTCCTCGTCCTCGACGTCCGGCACATCAACTTGGACTAGACGTATCACCGCCTCCACCAAACGATGAGGCTGTCTAACAGAACGGGGTCAAGGTACTTCAGAAGCCCTCCTTCGTACACCAGAAGTGGTCCTGCGGGAAATACTCGGTTGATCCGGATCCATAATATCTAGATAACAAGTCTCCAAATCACCTCAGAAAGGGTGTGGTAATGTTAAACCTGGAGCTTTTCAGAATGCATTTTCATGACTACATGCATGCATGCATTATTTTAACATACATCTACAGTAGAGTTAAAAATGTATGACTACCCAATGCTTGCATTTTGGAAAATTTTGACATAGTCCCCTTTGTAAATAGGACTATCCACATGCGCATAGGCATGACTAGCTGGCCATTCAGTAGCACACCTACCCACAGTCATATATATCCTACATGCATTAATACATCACAGTAAAAATTCGTAAGTGTAGTCTAAATTACCAGGATTATTTTGCTTCACTACCTTTACTCATTTGTCCTCAAATAGGATAAGTAATGACAGTAAAAAGTGCCAATTTGACTGTTTCAAAAGTTAAATTTTTTCACATCATTATGTTCAGCATGGTTTAATACTAACATTTGCTATGTTGACTATTTTTTATCAAGTCATATTAGCATGCATATTCACTACTATGTGTCTAAATGCATTTCATGTGATAAGTCATTTTCCAACTGATAGAAACTGGAAAAGAATACATGCATATGTTACCAGGACAGTGAAGAACACTTGTACGATGGCAGAATGTGCAGAAAGTTGCCTGAACTCAGCAGTGTCGAAGAAGAGCTCTCAGATTTCCTTCGCGGCGTAGCTTGAAAATGACTTATGAAAGCAACCCGCAGGCAATACATAACCACGGTTGCATGTAAGTCCACCTGCGACTGCTGCAGGTGTACCTGCAGCACCCCTACATAGGTTCCACACCTCCGACTCAGTCCAGTTCAAGTTGTAAAGGAGGTCTCACAAGCTGAAAAGCCCAAATCAGGAATAAAAAATGCTACGCGATTGAGCGGAATAACCTAGAATCCTGGTTTTCACGAGCCAAAATATGGTTCCCCACATCACTCATTGGTATTCGCCTGAATGCAGGGTACACTATACTGATGAGCTCAGCTTTTGCAAATTATGCTCGACAATACCTCACACAGGTCCGATGCCGCCAAACATAGGGCCGTAACCTTAATCAAAGTACCCCCGACGGGGGTCACAATGCCAAAGTTATAAATTGATAAAGTATCCCCGACAGGGGTCGCAACGCCGATTTTAAATGTTGATAAAGTATCCCCGATGGGGGTCACAACGCAGACTTTTGATCATCCATGAATCCCGGCAAGGGTTACAACGCATTGTCATCCATTGGTATAACCTCGGCGGGGGTTACAATGCATTATTCATCTATGAACGAATCCCCGACGGGGGTTACAACGCGTTCTTAACCATCGATACACACATCAATGAAGGTCAAGAAACCTTGACATCATTTCAATTGATGGCAATTAAACCCATCAAAGCATCGGAAGCCATTCGATGATCTCATCCATCAGTACATTTATCCACGTATCCCGGTGAGGGTCACAACGCGATTCGACCATTGATATACGCATCAATGAAGGTCAAGCAGCCTTGACAGTTTGCCCAACAGGGATCTATCTAGTGATACACACATCAGCAAAGGTCAGGCAGCCCTAACAATACATATTGTTGGCAGTAACTCCAACAGGACCGTGGTATATGCTGGCGACATAAACCAGAGAAGGCCATCCTCATCGGAGAGGACCGATGATGGAATATATTATACACATCCTCAAACAGACAAAGTTTTATCCCCATAGATCTCTTGCACATGAGAGGCACCTCTATGGAGTAGAAGTCTCTATCAAGGATCCAAGACTTTGGTGATAGCCCCAACGTCAACATCCTTGAAGACTTGGATCGCATGTTCAAGACATCACTGATTGTCATCCTCGGCAGGATTAACAGGGAACCAATAATCATTCATACATGCATCATGTATTTGCATCATGTTGCTGCATATAACATCATGTTGCAGCTACCACAGGTACACCTGCGGCCACCAACTCTATAAATATAGAGCTTGGGGTGGCCATTTGTGATAGAAAAAAAAGGCGAGGAAGCCCTGTCCAATTTGCTCTGTACACACCCCATATTGAGTGCTTTCTCATTTTAAACACCTGTTAGCTCACATATAGCTATATTTTACCAGCGGGAGCTGAGTGTTTATCCATCTAGAGTCATAGAAGTCTGCCTTGGCAGCCCACTGTAAGCATTCTTACACTCTATAAAGCCTTTCTCTTCATCTTTGCACACACTGTTCTTCACATTGAGAGTCGTGTTTGTTTGTATTTAATTTGACTTTTGATCCGTGGTTTTCATTTCAATCGTCAGATATATATATACTTATATATGTATATATTTATATATGGACTAACATTATCGAGTTATGCCTCGATTGAGCCTGAACTTATGTCGGAGCGTTTACTTGTTTATATATATATATATATATATATACACTTATATATATAAAGCTGTTGTCGGACTTCATCTAATGAGCTGGATTTTACATCCTGAGCGCTATCGCTTTATATATATATATATATATTTACATGAACTGCTGTTTAAGGCTATTCGATGAGCCCGGATTTTATATCCTGCATTATTTATCGCTTATATATATATATATATATATATATATATATATATATATATATATATATATATATATATATATAGCGATAAATCATTTGAAATGATAAACCGATAGGGATTCGTAAACATCATATCGCTTCTCGCTTTTATATATATATATATATATATATATATATATATATATATATTTACATTTCATCAAGCACGGAGTTTACTTGAGGCCTTTTTTACCGCTTTATTTACATTTAGTCCCATCTGGAGTTTACTTCGTGGCGGTTGATCGTCTTTTACTACTTTATTTACATTTAGTCCCTTTCGAGTTTACTTTGTGTGGCGGTTGATAAATCTTTACAACTTTATTTACTTTTCTGATCCCCCACGGAGGTGCTTCGTGGTGGTTGATCATGTCCATGTATATATATTTACCGCTTTTATATATTTACATTTCCGATCCCCATGGAGGTGCTTCGTGGTGGTTGATCATATCAGATATATATATATATATATATATATATATATATATATATTTCTGACTTTTATATATATAACGCTATCGCTTTTCATATAAAGCTGCGGCATCATGTGAGCTTAGGAATCATGTGATCACTGATTGATCTCATGAATCTAGATTGATTCCGTGATGGACATTTTCAAATTTGTAAGCGACTTGTACATTATTCTGAGTGTTTGAATTTCCTTAGAGATGTTGTCTTGCCCATGAGGAGTTCGACACTACTATATATTATTTTCTCGTTGATGCCTCGCATCTCAAAAATAAAAACAAATAAGCTGAACATTTAATAATAAAATGGAAGTATGAAAATGTCTCAATTACTATTGAGCACATGGTTTAAAAAACCTCTTTTTACAAAACTTCATTGCTATATCATGTTTAAAACTGAATTTTTCTACAAATTCAAACCCTTTGTATATAGGTGCGAACGAGGCCTCACACTACTTCCAAATAAATTGCACATTGATTCACACACGCACACACACACATTCACATAATAGTTTCTTGAAAAGTGGCGGTCACCGTGGCAACACGGATGTCGGGGGGTGCTTAACACCTTCTCTCCGCATAATCAAGCCCCCAAACCCAAATGAATCTCGGTTTCACAGACTCGTTTAGTAGTGTTACATCACTGGGTCAATGTACAAACCTTTTCTCAGTTGCGTTGGTGCAACCAGTTAAAAACACCAACTGGAGACTCTTACAGTCAAATCATCGACATTACACATGTCGGACCTTTTTTCAATTATTTTTTCAAACAAATCTCATATAATATGAGAACACCAAAGAATAAGTAACGAAAAAGGGACAAATAAAAATCCCGACGTTGACAACATGGAATTACTGTCAAGTATTATTTTATTTAATTATATGTATTTCGACACTTAAATGCACAACTCCAAATAATACAAATTAGAAACTCCTTTCTAATTTCATTCTGCCTTGACCAAGGACTACTGGGTTGTCATTTATCGAATCACATAGGATATTTCTCTTCTTTTACTAGAAGCTATAGATTCTTTATTGATCATACATTATCTCCATGTACAACTTATTATACCCATGCATACCCTTTAATATACCCTAAGGGTCTTAAGGAATAAGTTAAAGTATAACTCATCATACACAAGATACTATGATGATCTCAAGTCCAAGGATCACTTCAGACTACTATCACTACAGAATTCCTATTGGCGTGCAAGTAAAACTCCATTAGGTATTCCTTAGCGAGCCACGTTCAGTGAACTTATTCTCTAATAAGCACCTACATATTTGCTTTAGTGTCTCCACACAAATGATTATGAGATCAATCATCCTCATCCAATGAGCAAGCAACTTATGTACCAATCTATCCGGATTCACTAATCCCCAATTTAGTAATTCAATGATTGGGAACTATTTTAGTTTTAAGCTTTCTAAGAATTTAGATCTCATTAGAATGATCATCATCATTATTCTAAAAGAATTGCTTAAAACTATGGGTTTATCACATATTATAAAGCAGCATCATGTAGATAATTAAAAGTCTTTAATAAATTAATACTTTTTATTAATAAATGAATAAGATTGTTACAAAGTATATGCTTTATCATCAAACATGATTGGCTTGTATGCATACTACTTTTAATTAGTTCATCATCAATGAAATAAAACTCAAAATTGACAAATAGTTTAGCATTCTGAATACAAGATTAAAGATGAAGGAAGAGATTTAAAACTGCAGGTAATTCTCAGCTCTTCTCCACGTTCGTCTTGAATCCTTCGTCATGCTAGCCTCCTTGCAATCAATTCTCTAGTTCGTCATCAAAAACTAGGGTTCAGTTAATGTGTCTCTTCTTTCCCTCTTCCCCCCTCAGTTGGCCTTTTATATCCTTCCAATCGTGTCTAAAATCAGTCTCCATAAGATCTGAAGAGTCCTTCTCAATTTTGGAAACATTCATTAACTGCCGCGCACCTCGCCCCGATGGGTAATTATCACTGGGAACGCCCGCCCTCCGGCAAATGTTCTTGCTGACCACTGTAAAATATTTCCTTGAAGTCCTCTTTTTCCTGTTTTCATGCTCCAATCTAATTCCTGCAACACAAACACAGAAAATAAGTAAAACGATACTAAAAATACTCAAAGTAGCATCGAATCAAGCTCGAAAGGTAACTGATTCGTAGGTATAAAACCCACTAATCAGTTGGCCTTATACAACCCACCTTGTGCAAATAGAATGTTACATCAGCAGGGGCCTAGCCCACTATAATTAAGCTAGCTAGTTATAAGCTAACAACTACTTAAATTTATGTCTAGCTGCTAAACACTTTAATTAATCTAGTTTCGAATGTAGTTGTTGATGCTAATGTCAGCTGCAACGTATAATTTTAAGCCTCGTTGACCTCTTCAAGGTAAAATAAAATTTTCCAAGTGAACGGTAAAAAATGTAAGTGAAGTAAGGTTGGAACAACAAAAAATGATGTGTGTAATTTATATTTTAATAAGCTAATGATGTGTGTGTGTGTGTATTACGTGTTTCTTGATCTAGCTTAAAGACTAAGGTTCTTTGTAATAATCTAAAAGGAATATTATTTCAATAATCAAACTTATCATTGTGATTATTGCATTTTCATATTTTTTATATAGTTTAGGAAGCTTAGAAACCCGTTCGAGATTCACTTAATAGAAGTGAATCTCGAATAGTTCCCAATTTGGGAGTGTTCCCGAATGTTTCGATCTCACTTAGGTTGGTGTTAATGGCTTGAAAACGTCTTTATTTTTTGAGAATTTTTGGTGAATATCTCTTGATGTTCTTTGGGTGCATATTTAGGCTACGACGTGGTAGTCTATTTCGTGTACTTGAAGACCATGGGGAGGTGCTGCCGAAATTTCTTAAAATATAAAGATGTGTTCATGTTATTGGCATCAGGTTGGGTGACACATTCAGGAATGGGATACTCATATATATGCATAGACATTAATCCTCCTATTTGTGTTTTATTTTTCCTCATATATAATAGCCCATAGTGCATAGACCAAGACGTTTGTTGATCGAAGTTGGATGGAACGTTGGATAGCTACTGATAAGAGTGGGCTTAGCTCTGAGTACCATAGTGGGGTTGAATAGTTTCTCAATTTCACGTTTGAGCTAGTCAGCGGCGATGAGATCAGATGTCCTTGTAAGAGGTGTTTGAATGAAGTATGGAAGGAAAGGAGTGGTCATGCGCGACTTTTTTATGTATAGGTTCAAGCAGGGTTATACGACATGGATCTATCATGGGGAAACCTGGTTGGATGAACATGAATTAGAAACGAAATCCAGAGGTGACGAAACATTTGACTGTACTAACATGATAGTCAAAGCTGCTGCTTCATTCTTCCAGTGGAATACAGACTGGGATGACAGTAGCATCGAGCAAGAGATGTAATGACGGGGCTAAGGGTTTCTATGAGTTATTTCATGAATCAGCAATGCCACTGTATAACTGTGACGCCCCCAAAATAGGTATACATCACCCATCTTGGGTCGCCAAATATATGGTACTGAATACAAATACAAACTTAATTATACAACATGAGCTGAGAGTTTTTACACGAATATTATCTTCTAGACAATATCCAAACTCAAATGGAGTCATCATTACATTTATTGTCACACTATTTTATCGATTAGTGAGGACTACTATAACACCATCTTGGATCATCACTTCGTTCCCCGACTAGTTCCGGCTACGTTCTCATTTCCTGAAGAGAATAATGGAAGTAAAAGGGTGAGCTCAACTAGCCCAGTAAGAAATATTATGACTAAGATAATGCAGAATAAGTTATCATTAGCCTTTAACAATGTTAAACTGATAGAATATAATAGACAACAAGTTTAACTGCAGCTGAACAAACAATCCATTAGAAGAGTCAAGTAGAACATGATATCTACTATCTTCTATGATTTAAAAAGTTTATCATTAACTTTATCGCTGGGACTCAGCTTAATAAATAAATCACATCATCGAATCATCCCTACACTACGGGCCAAGGATATTCATTAATATCACGTCCACAAATTATTCTTGCACTAAGGGCCAAGAATATTAGTGCAATCATCAATGATCATGATCCTACCGAATTATCCCTGGTTATAATCATACCAATCAACAGTCCATCTATGCACATAAGCCAAAGATGACTTTCATTACAATATAAGCATGAGAATGATGACAATGATATAAGAATTCAATTAAAAGAAAACAAAGGATAAATTTTTAATGATTTATAATTTAATTTATCCAGAATTCCATAATGTCCAAATTGACAACATGATCTTTCGCTTTGTGGAGTAAAATTCAAGAATAATATCCATGTATCAAAAATAATTTGGATAAAAAAAATAAATTTTTTGGTGAATAGTACTCGACAATCCGATATGAAAAGTGCCCTAATACCCGAAAGTGAACACTATTTGAGTGAATAGTAATCGGGTGAATAGTATTCTAAGCATGAAAAGTGCCCCGAATACCCGAAAGTGAATAATATTATAGTGAATAGTAAAAGGGTGAATAGTAATTTCATGAATAATAACTTCGTGAATAATATCGGCATGAAAAGTGCCCTAATACCCGAGTGAATAATATTATAGTGAATAGTAACTGGGTGAACAGTACCCCGGGTGAAAATATTAATATTTAATAAGAAAGTTCATATCAATATTCCAATAAAATGATATTGGATGAAGCACAAAACTCAAGGATAATCCACTAATTTCAAAGATTATAGAAGCAATATTTACCATAGTACGTTTAGATTTAAAAATATGAAAAGAAATAACATACTTAAGCGCAGAATGGATTTTCACCGTCATACCGCATTTAATCCGTCCAGTGAGACAAAGTTATTCGACATATTAAAGGATGAATACGAAAAATAGTATTCCTTATGAATACTAAAGAAATAATACCCCTTACCTTAGTAGAGGACTGGATACTGCAATAGTGAGTAAGCAGAATACTCTTCTTCTTGCTCTCTATAGTTTCTCTCTCTATAGCTTCTCTTGTGAATCTCAGTGAATTGGTGAGAATGAAAGAAGAATTAAGCTTCTATTTATAGGAGAATGGACTAAATAGTAACTAATTCATGAACGGTCCAGATTGATTTACTATTAGAATGGACGGTCCATATTGATTACTATTAAAACCACAACCGACGGCCCAGATTGATTTACTATTAAAACCACCACCGACGGTCCAGATTGATTACTTTTAAAACCACCACCGACGGTCCAGATTGATTACTTTTAAAACCACCACCGACAGTCCAGGTTGATTTACTATTAAAACTACCACCGACGGTCTAGATTGATTTAACTTATTACACTTTAGTACCCCTAAAGTTTTCCAAGTCTGCATTAATCCCCTCTAACTTTTGTAATACTTCAACAATTATTCATCATTAATATTATAACTCACAATATTTAACAACCAGATCATTCCCGGGAAAGAGGGGACTTTTGATAAGAATTTCTCCTTATTGGCGCGCAATTAGATGACCTAACCTCTCCTCGACAGAACTTTCTAGACATCGTCAATATTGCAAATAATAATATGAATAACTTTGTTGTCTCACTTATTGATTTAATAATATAAAATATTATGCAGATGATACTATGACAATAATTGAATCAAATAACGTGAGATACTACGCAACAATTACTGTAGCAATAATTAAGCAAATTGAGTGGCTTCTTACGTAAGCATCAATAATCAATACCGTGTGTTACTATGCAACCACGCGTATTACTGTACTTTTACCACCGGGTAGTTCAACAGTTTAACAGTAAAACTTTCGTCGTTATTTTTATAAAAAGATATTTCTGTCATTTTCTAACTACGACAATACTTCCGTTGTGGGGTCCACCAATGATTGTGTCGTCGTACGAATATTCCCTGCTAAAACGAATATTCCCCGACCAATCGAATATTTTATATCAACTTGCTTACTTTGCAAAATTTTCAAAAATTACCCACAACTATAACATTATATCATATCCTAGACCTGACAATATAGTTAGTTAACTGTTGGGTCAAACCATATTAACTGGAACTAAATGGGTTGGTTAACCATTTTTATTTATTCAAGTTGGTTAAAGTTTGGACCTATATTTTTTAAAACAAATATAGTTCTGAATCGGTTAACCATTTTCAACCCAAATCCGATCCAAATCGAAAAGTTCTTTTCTCATCTAGTAATATAGTGTGTGGCTGTGTGCTTAATTATTTCTTCATATTTTCACTTTGTTGTCTTCATCACTCTTCCATACAAATTGATTTCTCTTCTATATAACATTCCCCCATTAATTTGTCAATTTGTCTTGCTTTATTAAACAGACTATTTTTTTAAAAAGATATTATTAGTATAAAATAACATAATATACTTAATTTTATTAATGTATTATTTATAATTAAGTAATAACTTATATTTTTAAAATTAAAATTACATCATTAATATTTCTAAAATTGTTAAATAAGAATTCTTTTGTGAGAAAAGGTATATTTCATTCATAATCTTTTGCACATGAACTGCTAACCCAAAACCTTGAAATGTTTTATATTGTGATTTTTAATATTAAAACACTCCTTTTTGGTCAAAAGATTTTTACAGAGCATTACAAAACAACAATAAAGAAAATATTTTTAACAAATTAACTTTTAATTAAAAAAATATGACTCTTTTTTTGTGTGTCCGTTATGTATATATTTTTTTAATACAACAACAACAATGTTGAAAAAAATAAACATTACAATGGTCATATTATGTATTTGAAACATACACGGAAGTTTCACATGCATCGCATGTCTAATAAATTAATCAAAAGGATAATAAGAAGACAAAATGAGTTTTATTTGCATTACTCGTAATTTTGAATTCCAATCTTTCTATTAGCAAATTAATAATAATTTTAAAAAATTATTTAAATATGGAAGGGTATTAAAAATTTAATTTAAAATTTTATTAGTATAATTTTTAACATTTTATTATTTATATTAATAATTTTTATATCATATTATTACTTAATTAATTTAATTGTAACGGCCACAATTTTATTTTTCAAAAGTTTTGTTTAAAATTCAAAACATCTTAAAATGGTTAATATGGTTATTATGGTTTTGAACCATAACCATATAGTTTTAATCCACACAACCCATATTAAAAATGGTTAATATAGTTTTAGTTCTTAAATGGAACCATAACCATATTTTGAAAACCAAAACCAACCCATAACCATATTTTGTCAGGCCTAAATGCTGCCCAATTCACCTATTATCCACTTCATCTTAAGAATATTGCTAGCACATGATTTTAATTGCATTAAGTACAATGTTGCCCATTTCACCTACCCTCCACTTCATCTCAAGAATATTGCTAGCACGTGATGTTTATTATATTAAGTGTAATGTTGTCCATTTCACCTACTCTCCACTCATCTCAATAATATTATTGCTAGCACATGATGTTCATTACATTAAGTATAATGCTGCCCATTTCACCTACTCTCCACTTCATCTACTCCTTCTCTAAATGTCTAACAGCTACTATTCCTCAACTATAAAAGCATATCAATAGTAACTTGAAAAGAAGTAGAAGGACAACAATAAGAACATATTTTGATTTCTAATCTCTTCACAAACACTTAAAGAAGGTTGTCCATTTTTCTATTGTGAAGAAATACTTAAAGGTTGTTGTGTTTCATCAAGTCTCTATTAATTTTCAGCTTGTATTCACCGCTCTTAAACTGGTGATATATATCTTTATATAACTCTTTCATCATTGCATATTAGTTGAGCCTAATTTTGATATTATTAATGCTTTGATCATAGTTTACTTTCTTATCATCTTATAATTAATTCTCAAAAATAATTGATGGACTAAGGGGTTAGTCTAGAGTTTCTAATTTGGTTTGGATTAGAGCTTTTTACAAGCAAGTTCAAGAAAGCATAGGTGCTTAAGGGTGCATAGGTGCACGGGGAGCAAATGTGTTTGGGGAGTAAGTATTCAAAGTTTGTGGAAACTTTTTTTGTAAAGGAATATAATTATAAACTGTAAGACCCCAACTTATTATAAATAAAATTGATTTTTTCCTCTATTAATTATTCTAAATTAATAAGGTGTTAATTTGATATAATACTTTGGTTATGGGTGAAATGTGCAAATTTTGCAAAATAAGCAAGTGGTTATAAAATATTCATTATTATCAAGAAATATTCGTTTGGTCGTGGAATATTCTTTTTGTCGGGGAATATTCGTACTATGGCGTAGCCATTTGTGGGCCCCATAACGGAAAACGGTTGGATGAAGGAAAACGACAAAGTATGAGTTTTATAAATAACGACGTAGTTATTACCATTAACACTGTTGGAATACCTGGTGGTTAAAAAATACGATGTCTGGCGTGGTACAAGATTAGCACGACGATATTGCATAGTATTGTTGAATTATTGATTCGTGACGTAAGAAGGCACTACTCAATAATTATTACGATGAGTTCTTATTCAATATTTTATTTTATTGATTCAATAATTCTTTGCGTTGATAGTTTATATTATTGTTGTTTCAATAATTATCACTGCACAGTATTTCCCATTATAAGATCAATAATTCATATTATTTGAATAATATTATTAGATAGCATTATTGACAATGTCTAGAAAGTTCTGTTAAGGAGAGGTTTGGTCACCTAAATGCGCGCCAGTAAGGAAAAATCCTTATTGGAAGCCCCTCTTTCCGGGAACAAATTTATTGTCATAATTGTGATTCTGTAATATTATTTGTGAATAATTAATTATTAATTTATATGATAAGGAAATATTTATTTGATGTGGATATTAATGATAGATTTATTTATGTGGTTATAATCGAAGGAAATAATGCTGAGGTGTTTTATCAGTATTTTGTCGAAATAGAGATATTAAAAATCATCCATTTGTGGATTTCGAATATTATCTGTTTGGAATTTTGAAAAACTTAAAGCTACAATGTTGTAGAGAATTCGATTTCACGTGGAATGGACATAAAATTTGTATTTTTCTGATAAACGGGCTATTTTCTATGAATCACTAAAGTTTTGGAAAATAAAATAATTTTTATTAAATTATGGGTGAGACCTACTTTTGGTTGGTGTTGAATACACATGGGCTGCTGATTTTTGTCCAAGAAGGCATGCTTGACTCAAAATGGTGGGTGGCGTAGATGATTTAAAAAGAAATATTATTATTTTATTATTTTAGTCTCCTATGGTGTTCTAGCATTTTCCTATAAATAGACGCTTAGGTTATAATTGAAAATCACACCAGAAACAAGTTTTCTTTTTCTCTAGATTATCGAGCATATTTTAGTGAGTATTTTGATACTTTGAGAGTTGCTGTTCGGAACAAGTTTCCTTCGGCTCTATATCCGATATTCCGATCAGAAGTACCATTATTTTGAGGTAAGGGATGTTATTTTCTTCTTAAATGATATTATTTTCTTCAATATCATTATGCCAAAATATTAGTTTGAACTTTTTAATCAAATTTAGAACTTTTGTGACGGGGTTACTATTTACGTATACGGCACTATTCACGAATACGACACTATTCACCGAAAAATGAAATTTTCTTCTTTTTGTCCAAGATGTCTATTATGGTTACTATCTTTCATTGTATCCATGTTTTGATCTTTATTTTTGAATTCTGCTTCACAATTGGTTATTATGAAGTATTATTGATCTTGGATAAATTGTTATACGAATCCCTAATATTTGTCTTTCTGTCTCACTGGATTCGTTTTCTTTAAAATATTTTTCATCATCCTCAGTCTTAAATGATGATGTTACTGAATATCTTTGGCCTGTAGTGCAAAGATGAATGATTAACTGATGAATATCTTTGGCCCGTAGTGGAAAGATGAATAGGTGTTGAGATGAACATGACCGACTGGTGATACAAATGAATATCTTTGGCCTGTAGTGCAAAGATGAATATTTGATTAAAGATGTATATTAATTGATGTTACAGGGATACAATATTGATGATGGACTTTTAAATCTCAGAAGATAGTAGAATTCATTTCTCTGCATTGACTCTTAATGGATTCTTGCTTCTCATTGCATTTGTTGATCTAAAACTTGTTGTCTATTATATTCTATCAGATTTTTCCCTGTTGAAGACTAATGATAATTTGTTGTATATTATCTTAGTCATAATGTTCTTTACTGGGCTAGTTGAGCTCACCCTTTTCCTTTTTGTTCCATTTTTCTTCTCAGGAGGTGAGAACATAACAGGATCTAGTCGGGGTATGGAGTGATGGTTCTAAAAAGATGTTTTAGCAGTCTTCACTAATTCTGTAAAAATAGTGTATGAATAATTGTAATGAGGACTTATTTTAGTGTGGATATTGTCTAGGAGATAATATTTTTATTTAAACTCATAGTATGTGTTGTTGTATTTTGCACGATAATTATATTATTGAAGTTGTAGTTTGCTTTTTGTACCATGTATTTGGGGACTCGGAATGGGTATTGTATACCTATTTTGAGGGCATCACAATTGGTATTAAAGCTTAGGGATATGGTCTCTGGCGGAGATCGGGGAATAGAACTAGGAGGGGAGAGATGAGTAAATCCTTCGCTAGTGTGTCCTATCTAAGCTTATTTATTGGTCGGTCATAATATAGGGATATTATGTGACGCCCCCAAAATAGGTATACATCACCCATTCTGAGTTGTCAATACATGGTACAGAAACAACTACAACTTTATTATTACAAATCAGAAAGCTGTGAGTTTGAATACAAATATTATCTTCTAGACAATATCTATACTCAAATAAATCCTCATCGCATTTATTGATACATTATTTTACAAAATGGTGAGGACTACTAAACAATCCTTTCTAAAACCTTCATTCCATACCCGAAGCTTGTACTCACTATATTCTCGCCCCGAGAAGAAAATGGAACAAAAAGGAAAAGGGTGAGCTCAACTAGCCCAAGAAAGAATATTATGACTAAGATAATATACAACAAATTACCGTTAGTCTTCAACAGGAAAAATCTAATAGAATACAATAGACAACAAATTTTAAATCAATATTCATAAATGAAATAATAATTCATTAGAAGAGTTAAGTAGAGAATGCAAACTACTATCTTCTATATATGAATTTAAAAGTTCATCGCTCATCTTTTATCCTCGTAACATCAATCAATATACATCCGAATCAAATATTCATCTTTGCACTATACAGCCAAAGATATTCATCGCTTGGTCATGTTCATCTAAACACTGCTCATCTTTGCACTACTACCAAAGATATTCTTCGAATCATTCATCTTTGATTACGTGCCAAAGATATTCAATAATATCATCATTTAAGACCGAGGATGATGAAAATATTTTTAAAGAAACGAATCCAATTGAAACAAAATGACAAGGATTAAGGATTAAGGATTCAGTATTTTGTTTTATCCATGTTCAAAATACCTCAAAAATAATCACAAGTGGTGTAAAATTCAAGAATGATCAAAACATGGATACAATCAAAGCTAGTATCCGAATAGATATTTTGGACAAAAAGAAGAAATTTTATTTTCTATGAATAGTGTCGTATACGTGAATAGTGATGTATACGTGAATAGTAACTCCGACACCAAAAGATAGAAATTTCCCAAAAAACATCTTCACGCTTCATGAATAGTACTCATGAATAGTAACTCGTTAAAAGTAACTCATAAATAGTAACTCGTGAATAGTAACTCATGAATAGTAACTCATGAATAGTAACCCCGACATGGAAAAGTTCCAAATTTGATAAAAGTTTCAACCAATATTTCAAAGATAATGATATTGAAGAAATAATATCATTTGGGAAGAAAATAACATCCCTTACCTCGAAGATTAGTAGATTTCTGGAATAATCGTATAGTCTTTGAAGGAAACTTGCACCGTCTAACAATACTCAAAGTATACTCAAAATACTCACAAGAATACGCTTCGATAATATAGAGAGAAAACTTCATTTCGGTGTGATTTTCAATTTAACCTAAGACCCTATTTATAGGAAAATGCTTAGAAACCAAAAGTAAAATTTAATATAATATTATTATTTATAATAAAATTTCCTACGCTAACCTTCCAAGAACTGAATTCAGCTCATTCAACCCACATGTGTAACACACCATAATGAAAAAACGTTTTCTAATTTTAAATATTTTAAACTTCCAAAAATTAATTATTTGAAGCTTGAACTTCAATAATTCATAATAAATAGCCCTTTCATCAGAAAATTGAATCTCTGAGTGAGAGTTGTTATAGGAAATTCAATTCTCTACAACTTTGCAGAAGAAAGTTTTCCAAATTCCAAATAGAAAAATCAAACCGAAATCCACAAAACAGGCGATTTTAACAGAATGACCATTATTAAACAAATGCTATAATCAAATTTCGGTCAATAAATGGGGTCCCACCGAGCATAGCGTGGTTCGGGTCTTTCACATATTTACTGAAGTACAGATATGTGAAACACATTATGAACACGAGACATACTTGGAGGTAACTCAAGTCTATAGGCAACATTTCCTACTCGGTCAAGAATTTGAAATGGACCAATAAATTGTGGATTGGGCTTTCCTCTCTTCCCAAATCTTGTAACTCCCTTCCATGGAGCAACTTCGCAATAATACATGATCCCCTACACTAAATTCCGTCCTTTCGATGAAGATCCGCATAACTCTTTTTGTCGATCTTGTCTTTTTTTGTATCGTTATCGAATCATTTGGATCTTTTTAAAGTAGTCATACGTACTCAACTCGGGTCCCAACGGTGTTGCTTCACCCACCTCATCCCAACATATTGGAGAACGACATTTTCGCCCATATAATGCTTGAATGGAGCCACACCTATACTTGCTCGATAACTTTGTTGTTGTAGGAGAATTCCACCAATGGTAAATACTTATCCCAAATGCCCTTGAAGTCTCAGGACACGAGTCTTAATAAATCTTCAAGAGTTTGAATAGTCCTTTTCGATTGTCCGTCCGTTTGAGGATGGTATGCGAATCAATCATAAATCTGTGCCCATAGCTTTTTGCAAGCTAACCCAAAATCTTGAAGTGAATCTTGGGTCACGATCCGAAACTATGGATACAGCATGCCATGCAACCTCACAATCTCATTCACGCACATACTAGCAAGACGTTCAAGGAATAAGTCTCCCGTGTCGGCAAGAAATGAGCGCGACTTGGTTAATCTATCAACAATAACCCAAATAACATTGATGCCTTGAGAAACCGTAGGAAGACCCGTGAATTAAATCCATGGTAATGTGTTCCCACTTCCATTTCGGAATCTCAAGTGGTTGCAACGGACCCTTAGGTACTAGATGCTCCGCCTTTACACGTTGGCAAGTTAAACACATCGAGATAAACTTTGCAATCTCTCTCTTCATATTGTTCCACCAAAATGTATGTCGAAGATCACGATACATTTTAGTACTTCCAGGATGGATTGCAAATGGTGTATTGTGTGCCTCCATCATAATCTTGTACTTCAAATCAGAGTCGTTAGGAACACAAAGTCTAGAGTGGACTCGAAGTATTCCTTCTTCATCAATTCTCGCTTCCGGAATAGCTCCTTCTTGTACTTTCTTCTTCATACGCATCAGCTCCGGGTCGGTGGCTTGAGCAACCTTAACTTTTTCTATTAAAGTTGGCTCTATGCGTATACTTGACATCATCACACTCATTCCTGCATATGATCTTCTACTCAACGCGTCGCCTACCACGTTTGCTTTTTTCGGGATGGTATTGAATAGTGTGGTCGTAGTCTTCAATAGCTTTCGAGCCAACGTCACCGCCGCCAGCATCTTTGAGTTCTTTTTGAGTGAAGAAATATTTAAGGCTTTTATGGTCCGAATATATCTCCACTTTCTCCCCATATAGATAGTGCCTCCATATTTTTAAGCGCGAAACGATGATCGCCAAACACTAGATCATGAGTAGGATAATTCCTCTCATACTCTTTAAGTTGTCATGAGGCATAAAGGCTATGACTTTCCCACGTTGCATGAGAACACATCCTAACCCTTTGCACGAAGCATCATTGTGAGATAACAAATCCATCCGAACCGGATGGTATTGTTAGAACAGTGTCGAAATAAGTCTCCTCTTAAGCTCTTGGAAACTCTTCTCGCAGATTCTTCACTCCAAACAAATTTTGTATCCTTCCGAAGTTATTTGAGTTAATGGAGTAGCGATTCGAGAAAACCCTTCCACGAATCTCCGATAATAACCAATTTAAGCCCAAAAGCTACGATTTGACCACCGATTTTGGTTGCTCCAACTTTGTATTGCTTCAATCTTCACGGATCAACAGATACTCCATGTTTGAAACCACGTGCCCAAGGAATGCTACTTCCTCAAGCGAACTCGCATTTCTTCAATTTGGCATATAGTTGGTTTTCACGAAGCCTTTGAGTACCAAACTTCAAATGGTGCTCATGATCTTCATGACTTTTGGAATATATAAGGATGTCATCAATAAAGACAACAACGAATCGATCCAAATATTCCTTGAATACTCGGTTCATCATATCCATGAAAGCCGAAGGAGCATTAGTCGGTCCAAAGACATGACTAAGAATTCATAATGCCCGTCTGAAGTTACAAGGCGGTCTTTGGAATATCCTCGATTCTAATCTTCATTGATGATATCCGAGCGAAGATCGATTTTGAAAAGAATTGTGCCCCCTTGCAATCTGGTCAAACAAGTCATCAATACGAGGTAGAGGATACCTATTCTTGATGGTGACATGGTTTAATTCTCGATAGTCAATACAAAGTCGCATACTCCCGTCTTCTTCTTTACAAATAAAACAGAGCACCCCAAGGAGATGTACTAGGACGAATGAAACCGATGTCCAACAATTTCACGTAGTTGGACCTTTAACTCCGAAGTTCAATAGAGCCATTCGATATGGGGTTTTAGAAATGGGCTTTGTACTGTGTTCAAGATCAATAAAGAATTCAACTTCACGTTCGGGGTAGGCCAGGAAGTTCTTCGAGAAAATCGTCGGAAAGTCAATAACAACAGGAATATTATTCAAATTTGACGTGTCTTTATTCAAATCCATAACATGGGCTAAGAAAGCGAGACATCCGTTTTTCAATAAGCGAATAGCTTTATGATTAGATATGATGGTGATTGATTTTAATGGTTTAGTTGCTTGAATTCGCATAACAACAGGTTGGTTAGGAATATGAAAACTAACAACCTTACGAAAAAAATCAATTTTGGCGTGATGAGTAGTTAACCAATCAATCCCTAAAATCACATCAAAAGCAAGTATCTTTAAAGAGATAAGGTCAACGGTGTAAGGTGATGGTGCCAACTTTAATCAAACAAGATTTATAAAATGTGGATGTGATGAAAGTTTCTCTAGCGGAGTTTCCACAGATAGGTCAAAGTCTAATTTCTCCTGAGTCAAGTTTAAAGCGTTGAGCACAAGCGGAGAGATAAATGAATGGGTATACCCGGTATCAAGTAAGGTATAAACTTCGCAAGAATTTATAAATAGCTTACCCGTGATCACCTCGTTTGGGTTCCTCGCATTTTTACCGATCACAACAAACGCTTCTTCCGGAATCGTTGACTTTGACTTTTACGGGACGGATCTTTTGAGTCACCGTCCGCATTAACTAGGTTTTCGCATCTGTATAATCTCGAAAGCGATATGTCCTTCCTTTCCACAATTATAGCATACCTTGAACTATTGTGGATAGTTTGGTGATATGTCCCTCTTTTTCGCATTTGTAGCATATATATGACCGGTGGTCGTTCTCCTCCCTTAGAACCGATTCGCTTAAGACCGCTGTCGTCTTATATGGTCATTGTTAAATCTCCTCTTTTAAAATCTCCTCCGACTCGCTTCTTCGCATTTTTCATGGCCATGATTACCACCAGAGTGGTTACCATTTTTGTCGTCTGTTTCTTTCTCCATTTGGTTATCATTATTACATTGATCGCTATCTACGATACGATTACGGTTGTGGTCCTCGAGTTGACCAGTACTCGTTATCTCGCTCTAATAATTGAGCCACATTTACAACATCCGAATAGAGAGAAAGTTTATGAGAAATGAGATCTTGGCGTATCCGGGTTTCAAACCTCTAAGAAACATCCACGTCATACGTTCCTCATTCTCCACAAAATGAGGTGCAAACACCGATAACTCGCAAACTTTGCCTCGTCTTTGAGACACGTCATGTTGTTTTGCTCTAACTCGATGAACTCCACTTCTTCATATACGACGAACACTTTCGAGGAAAGTATTCGTCATTAAATAATTCTCAAACGTCTCCCAAGACATCTTTGAAAAGTAATTTGGATGGGTACGCTTCACGAGATCTCCACCAAGAGGTTGCCTCGCCACGTAACATAAAGGTGGCGAATGGAACCTTCGTTCCTCCGTGCATCCCAAGACATCGAATATCTTGGTAATTTGCTTGACCCATGTTTCCGCCATGATCGGATCTCCGCTTTCCCTTAAATTCTGGTGGTCCCAACTCTTTGAATTGCGCTTTGTGACAACCCGTGAATTGCTATCATTTTCTCTTGTATTTTGAACACGAGTCTCCCTTATGCGATTTTGCATGAACCGCAAAAAGCTTCTAAACATCCCCTCGTTCATCATCGCTCGATTGGTGTTGTTCACAAGAGGAACATTGCCACTGTTGTTACGTTCTCCTCGTTGGTGAGTACAGCGTCTCCACGGTCTCATTTCCATTGTTAATATTCTCGATCGACATTCTCAATCTTTGTTATAAAACAAGGGTTAATTAAGGAAATCAATATATCACATAATATCCCTATATCTCGACCAACTAAAAAATAAGCTTAGGTAGGACACACTAGCGAGAAGGATTTACTCGCTCTCCCTCCTAGTTCTATTCCCGATCTCCGCCAGAGATCATATCCCTAAGCTCGATACCAACCTGTGACGCCCCCAAAATAGGTATACATCACCCATTTCGAGTTGTCAATACATGGTATGTAAACAACTACAACTTTATTATTACAACCAAGTAAAAGCGTGAGTTTGAATACAAATATTATCTTCTAGACAATATCTATACTCAAATAAATCCTCATCGCATTTATTGATACATTATTTTATAAAAATGGTGAGGACTACTAAACAATCCTTTCCAAAACCTTCATTCCATACCCCGACTCGTACTCGCTATATTCTCGCCTCCTGAGAAGAAAAATGGAACAAAAAGGAAAAGGGTGAGCTCAACTAGCCCAAGAAAGAATATTATGACTAAGATAATATACAATAAATTACCGTTAGTCTTCAACAGAAAAAATCTAATAGAATACAATAGACAACAAATTTTAAATCAATATTCGCAGCGGAAATAATAATTCATTAGAAGAGTTAAGTAGAGAATGCAAACTACTATCTTCTATGTATGAATTTAAAAGTTCATCTTCTATCTTTTATCCCTGTAACATCAATCAATATACATCTGGAATCAAATATTCATCTTTGCACTACAAGCCAAAGATATTCATCAGTTGGTCATGTTCATCTAAACACCTGTTCATCTTTGCACTACGGCCAAAGATATTCTTCAGAAATCATTCATCTTTGCACTACTGTGCCAAAGATATTCAATAATATCATCATTTAAGATCGAGGATGATGAAAATATTTTTAAAGAAACGAATCCAATTGAAACAAAATGACAAGGATTAAGGATTGAGGATTCGTACTTTGTTTTATCCATGTTCAAAAATACCTCAAAAATAATCACAAGTGGTGTAAAATTCAAGAATGATCAAAACATGGATACAATCAAAGCTAGTATCCGAATAGATATTTTGGACAAAAGAAGAAATTTTATTTTTTAAATTGAATAGTGTCAGTATCGTGAATAGTGACGATACGTGAATAGTAACTCCGACACCAAAAGATAGAAATTTCCCAAAAAATATCTTCACGCTTCATGAATAGTACTCGTGAATAGTAACTCGTGAATAGTAACTCATAAATAGTAACTCGTGAATAGTAACTCATGAATAGTAACTCATGAATAGTAACCCCGACATGGAAAAGTTCCAAATTTGATAAAAAGTTTCAACCAATATTTCAGCATAATGATATTGAAGAAATAATATCATTTGAGAAGAAAATAACATCCCTTACCTCGAAGATTAGTACTTCTAATTTGGAATACGGGTATAGTCTTTGAAGGAACTTGAACCGTCTAACAATACTCAAAGTATACTCAAAATACTCACAAGAATACGCTCGATAATATAGAGAGAGAAAACTTCAGTTTCTGGTGTGATTTTCAATTCTAACCTAAGCACCCTATTTATAGGAAAATGCTTAGAACACCAAAGCAGAAAATTTAATATAATATTATTATTTATAATAAAATTTCCTACGCCAACCTTCCAAGAACTGAATTCAGCTCATTCAACCCACATGTGTAACACACCATAATGAAAAAAACGTTTTTCTAATTTTAAATATTTTAAACTTCCAAAAATTAATTATTTCGGAGCTTCGGAACTTCAATAATTCATAATAAATAGTCCTTTCATTAGAAAATTCGAATCTCGCAAGTTTTTATAGGAAATTCAATTCTCTACAACTTTACAGAAGAAAGTTTTTCCAAATTCCAAATAGAAATTGACCGAAATTCACAAACGGGCGATTTTACAGGCTATAATCAAATTTCAGTCAATAAATGGGGTCCACCGACATGTTTAACATGTTTTAAACATTTATTGCAACAAAAATACTCTTCCTCCTCGTATACTCATATATCCCACATTCGTTGTAAAAATATCACCATTATTATATTATTAAAATATAATAATATATTTAAATGAATTATTTTATCAGAAAAAGATAAAATTTCAATTTTCAACAATTGTCACATTAAAATTTTCTCCATCTATATCCACATAAAATCAATATTTTCCTCATCATATGAATCAATAATTAATTATTCACAAATAATATTACGAGAATCACAATATTGACAACCAGCGGTTCCGAGAAAGAGGGGCTTTCCAATAAGAAAATCTCTTCTTCTTGGCGTGCAATTAGGTGACCAAACCTCTCCTTAGCAGAACTTTTAGACATTGCCAATAATGTTATCTAATAATATTATTCAGATAATATGAATTATTGCTTCGATAATGAAAAATATTGTGTAATGACAATTATTGAAACAACAAAGAATATAAAATATCAACGCAAAGAATTATTAACTCAATAAAATAAAATCTCGAATAAGTAATTATCTGTAACCATTATTAAGTAGTGCCTTCTTACGTAAGAATCAACAATTGGTGCAATCTGCAGGTGCTCTCGTGTTTTAACCAAGGGTATTTTAACAAGATAACAGTAATAACTACTGCCGATTATTTTTAAACCACTTATTTTTGTCATTTTCTTCATCCAATCGCGCTCGTTATGGGGCCCACACATGGTCACTTGCTGCGTCGCATTTAATATTCCCGACAAAGATTTAATATTCCACGACCAAACGAATATTCCCAAACAACAATGAATATTTTATAACCACTTGCTTATTTTGAAGTATTTGCGTATTTTACCCCTAACTATCCACATTAATCACATCAACCCTTACTATTTCAAAATAATAAATAGAGAAAATTAAATTTCATTAATAATAAGTTGGGGTCTTACATATTATGTGATATGTTAATTTGTTTAATTAACCCTTATTTTATGGCAATATTTATGAATGGCTGTTGAGAACGTTAATAATGGAGTGTATGAGACTATGGAACAACCTTTAGTCACAAACAAGGAGAACGTGCAACATGAGGGCAATATTCCTCCGATAAACAACACTACCGAGCTAACGATGAATGATGGAATGTTTAGGAGCTTTTTGCAATTCATGCAAAATCAGACGAGAGAGACTCGTGTACAAAATACGGGTGGAAGTGATAGCAACGTGCGGTCTATCACAGCCAAGCAGTTCAAGGAGTTGGGACCACCAGATTTCTGGGGAAAGCCCGATCCGATTAAGGCGGAAACATGGGTCAAGCAAATTACCAAGATATTTAATGTCTTGGGATGCACGGAAGAACAGAAGGTTCCATTCGCCACCTTTATGTTCCGTGGTGAGGCAGATTACTGGTGGGAATCTGTGAAGCGTACCTAGCCACCGCACTTAACATGTCTTGGGAAAGATTTCAGAAACTATTCAATGACAAGTACTTTTCCAGAAAGTATTCGTCATATGAAGGAGGTAGAGTTTATTAGACTGGAACAGAATAACATGACGATGTCTCAGTATGAGGCGAAGTTCGCGGAGTTATCCAGGTTTGCACCTCATTTGGTAGAAAATGAGGAACGTATGACGCGGATGTTTCTGAGAGGTCTAAAACCCGAGATTCGTCAATACCTTATCTCTCATAAATTTTCTCTATATTCAGATGTTGTCAACATGGCTCAATTATTAGAGCGAGATAATGAGTATACTCAACCGAGGGACCACAAACCGAGGTTATATCTGGGATGTAGCGATCATCGAGAGAGATGATAACCAAATGAGGAGGAAAAATACGGACAAAGGCAGTAACCACTCAGGTGGTAATTGTGGCCATGATAATAGGAGAGGTGAGTCAAGTGAAAATTTCAGAAAGAGGAGATTCAACAATGATGGGAAGATATTAGCAGCAGAACCAACACCAACAACAAATTCTAGGGGAGGAGAACGACCACCAGTTAGGTGTTATAAATGCGGGAAAGAGGGACATATCAGCCCAAACTGCCCACAACAATCCAAGGTATGTTATAACTATGGAAGGGAGGGCCATATAGCTCGAGACTGCTCTATAGGAAAACCAAGTTCAAGAGGATGGTGACTCAAAGGTCATTCCGGATAAGTCAAAATCGGCCGGTTCGGAAGGCGTTTGTAAATGAATCGCCAAAACGCAAGGAACCCAAACGAGGTGATCATGGGTAAGCTAATCTTGAATTCTTGCGAAGTTTATACCTTACTAGATACTGGTTCTACCCATTCTTTTATCTCTCCTGCTTGTGCTCAACGTTTAAACTTGACTTTGGAGAAATTGGACTTTAACTTATCTGTTGAAACTCCGTTGGGTGAAACCTTCGTTACATCTACAGTTTATAAATCTTGCTTCATCCAAGTTGGCACTATCACATTACCTGTTGATCTTATCTCTTTAAAGATACTTGCTTTTGATGTGATTTTAGGATTTGATTGGTTAACCACTCATCATGCCAAAATTGATTGTTTTCGTAAGGTTGTTAGTTTTCATATTCCTAACCAACATTGATAGTTCCCAGTAGGCACAATATAGATCTAGAAGGGGGGTTGAATAGATCCTTAGAATTTCAAAATACTTTTTGTCTATTAAGTTGTATTGCTAATTAAGTAGCTCATGACAAACTTAAGAATCTTTTCAAGCACAGCAAAATAAGTAAAAGATCCCCTTCATTGATATATTCATAATCAAATATACATTGTTCGTAGAGTTATTTTAGTAGTAAGTAGTTAAAAAATTCATAGCAATTATAGTAGTTAATGTACATAATGTAAATGACATAAAGTAAAAGACACAAGGGGTTTTAAGTGGTTCAGAGACTCAAGCTCCTAATCCAATCTTCTACATTCAACTAGCAGGATTTCCACTAAGGAAGGGCAGCACCCTGAATCACTAAGATTCCTTCAAGGCCAACAGACTTGGGACTTCAGTTCACTAAGAACTCTTCAAGGCAAGCAGCCTTGGAACTTCTCTATTTCCCTAGGAACTCTTCAAGCCCAGCAGGCTTGGAACTTCATTAAGTCCCTTCGGACAAAGACCTCTCATACGGTTTCTTGTTGTTTTGGTGGTGGTCCGAAGTTGCTTAAGATGTCATTAAGCTCGAATATCTTTTGTACTTAGCGACTTGGTGTGGTCCTCTTTGCATTCTCGCTTTGAGTCCGGACCACATCTTCTTTGGTGCTGGTGATCTTTACTCTCTTCAAATTTCTTATTCATCGATGTCATGTGTGCACCATCACCATCCGGATTCGCTAAGTCCCCGAGCTTTTGGTAGACTTCTTTTGGCACTTAGTAATCCACGAACCTTCTTAAATGTTTTGCGAGACATGATTCGCACTTGTTCTGCTTTCGACTTTTAGGTTCATGGTGATCCGTAGAATGGCTCTCTTGATCTTCTTTGTACTCGACCACTTTCTGAATGCTATCTTTTGGCCTTCTCGGCTCTCACTTGGTCGCCATCTTTAGTGGCATTCTCATCTTTGTTGAGTGAAGCTTTGATCTGTATGAGTCCTTCTTCAAAGCTGCATCACTTCCACCTCGGTAGTCTCACTGTCACTGAGACTTATTCTATTGATCTTTGGTGGAACTCGTAGAGTTAACAATAGCATTCACCAACTCAACAATTCTACAACACACAATCATCAGCAACTCTTGATCTTTGAGGCTCTGTTGATTTATACTACTTCCCAATCTTCCCGTTGGAAAGTAGCCATTGAAAGTTATTCAAATTGCTTTTCAGATCACGAGTTATTTAGTGCAGACTGCAGATGTGACATGACACCTTTTTCTGACTTCCTGACACTACAGTCTGCTGTTTCACCAACCCTGTTAGATATGTCACTTTGATATCTTGGGCAGGTCGATGACTTTATTTCACCCTTCTGATTTCTCGATCAGAGGTTGTCCTTGCATCGATGCTCTCAATAAGCTCTTGTCCGAACATTACCCTTCAGATTGGACCGTTGTCAATGCTTCAGTCTTCATTTATTCGAACTCTATGATTCTGATGCATGTCTTCATGGACTTAATCATAGTGTCTTGTTGACTTATAGAGACAACACTATGATCTTGAGGAGTGTTCACTTGTTCTTTAGGGTAGAACACCTCTTCTTCATTTTGTACAATGCTTCATCACTTCTGTTTGCCTTGACTGTTCTCAGATACTGACGGCTTGATTCCTTGCCCTGGCCTCTTCTGAATAATAAGACACTTCAGATTTGTGGCGTGTCCAGCTCGCTTTCTCCTTGTGATCTCCCGTTCACTTATCATCAATGGACTGACCCAATGCTTAATCACTTTAGCCTTGTTATTTAGAGGCTGACCAATATCTCAGTGTGTACTCCATCAGTTTCTTCTTAGATTGGTAAACACTACGATCTTGGTTACTTCCAAGATTGTTGTCATCTTTCCACTTGTCAGCTACTACACAAGCTGACATTCCTTAGTCAGCTATTGAACTCTTCTTATGATCATCTTGTGGAAGACTTCATCTCAAATGGCTTTATAACTCAATCTTGATGTTGATTGGATTGGTGCTTATGTCTTCTGTTGAGCCGCTCTCGCTTGATGTTGCATGAATTGCATGTAGCCTCGGAACATTCCATCATTCATCATTTGGTCAGTGTTGTTGTTTGCATTAGGATTGTCGCCTTCTTGATACACATTATCCTGATTATTGATCTGTGGAGACTCAATGGTCTCCTGTGCTCCATTGATGTTCTCAACATTCTCGGATGCCATTTTTAAATACTGCCACAAAACAAGGGTTAATTAACCTATCACATATAATCCCTATACTCTGACTAACCAATTAAATATCAAATAAACTTAGGTAGGTCATACTAGCGAAGGAATTCCACGTCTCTCCCCTCCTAGTTCTGGTCTCACATCTCAGCCATGGATCATATCCCTAAGCTTTGATACCAACTGTGACGCCCCCAAAATAGGTATACATCACCTATTCTGAGTCGCCAAATACATGGTAGAGAATACAAATACAATCTTAAATATACAACAAGAGAGCTGAGAGTTTTAATACAAACATTGTCTTCTAGACAATATCCACTCTCAGAATAAGTCCTCATTACATTTATTAACACACTATTTAACAGAATAGTGAGGACTACTAATACTATCATCTGGACCGTCACTCCGTTCCCCGACTAGTCCCGGCTACGTTCTCATTTCCTGAAGGGAACAGTGAAAGAAAGGGTGAGCTCAACTAGCCAAGTAAGAAATATTATGACTAAGATAATGCAGAATAAATTATCATTAGTCTTCAACAGTGTTAAACTGATAAAATATAATAGACATCAAGTTTAACTGCCGCTGAATAAGTAATCCATTAAAAGAGTCAAGTAGAGAATAAAATCTACTATCTTTTATGATTTAAAAGGTTTTTCATCACTTTTATCGCTGGGACTCAGCTTAATAAATAATCCACATCATCCCTGTACTACAACCAAGGGTATTCATTAGTATCACAACCATAAATTATTCATGCACTACGGGCCAAGGATATTCGTGTATTCATCAATGGTAATGATCATGCCAACAAATGTCCATCAATGCACTACGTGCCAATGAGGACTTTTACCATATCATTTGTAACATTACGGTCATGATTACACCGAATAATCTCTAGTCATAATCATACCAAGTCCATCTATGCACTACAGGCCACAGATGATTTTCAACAAAATATAAACATGAGGATGATGACAATGATATAATAATTCAATAAAACAAGTTCAAGAATTAATTTATCCAGGAACTAATAACGTCCAAATTGTCAACATGATACTTTTTTTGTGGAGTAAAATTTAAGAATGCTCAGAAGAATATTTCCATGAAAGATACTGGATGAAGTGCAAATATCAAGGATATTTCACTAATTTCATGGAGTATAGAAGTCAAAACTTTAACCAACTGAGTATAATAAAGAATGGAATAACAAAAGAAATCACCATGCATGCGGTACCTCGCATAGACAAGTTATTCCTATAGAACAATAAATAACGGAACCAGGTCAGGCGTAATACGCACCGACAGGATATTCCAACAGAATAATAAAGAATGGAATAACAACAGAAATCACCATGCATGCGGTACTTCGCATGGATAGGTTATTCCAACAAAATAATAAATAACGGAACTAGGTCCGGCGTAAAACGCACAGACAGGATGTTCCAATAGAATAATAAAGACGGAACTAGGTCCGGCGTAAAACGCATAGACAGGATATTCCAACAGAATAATAAAGAATGGAATAACAACAGAATTTCACCATGTATGCGGTACTTTGCATAGACATGTTATTCTAGCAGGATAATAAATAATGGAATAATAGAATAATTTCACCAAGTATAGGGTAGTCCGCATATACAAGTTATTCCAACAGAATAATAAAGACTGGAATAACAGAAGTTCTCTTCATGAATATGAAAAAAATAATACCCCTTACCTTATAAACAAGAGTACTCAAGACGGTAGAGGCGGGATATACTTGAAGAAACTTGCAGACTACGCTCAAAGCTTTCTTAAACGCTAAAGAAAGACGCTCAAGATTATAGAAGAAGAATTACATCTACGGTTTCTCTCTCTAGAGTTTTAGTGAATTCGTAAGAAATAATGAAGGAATGAGCTTCTATTTATAGAAGAATGGCTGAATAGTAACCAATCCATGAAATGGTCCAGATCGATTTACTTTAAGCGGATGGTCCAGATTGGTTTACAATAAAATATAATATATTCTATTTATAATCTAATAAAACGAATAACTTTTAAAAGACTTTAAAAAGATTTTTACTATGCAAACACTATGCATAATAAAATATAATATATTCTAATTATTGTCTAATAAAATGAATAACTTTATAAAAGTATTACATTTTATATAAAAAGATTTTACTATTAGCCTAATAAAACGAATAACTTTATAAAAGTATTCTATTTTATATAAAAAGCTTTTCTTTTTTATTACATTAATAATACTAATAAAACAAAACTTCATCATCATTATTATTATTCACACTATTAATCGACCAAGTCGTTCCCAGTGAGAAAGAGGGGGCTTTCCAATAAGGATTTCTCCCTATTGGTGGCGTAATTAGGTGACCAAACTCTCTCCTCGCGAACTTCTAGACATCGTTAATATTGCAAATAATAATATTAATAACTCGTTATCTCAATTATTGATTTAATAATAAAAAAAATATTGACAATAATTGAATCACGGTGAGATACTATGCAACAATTACTAAAGCAATAATTGAACAAAACTGAGTGACTTCTCACGTAAGCATCAATAATCAATATCGTGTGCTACTATGCAACCACGCGTATTCTGTACTTTTAACACTGGGTGTTTCAACAGTTAATGGTAAAACTTTCGCCGTTATTTTCATAAAAATATTTTTGTCGTTTTCTCAATCTGACAATAATTCCGTTGTGGGATCCACCAATGATTGTGCCGTCGTACGAATATTCCCCGACCAATCGAATATTATAAACAACTTGCGTACTTTGCAAAATTTCTAAATATTACCCACAACTATAACATTATATCAAATTCATTCCATAATATTTAAAAATGATAATTATAGAAAATTCATCTTTATTCATAAAAGTTGGGGTCTTACATTAAAGGTGAAAGAAGAAATTGTGAAACAATTTCAAGCTGGCATTATCATGGTTTCTACATATCCGGAGTGGATGTCCAACATTGTTCCCATGCCTAAACCAATAGGAAAGGTGCGAGTTTGCGTGGATTATCGGGATCTGAATAAAGATTGCCTTAAAGATAGCTTTCTTGTGCCCTTTATCCACATTCTTATTGACAATACTGCTCAATACGACATGTACTCCTTTGCTGATTTCTTTGCTAGGTACCATCAGATTATGTCGCTGAGGAAGATCGTGAGAAAATTGCTTTCATCACGCCTTGGGGAACTTTCTGTTACAGACGGTTGTCATTCGGCCTCATCAATGCCAGGGCAACCTATCAGCGAGCCATGATGGCTCTTTTCCACAACTTAATGCGTAAAGAGATAGAGATCTACGTGGATGACATCATTGTCAAGTCTCGAAGGGAAGAAGACCATTTAGACCATCTCAAAAAGCTTTTCAACAGGTTGCGTAAGTACAACTTGAAGTTGAATCCAGCCAAATTCGCCTTTGGTATCAAATCAGGCAAGTTACTAGGTTTCTTAGTCAGCCACAAAGGGATTGAGCTGGATCCCACCAAAATCTAGGCCATCAAGGAAATGCCCATTCCTCAGACAGAGAAGGAAATACGGGGATTTTTAGGAAGAATCAACTTCATTAGCAGGTTCATTTCTTATCTCACAGCAACCTGTGAGCCCATCTTCAAGCTGTTAAGGAAGAACTCCTCCATGAAATGGAACAATGAGTGTCAGAAAGCCTTCCTTATAATCAAAGAGCAGCTGGTTAACGCTCTTATTTTGGTACCTCCCAGGGATGATGTTCCCCTGTTCATGTACCAATCCATTAATGACAATGCTATGGGCTGCATGCTGTGGCAGAAAGATGATAAAGGCCAAGAGCGAGCTATCTATTTCCTCAGCAAAAGATTCAGCAGCAGTGAACACAAGTACACTCTGATTGAGAAAACTTGTTGTGCTTTAGCATGGGCTTCCATGAGGGTACAACATTAACTCCATGGTCACATAACCCATCTCATATCCCGCGTGGATCCTCTCAAGTATGTGTTCAGTAAGCCCATACTAAATTGTTGGCTGTCCAGATGGCAGTTGATCCTAAAGCAATTTGACATTATTTATATGACGCAAAAATCTGTCAAAGGTCAAGGAATTGCATGTCCAGATTTTATTCTCTACTTGACTCTTTTGATGGATTGCATGTTCCGCTGCAGTTAAACTTGATGTCTATTGTATTTTATCAGTTTAAAACTGTTGAAGACAAATGATAATTTATTCTGCATTATCTTAGTCATAATATTTCTTCACTGGGCTAGTTGAGCTCACCCTTTCTTTCACTGTTCTCTCCAAGAAATGAGAACGTAGCCTGGACTAGTCGGGGAACGGAGTGACTATCCAGATGATAGTATTAGTAGTCCTCACTATTCTGTTAAATAGTGTGACAATAAATGTAATGAGGACTTATTCTGAGAGTGTATATTGTCTAGAAGACAATAGTTGTATTAAAACTCACAGCTCTCTTATTGTATATTAAAGATTGTATTTGTATTCTGTACCATATATTTGGCGACTCAGAATAGGTGATGTATACCTATTTTGGGGGCATCACAACAGTATCAAAGCTTAGGGATATGATCCTGGCTAAGATGTGAGACAAGAACTAGGAGGGGAGAGACGGAGAATTCCTTCGCTAGTATGACCTACTTAAGTTTATTTGGTATTTAATTGGTCGGTCAGAGTATAGGGATAATATGTGATATGTTAATTAACCCTTGTTTTGTGGCAGTATTTGAAAATGGCATCCGAGAATGTTGAGAACATCAATGGAGCACAGGAGACCGTTGAGTCTCCACAGATCAATAACCAGGATAATGTGCATCAGGAAGGCGACAATCCTCATGCAAACAACAACACTAACTAAATGATGAACGATGGAATGTTTCGAGGCTTCATGCAACATCAGGCGAGAGCGGCTCCTGTCCAAAATGCAGGTGGAAACACTAGCAACTCTCGGACGGTCACATCCAAACAGCTCAAGGAGCTGGGACCATCAGAGTTTTTTTGGAGAGCCAAAACCACTTAAGCCGGAGACGTGGATAAAACAAATCAACAAGATATTTGATGTCTTGGGTTGCTCCGAGGAGCAAAAGGTTCCCTTTGCCACCTTCATGTTACGGGCAGAGGCAGATTACTGGTGGGAATCTATAAAGCGTACTCAACCTGCCGCACTGAAGATGTCTTGGGAAAAGTTTCAAGAACTGTTCATTGACAAGTACTTTCCCAAAAGTATTCGTCACATGAAAGAGGTAGAGTTTATTAAAATGGAGCAAAACAACATGACCGTGTCGCAGTACGAAGCCAAGTTTGCCGAGCTGTCCCGGTTTACGTCCCATTTGGTTAATAATGAGGAGAGAATGACGCGAATGTTTCTAAGAGGTTTGAAACCCGAGATACGTCAATATCTTATCTCTCATAAACTGTGTTTGTATTCAGATGTTGTTAATAGAGCTCAGTTATTGGAGCGCGATAATGAGTCAACCCAACCAAAAGAGAGCAGCTGGCAAAATGATAATACCAGTGATAACAGTCATCGAAGCGGTGACAATAAGCGTGGAGGGAATCAACATGCCAGAAATGGTAACCACTTCTTGGTAATCATGGCCAAAGCAATAAGAATGGACATTTCAAGAAGAGGAGATTCAACAATGATGGAAAGACGTCAGCATCAGCACCTATTGTTAAGGAAGGAGAACGACCACCTATCATATGCTTCAAATGCGGAGGGGAGGGACACATCAGTCCAAACTGTGCGATGCCGTCCAAATCATGTTATAATTGTGGAAGAAAAGGTCACCTAGCCCAATTTTATTGTTTACTGAAGACAAGTTCAGCTAGGATGGAGGCACCAAAGGACGCCCCAGAAAAGTCAAAGCCAGTAGTGCAAGGGAGAGCGTTTGTCGTGACCTCCCAGAAAGCAAGGAACCCAAATGAGGTCATCACGAGTAAGCTTATCATAAACTCTAGTAAAGTATATACCTTATTTGATACCGGTTCTACCCATTCCTTTATTTCTCCTACTTACGCTCAACGTTTAAATTTGACTGGAGAAATTGGATTTTAACTTATCTGTTGAAACCCCGTTGGGAAAAACCTTCATTACATCCACTATTTATAAGTCTTATTTGGTTCAAATCGGTACCCTCACATTACCTTTCGATCTTATTTCATTGAAAATACTTGCATTTGACGTAATTCTAGGGATTGATTGGTTAACCACTCATCATGCAAAAATTGATTATTTTCATAAGGTTGTTAGCTTTCATATTCCTAATCAACCTATTATGTGAATTCATGCAACCAAACCATTAAAATCAATCACTATCATCTCAAGCCATAAAGCTATTCATTTATTGAAAATGGATGTCAAGCTTTCTTAGCTCATGTCACGGATCTAAACAAAAATACGTTAGTTTTGAATGATATTTCTATTGTGAATGAATTTCCTGACGTATTCCTTGAAGAACTTCCTGGCCTACCCCCAGAGCGTGAAATTGAATTTTGTATTGACTTTGAACCTGGTACAAAACCTATTTCCAAAGCCCCATATCGAATGGCTCCTATTGAACTTCAGGAGTTAAAGACCCAACTGCAGGAATTGTTAGACATCGGTTTCATTCGTCCTAGTACTTCTCCTTGGGGTACTCCTGTTCTATTTGTGAAGAAGAAAGATGGGAGTATGCGACTTTGTATTGATTATCAGGAGTTAAATCATGTCACCATCAAAAATAGGTACCCATTACCACGTATTGATGACCTATTTGACTAGTTGCAAGGCGCCAAATTCTTTTCAAAGATTGATCTTCATTCCGGATATCACCAATTGAAGATTAGAACCGATGACATTCCAAAAATGGCTTTCAGAACTCGGTACGAGCATTATGAATTCCTAGTCATGTCTTTTGGATTGACTAATGCTCCTGCTGCTTTCATGGATATGATGAACAGAGTATTAAAGGAATATTTGGATCATTTTGTGGTCTTCTTCATTGATGACATCCTTAGTTATTCCAAAAGCCGTGAAGATCATGAGCAATACTTGAGGCTGATACTCCAAAAGCTTTGTGAATATAAGCTTTATGCCAAGTTGAAGAAATGCAAGTTCTGGCTTGAGGAAGTAGCATTCCTTGGGCACGTGGTATCAAGTCATGGAATATCTTTTGATCCAACAATGATTGAATCTATTCAAAGCTGGGAGCAACCTAAATCAAATGATCGAAATCGTAGCTTTCTCGGCTTAAATTTGGTTATTATCTGAGATTCGTAGAAGGGTTTTCTCAAATCTCTACTCCCTTAACTCAGCTGACTCGGAAAGATACAAAATTTGGTTAGAACGAGGAATGTGAGAGGAGTTTTCAAGAACTCAAGAGAAGACTCATTTCAGCACCTATTCTGACAATACCATCTGGCTCGGAGGGATTTGTCATCTACAGTGATGCTTCAGGCAAAGGGTTAGGATGTGTTCTTATGCAACATGGGAAAGTCATAGCCTATGCCTCTCAACAACTCAAAGAATATGAGAGGAATTATCCTACTCATGATCTAGAGTTGGCAGCAGTCGTTTTTGCACAAAAGATTTGGAGGCATTACTTATATGGGGAAAAAGTGGAGATCTTTACGGATCATAAAAGCCTCAAATATTTCTTCACTCAAAAGGAACTCAACATGCGACAATGACATTGGCTTGAACTGTTGAAAGATTATGATCATACCATCCAATACCATCCTGGAAAAGCAAACGTGGTAGCTAACGCATTGAGTAGAAGATCATATGCGGGTACGAGTGCGATATTGTCAACGCAAAGGCCCATTTTGTATGACTTGAAAATGATGGAGATAGAGATAAAGACTCCAGGGACCCACGTGATGATGGCAAATATACGAGTAAAACCGACTTTAATCGATAAAGTTAAAGCTGCTCAAGCTACAGACCTGGAGCTGATGAATATAAGGAAGAAAGTACAAGAAGGTGTTATGCCAGAAGCAAGAATCGATGAAAAAGGAATACTTCGAGTCAACTCCAGACTTTGTGTTCCTAACGACCCTGATTTAAAGTATAAAATCATGATGGAGGCGCACAACACACCATTTTCAACCCATCCTGGGAGTACCAAAATATATCATGATCTTCGACATACATTTTGGTGGGGCAATATAAAGAGGGAGATAGCGCTGTTTATCTCAAGGTGTTTAACTTGTCAACGAGTCAAGACGGAGCATTAAGTACCAAAAGGTCCATTGCAACCACTTGAAATTCTAGAATGGAAGTGGGAACACATTACTATGGATTTCGTTACTGGTCTTCCCAAAGTTTCTCAAGGCATAGATGCAATTTGGGTCATTGTTGATAGATTGACCAAATCTGCTCATTTCTTACCTATACGAGAAACTTATACACTTGAACGTCTTGCTCGTATGTACGTAAACGAGGTTGTAAGATTGCATAGTATGCCAATATCCATAGTTTCTGATCGAGACCCAAGATTCACTTCACGATTTTGGGTTAGTTTGCAAAAAGCTATGGGCATGGATTTACGATTTAGTTCGGCATATCATCCTCAAACATACGAACAATCAGAGAGGACTATTCAAACTGTTGAAGATTTATTAAGACTCTGTGTCCTTGACTTCAAGGGAAGCTGGGACAAGTTCTTACCATTGGTGGAGTTTTCCTACAACAACAGTTATCAAGCAAGTATTGGCATGGCTCCATTCGAAGCGTTGTATGGAAGAAAGTGTCGTTCTCCAGTATGTTGGGATGAGGTGGGTGAAGCAACGTTGTTGGGACCGGAGTTAGTACGTATGACTACGGAATAGATACAAACGATCCGACAATGTATAAAAACCTCACAAACCCGATAAAAGAGTTATGTTGATCTTCATCGAAAGGACGTGGAATTCGATATTGGAGATCATGTGTTGTTACATGTTGCTCCATGGAAAGGAGTTACGAGATTTGTAAAGAGAGGAAAGCTCAATCCTCGATTCATTGGCCCATTTTTAATCCTCGATCGAGTAGGGACTGTAGCCTATAGACTTGCTTTACTGCCAAGTATGTCTCGTGTTCATAACATTTTTCATATATCCATGTTACGTAAATATGTGAAAGACTTGAACCACATTATTGAGTTAGAACCGGACGAAATAGCGGAAGATTTAACGTATGAAGAGGTTCATGTTCAAATCTTGGATAAGAAGGAACATATTCTACGCTCCAAGGTTATAGCTCAAGTCAAAGTTTTATGGAGGAACCACGATGTTGAGAAAATGACCTGGGAGTTAGAATTTGAAATGAAATCAAGGTATCCTTACCTCTTCGACATACCAGGTACGTACCCTAATTTTGAGGGAGAAATTTCATAAGAAGGGGAGATTGTAAGACCCCAACTTTTATGAATAAAAATGAATTTTCTATAAATATCATTTTTGAATATTATGGAATAAATTTGATATAATGTTATTGTAAGACCCCAACTTAATATAAATAAAATCAAATTTTCTCTATTTATTATTTTGAAATAGTAAGGATTAATTTGATTAATGTGGTTAGTTATGGGTAAAATGCGCAAATATTTCAAATAAGCAAGTGGTTATAAAATATTCATTGTTGTGAGGAGAATATTCGTTTTGGTCGTGGAATATTCTTGCGTCGGGAATATTCGTATTATACTCACCTTGTGTGGGCTCATAATGTAAAGCGATTGGAGGTAGAAAGCGACAAGAATAAGTTGTTTATAAATAACGCGTACGTAGTAGTTACAATTAATACCGTTAAAATACGGTGGTTTAAAACACAAGAATTACCGGTATTGCACCAATTATTGATTCTTACGTGAAGGCACTACTCAATAATTATTACGATAATTCTTGCTCAATATTATATTTTATTGATTCAATAATTGCTACGTTGATATTTTATATTATTGTTGTTTTAATAATTGTCACTGCACAGTATTTTCATTATCAGATCAATAATTCATATTATTTGAATAATATTATTAGATAACATTATTGGCAATGTCTAGAAAGTTCGGTCTAAGGAGAGGTTTGGTCATCTAATCAAGGCTAGTAAGGAGAAATCCTTATCGAAAGCCCCTCTTCCGGGAATTACCGGTTGTCGATGATTGTGATTACGTAATATTATTTGTGAATGATTAATTATTGATTTTTATGATGAGGAAAATATTGATTTTTTGTGGATATAGATGGAGAAAATTTTTAATGTGACAATTGTTGAAAATTAATATTTTATTTTTTTCTGCTAAAATAATTCATTTAAATATATTATTAATGGTGATAGTTTTACAATGAATGTGGGATATATAAATAAATGAGGAGGAAGAGTATTTTTGTTGGATTAAATGTTTAACACATGTTTTGTGTGTTGGTGGACACAATTCTTGATCGAAAAATGATTATAGCTTGTAAAATCGTCCGTTTGTGAATTTTGGTCAATTTTATTTGGAATTTGGAAAAACTTTCTTTTGCAAAGTTGTAGAGAATTAAATTTTCTATAAAAGGACATGTGGTTTGAATTTTTCTGACAAAAGAGCTATTTATTATGAATTATTGAAGTTCCGAAGTTCCAAAAAAATTGATTTTTGGAAGTTTTAATTATGTTTATTAAGAAAAACGTTTTTTTATATTTTGTGGACATCATTAACATGTGCAAAGTGCTGAAATCAGATGTCTAGAGGTGGGCTAAGGAAAATTTGATAAATATATTAATATTATATTAAATTTTCTGTTTTGGTATTCTAAGCATTTTCCTATAAATAGGGTGCTTAGGTTAGAATTGAAAATCACACCAGAAACTGAAATCTTCTCTCTCTTTCTCTCTCAATATATTGAGCGTATTCTTGTGAGTATTTTAATACTTTGATTGTTGCTATACGGTGCAAGTTCAAGTCATAGCCTATATCCGGTGTTTCAAATAAGTACTATCTTTTCGAGGTAAGGGATATTTTTTTTTTTTAAATGATATTATTTCTTCTAATATCATTATGCTGGATTATTGGTAAGATTTTTCTTGTGAAATTCTTGTCTTTTGGTGTTGGGGTTACTATTCACGTATACGACACTATTCACGAATACGGCACTATTCATCGAAAAATGAAAATCTTCCTTTTCGTCCAAAATATCTATTATGGATACTAGCTTTGATTGTATCCATGTTTTGATCATTCTTGAATTTTACTTCACTATGATTATTTATGAGATATTTTTGGACATGAAATAAATGAAATACTGAATCCTTGATATTTATTCTTTTGTTTCTTTGGATTCGTTTCCTTTAAAATATTTTTCATCATCCTCGGTCTAAAAATGATGATGTTACTTAAATATCTTTGGCTCGTAGTGCAAAGATGGTTTATTTTATTATGAATATCTTTGGGTTTGTGTAGAAAAAGATGTATGAGTGTTGAGATGAACATGACCGATCGATGAATATCTTTGGCACTGTAGTGCAAAGATGAAAATTTGATTCAAGATGAATATTGATTGATGTTACAGGGATAAAATATTGATGATGGACTATTAAATTCATAGATTATATTAGATTTCATTCTTTTCGTAACTCTTCTATGAATTATTATTTTCGCTCCGAATATTAATCTGAAACTTGTTGTCTATTGTATTCTATCAGATTTTTCCCTGTTGAAGACTAACGATAATTTGTTATATATTATTTTAGTCATAATATTCTTTACTGGGCTAGTTGAGCTCACCCTTTCTCCTTTTTGTCCCATTTTTCTTCTCAGTAGGCGAGAATGTAGCGAGTACTAGTCGGGGTATGGAATGATGATTCTAGAAGTTGTTTAGTAGTCCTCATCATTTTTGTAAAATAATGTATCAATAATTGTAATGAGGACTTAGTTGGGTATGGATATTGTCTAGATGACAATATTTGTATTTAAACTCACAGTTTATATATTATATTAATAAAGTTGTAGTTGTTTCTGTACCATTTATTGACGACCTAAAATGGGTGATGTATACCTAATTTGGGGGCGTCACAGTTATAGTTGTGGGTAATATTTATAAATTTTGTAAAGTACGCAAGTTGTTTATAATATTTGATTGGTCGGGGAATTTTCGTTTTAACAGGGACTATTCGTAAGACGACACAATCATTGGTGGACCCCACAACGGAATTATTGTCGGATTGAGAAAATGACAAAAATATTTTTTATAAAAATAACGGCGAAAGTTTTACCGTTAACTGTTGAAACACCCGGTGTTAAAAGTACAGGAATACGCGTGGTTGCATAGTAGCACACGGTATTGATTATTGATGCTTACGTGAGAAGTCACTTAGTTTTGTTTAATTATTGCTTTAGTAATTGTTGCATAGTATCTCACGTTAGTTAATTCAATTATTGTTGATATTTTATAATTGAGATGACGAAGTTATTAATATTATTATTTGCAATATTAACGATATCTAGAAGTTCTGCCAAGGAAAGGTTTGGTCATCTAATTGCGCGCCAATAGGGAGAAATCGTTATTGGAAAGCTCCCTCTTTCCTGGGAACGACCTGGTCGATTAATAGTGTGAATAATAATAATGATGATGAAGTTTTGTTTTATTAGTATTATTAATGTAATAAAACAAAAAAGCTTTTTATATAAAATAGAATACTTTTATAAAGTTATTCGTTTTATTAGGCTAATAGTAAAATCTTTTTATATAAAACAAAATACTTTTATAAAGTTATCATTTTTATTAGACAATAATTAGAATATATTATATTTTATTAAGCATAGATGTTTCAGATATGTGTGACGCCCCAAAAATTAGGTATACGCCACCCATCTTGGGTCGCCACTTACATGGTATATAAATTCAAATACAACTTACTAATATAATCGTTGGTATACAATACGACATAAATCGTGAGTTTGAATACAAATATTATCTACTAGATATTATACAAACTCAAAAGGAGTCCTCATTACAACTATTATCACATTATTTCGCAGAATAGTGAGGACTACTAATGCTATCCTACGGACCATTACTTCGTTCCCCGACTTCGTCCGGCTATGTTCTCATTTCAAGAAGTTTGAAAGAAAGGGTGAGCATTTCAACTAGCCCAAGAAGAAATATTATGACTAAGATAATGCGAGAATAAATTATCATTAGCCTTCAAATGATGTTAAACCGATAAAATACAATAGACAACCGGTTTAAGCTACAGCGGAATAAGCAATCCATTAAAAGAGTCAAGTAGAGAATAAAGTCTACTATCTTTTAGGTTTTAAAAGGTTTTCATCATTTTTATATTTGAGACTCAAATTAATAAATAAACCACCACATCTAATCATCTCTCGTACCACTTGGCCGAGGATTTTCATCAAATTATCAATGGTCATGACTATACCGAATTACCCCTGGTCATAATCATACCAAAAACTTTCCATCAACTGCATTATGTGCCACCGAGGACTTTTGTCACATCATTTATATCAAGTCGTGATTATACCGAATGATCCTCTGGTCATAATCATACTAAGTTCATCTATGCAACGTAAGCCAAAGATAACATAATATAACATGAGGATGATGACAATGACATAGTAATTCAATAAAACAAGTTCAAGAATTATTTAATCCATGAATTATTAACGCCCAAATTGTCAACATGATCTTTGTTTTGTAGAGTAAAATTCAAGAATGATCGGAAGAATATTTCCATGAAAAGATCTTGGATGAAAGCGCAAATATCAAGGATATTCTACTAATTTCATGGAGTATATAAGTCAAAGTTTTAACTTATTTGGGTATAATAAAGAATGGAATAACAAAAGAAATCACCATGCATGCGATTGCCGCGCATAAAGCGAGGTTATTCCAATAGAATAATAATAACGGAACCGGTCGGTGAAATTCACAATCAGCGAGGATGTTCCAATGTAATAATAAAGATGGAACCGGATCCGTGTAAAACACAGATAGATATTCCAACGGAATGATAAAGGCGGAACCGGTCCGGTGTAAAACCTGTGCATGAGGATGTTCAGCGAGAATAATAAAAAGCGGAACCCGGTCCGGTGTAAAACACACAGAGCAGGATGTTCCAATGTAATAATAGAAGAATGTCACCAAGTATAGGGTAAACCGGCAGTATCTGAGTTATTCCAGCAGTAATAATAAGCAATGGAATAACATAAGGTTTCACCAAGTATAGGGTATGCAGCATGATACAAAGTTATGTATAGGGTATGCCACTTTTTACAAAGTTATTCAAGCAGAATAATAATGAATGGAATAATGAAGTTCTCTCAAGAAGAAAGAATAACACCCCTTACCGTAAAAGAAGGCGAAATATAAGTAGTGAAGTACCGTAATACTCTTCTTCTTTCTCTCTATAGATTTTCTCTCTATAGCTTCTCTCTCTATAATTTCTCTCTCAGAGTTTCGGTGAATTCGTAAGAAAATAATGAAGGAATGAGCTTCTATTTATAGGAAAATGGAATGCATAGTAACTAATCCATGAGCGGTCCATTGATTTACTTTAATCGACCGGTCCATATTTAAAGAAAAATCTTTTAAATAAAATATAATATATTCTATTTATATAAAAACATTTTACTATGCAAACACTATGCAAAAACACTATGCAACACTATGCATAATAAAATATAATATATTCTATTTATAGTAATAACTTTAATAAAGTATTCTATTTTATATAAAAGATGTTTCATTTTATTACGTTAATAATAATAATAAAATAAAACGTCATTATCGCTATAATAATTCATATTATTAATCACAATAATGGAATCAAATCGAGTGACTTCTCACATAAGCATCAATAATCAATAGGTGTGCTCTTACTATGCAACCACACTTATTATTATCGTGCTTTTACTGCATGTAGTAGTTCAACAAGAACTACGGTAAAACTTCCGCCGTTATTTCAATAAAATATTTTTGTCGATTTTCTCAATCCGACAATAATTACATTGTTGTGGGTCCACCAATGATTGAGTAGTTATCATTTAATATTCCCCGCTAAACCGAATATTCTCGACCAATCGAATATAATATAACCACTTGCATACTTTGCAAAATTTATAAATACTACCCATAACTATAATATTATCTCAAATTCACACCATAATATTAAAAATTTATTTTGACAAAATTTAAATCTTTATTGATAAAATCGGGGTCTCAAAGCATATTATAGTGTTTGTATAGTAAAATCTTTTATATAAAATAGAATACTTTTATAAAGTTATTCGTTTTTTATTAGATTATAAATAGATATATTATATTTTATTGTGTAAACCAACTGGATCTGTTTAAAGTAAATCAATCTGGACCGTTCATGGATTAGTTATTATTCATCCATTCTTCTATAAATAAGCTCATTCCTTCATTATTTCTTACGAATTCACTAAAACTCTAGAGAGAGAAACTGTAGAGAGAATTCTTCTTCTATAATATTGAGCGTCTTTCTTTAGCGTTTAAGAAAGCTTTGAGCATAGTGCAAGTTTCTTCAAGTATATCTCCGCCCTACCGTCGGAGTACTCTTCTTCTGTTATTCCATTCTTTATTATTACATTGGAATATCCTCTCACAAGCGTTTTTACGCCGGACTCGGTTCCGCTTTTATTATTCCTACATTGGAATATCACATGCATGCGTTTTACGTGGGACTGGTTTCATTATTTATTATTCATTGGAATAACTTGTCTATCGCCAAGTACCACATGCATGGTGATTCGCTGTTATTCCATTCTTTATTATTTTGTTTGAATATCACGCCGGATTGCGTGTTACGCTGGCCCGGTTCCGTTAATTATTATTACATTGAATAACTTTACATGCATCTGAAGTACCGCATGCATGGTGATTTCTTTTGTTATTCCATTCTTTTATATACTCAGTTGGTTAAAGTTTTGACTTCTATACTCCATGAAATTAGTGGAATATCCTTGATATTTGCACTTCATCCAATATCTTTTCATGGAAATATCCTTCTGAGCATTCTTGAATTTTACTCTACAAAGAAGTATCATGTTGACAATTTGGACGTTATTAGTTCCTGGATAAATTAATTCTTGAACCTATTTTATTGAATTCTTATATCATTGTCATCATCCTCATATTTATATTTTGTTGAAAGTCATTTGTGGCCTGTAGTGCATAGATGTACTTGGTATGATTATGACCACGGATTATTCGGTGTAATCATGACCGTAATGTTACAAATGATGTGGTAAAAGTCCTCATTGGCCCGTAATGCATTGATGGACAGTTGTTGGCATGATCATGACCATTGATGAATACACAAATATCTTTGGCCCGTAATGCATGGATAATTTGTGGTTGTGATACTAATGAATATCCTTGGCCATAGTGCAGGGATGATGTGGATTATTTATTAAGCTGAGTCCCAGCGATAAAAGTGATGAAAAACCTTTTAAATCATAAAAGATAGTAGATTTTATTCTCTACTTGACTCTTTTAATGGATTGCATGTTTCGCTGCAGTTAAATTTGTTGTCTATTGTATTTTATCAGTTTAAAACTTTTGAAGACTAGTGATAATTTATTCTGTATTATCTTAGTCATAATATTTCTTACTGGGCTAGTTGAGCTCACCCTTTCTTTCACTGTTCTCTTCAGGAAATGAGAACGTAGCCGGGACTAGTCGGGGAACGGAGTGACGGTCCAGATGATAGTATTAGTAGTCCTCACTATTCTGTTAAATAATGTGACAATAAATGTAATGAGGACTTATTCTGAGAATGGATATTGTCTAAATGACAATATTTGTATTAAAACTCACAGCTCTCTTGTTGTATATTAAAGATTGTATTTGTATTCTGTACCATGTATTTAGCGACTCGAGAATAGGTGATGTATACCTATTTTGGGGAGTCACACCTAACCGATCTCTCTCATAGGTCATCGGATGTAAGCTCTTGCTAGAATCTTTGTGTTGAATCTTTGAATGACAAAGATGCTTTTCGTTGTGGAAGAATCCATCACAAAAATCTGGCAACCCAAAGATCCAAATCCTCCTCGATGGGAATACCAGCCTCCTCTATAGGCTCCTCATCATCAGAATCAGTCCCCTGCACTGTGGATACTACCGCAGTAGATGTAGTCTCTGCCTCCATCCATGCGGAATACTCTGCAGAACAACCCGGATGGCTGATGGAAAACACAACTAGCTCTCGCTGATCCCAACAGGCATACAACCTGGATCATGCTCTCTGGCGATAAGTGCCGAGAAAGCGGTTACCGACTCGATACCCCCTCAAAAGGATGGAAGTCCTAGAACTGGTCAAACTGACACATTACGGCCAGTGGGTGGTAAGTAATCATGCCTCTTAAACCAGTTAGAGGGAGATAATCCATGCCCGGATCATGAATAATGAAGCTGTAGGGTGAGATAATCCCTGAATACGACAATACATCTAATAGGGGCCTATCAAAAGAGATATCGAGAATGGGGCGAAGCTACCCAATGTCTAACAGAGGCCTATCAAAAGAGATAATGAGAATATACATCAGAAGAAGATAATGGTGTCAATATCTACATCATCAATCCTGTCCACCTGATGTAACTCCTCCTGAGTTATTGGATCTCTATCCACAGGGATGTCAGGCCTATACAAGGGAGGATCTGTACTGTCAAAACCATATGGGTCACCTGAGGGGCCAGCGCTAGAGCTGGAAGGATCAAAAGTATCTGCCTTTGAAGGATCTTTACCCAAGTGCTGAATAAAAAAATGTGCCCGGTCCAACTGCCGGGTCAAACTGTCAATCTGTGTTAAATGAGTCGTATCTCGGACACAGGCTAGCAAATCCGTCATCATCACGGATCCTGGAATCATATGCCCCATGAACTGAGTGGCGTGGGTCTGGGCTCCAATGGTACGAGGGAACCACCAATGCTGGAACATCTCCTGAGTGTAGGGACCCTCTGATAATGTGAAACCGTCAATCCCCAACAATGGGATATCAATGACGGGTGACTGCGAAATAGGCCAATAACGCCCGGCAGGAGGCAAGACCGGCATGCGAATCTCTCCTGTAGTGCTCCTAATAGCACGCTCTCCTAAATATAGCTCTCATCCTCCATCTGTGAAGAGAGGAATCCTACGGGTGGAAATCACGTGCTCAACACCAGTCGGGTACCCATCCTCAAATCCAATGCTCAAATGTTCCCCAGAGTAGGGAACCCACATGATGACATCCGCTGTCAACAACTCTAGCTATAGGCGACAATGAGTGAAACCCTCAGCAATAGGGACCTCCGCCAGTATGGAATGATGCCATCTTCGTCCTCGTGGATAGGTGTCTAAACTTAACACACTCACAGGACGCAAACATGGAAGCCTCTTATAGGCCCAAAACTGCCAACACAAAGGCAAACATCTGGTGTCAGTTAACACTCTTAACCTATACATGGGAAAAGACAAGAGAAACACTCACCAGTAGAAATGGGTAAAATCCTAATCAAGCCTCGGTCAAACCCTACGATCGCATATGCATTCCCTTGAGAAAGTAGGCAAAGGTGTAGGAACCCCAATTATACTCTCCTATATGGTCCACGTGTCGAGTGGCGCTGATCAAAGCGAAGGACACTATATGAGAGTTATCTGCTATGAAGCAGCCCCTAATGATCATCAGGAACAATCGCCGAAGAATGCAATCCTTGACTCTCACATCATCGGGTATGGGCTCATTCAACAACTTCGCCATAAGATCTACGCTCAAAGGACTGATGAATAGTCCCCGCCTTTGGCGCCTTCATTGGAACTCTCAACAAGGATCTGACGGCAATAGGGGTGATATCCACCATACAAGGCACTGGCGCCCCTCCAAACTCCATACCTACGATAAACTGCCAATCCATCGGCGTCATCATCACCTCATAATCCAGTAAATGGAGTGACTGAGTCTGGTGAAACCAGCGCTTAGACACTGCCTTGAGATAATCCCAGGGACAACGATGGGGAAGAATGGAAAAGAACGTCCCGAATCCCCAGCCATGTACAATCGCTCTATAGTCATCGTGCAAAGCCTGATACATAGAGTGGATGCTGAACCAAGTTCCCTCGAGGTTGTGTAAAGCCGGGAACCTACATCAAATGCATATCAACATCAGAATTCTTGACTCCTCATCAATAGGAAAAAGGAAGATTAAGATCTAACTTATACCTCGTTTGTGTGCAAGTAGACTGAAGGATGTTGACTCAAGTCGCCCAGAAGCTCTGGGTTAACCACTTTAATACCTGGCAAATCCCTACGGGGAACACGTGTAGCAGGAGCAGGAACCTCAACTGGTACATCCTCTTCCCCGTCCTCGACGTCCGGCACATCAACCTGGACTAGACGTATCACCGCCTCCACCAAACGACGAGGCTGTCTAACAGAACGGGGTCAAGGTACTTCAGAAGCCCTCCTTCGTACACCAGAAGTGGTCCTGTGGGAAATACTCGACTGATCCGGATCCATAATATATGGATAAAAAGTCTCCAAATCACCTCAAAAAGGGTGTGGTAATGTTTAACCTGGAGCTTTTCAGAATGCATTTTCATGACTACATGCATGCATGCATTATTTTAACATACATCTACAGTAGAGTTAAAAATGTATGACTACCCAATGCTTTCATTTTGGAAAATTTTGACATAGTCCCCTTTGTAAATAAGACTATCCACATGTGCATAGGCATGACTAGGTGGCCATTCAGTAGCACACCTACCCACAGTCATATATATCCTACATGCATTAATACATCACAATAAAAATTCGTAAGTGTAGTCTAAATTACCAGGATTATTTCGCTTCTCTACCTTTACTCATTTGTCCTCAAATAGGATAAGTAATGACAGTAAAAGGTGCTAATTTGACTGTTTTAAAAGTCAAAATTTTTTACATCATTATGTTCAGCATGGTTTAATACTAACATTTGCTATGTTGAATATTTTTTATCAAGTCATATCAGCATGCATATTCACTACTATGTGTCTAAATTCATTTCATGTGATAAGTCATTTTCCAACTGATAGAAACTAGAAAAGAATACATGCATATGTTACCAGGACAGTGAAGAACACTTGTACGATGGCAAAATGTGCAGAAAGTTGCCCGAACTCAGCAAGTCTGAAGAAGAGCTCTCAGATTTCCTTCGCGGCGCAACTTGAAAATGACTTATGAAAGCAACCCGCAGGCAATACATACCTACGGTTGGTCATGAAGTCCATCTCATGCAGTCTTGCAGTGTACCGCAAAGACTCTACATGGGTTCCACACCTCCAAATTTCTGGCCCATTCAAGTTGAAAATGAAGTTTCACAAGCTGAAAAGCCCAAATCAGGAATAAAAAACGCTACGCGATTTAGCGGAATAGCCTAGAATCCTAGTTTTCACGGGCCAAAATCTGGTTCCCCACATCACTCATTGGTATTCGCCTGAATGTAGGGTACACTATACCAATGAGCTCAGCTTTTGTAAATTATGCTCGACAATACCTCACACAGGTCCGATGCCGCCAAACACAGGGCCGTAACCTTAATCCAAGTATCCCCGACGGGGGTCACAATGCCAAAGTTATAAATTGATAAAGTATCCCCGACGGGGTCACAACGCCGATTTCAAATGTTGATAAAGCATCCCCGATGGGGGTCACAACGCAGACTTTTGATCATCCATGAATCCCGGCAGGGGTTACAACGCATTGTCATCCATTGGCATAACCTCGGCGGGGGTTACAATGCATTATTCGTCTATGAACGAATCCCCGACGGGGGTTACAACGCATTCTTAACCATTAATACACACATCAATGAAGGTCAAGAAACCTTGACATCATTTCAATCGATGGCAATTAAACCCATCAAAGCATCGGAGGCCATTCGATGATCTCATCCATCAGTACATTTATCCACGTATCCCGGCGAGGGTCATAACGCGATTCGACCATTGATATACGCGTCAATGAAGGTCAAGCAGCCTTGACAGTTTGCCCAACAGGGATCTATCTAGTGATACACACATCAGCAAAGGTCAGGCAGCTCTGACAATACATATTGTTGGCAGTAACTCTAACAGGACCGTGGTATATTCTGGCGACATAAACCAAAGAAGGCCATCCTCATCGGAGAGGACCGATGATGGAATATATTATACACATCCTCAAACAGACAAAGTTTTATCCCCACAAATCTCTTGCACACGAGAGGCACCTCTATGGAGTAGAAGTCTCTATCAAGGATCCAAAACTTTGGTGATAGCCCCAATGTCAACATCCTTGAAGACTTGGATCGCATGTCCAAGACATCACTGATTGTCATCCTCGACAGGATTAACAGGGAAACGACAATCATTCATACATGCATCATGTATTTGCATCATGTTGCTGCTTATAACATCATGTTTATCTTATTTGCATTTAAAGTGTCTAGGATTCTTTATCCTATCCATGCCTTGCATTGTATGAATATGATAAAAAGGGGCATCTGTAGACACTCAAAATTTTCTATACACCTGTTACTTACATTGCAAGAGGGCAGATTCGTCTTTCGGAGATAACCCTAGAAGACAGCTCACATCCATTCTGAATACTACCAGAAGTTCAGTTTCACACCCAGAAAACACACCGAGAGTACCAATTCCCACCTCGAAGATAACCCCGAGTTTCATCCTTGGAGATAACCCCATGGAGTGTTGTTGCAGTTCTGGAGATAACTCCGGAAATGCTTGTTTCAAATGCATGCAATCAACTTCAATCTCAGACCTCCCATCGAGGCACTAATCCCTCAGACACGGAGCTAACACCGGGAAGACAGGCACACTTACAGATGACTTTGCGAAATTTAAACACTTGCAGCAGTCCAATCTCAGATGTAACCTTGAGCAACGTCTGCTATCAACCTAAACCAGAGATAACCCTGGTGAGGAGTCAAATCGTCATCTTGCCACCTCAACCCCTGCGCACCATCTCAACATTTCATACATACATTTCAACACAACAATGTCCCACAAGAGCCAAGGAGTTCCAATCCCGAGTGACTATTACGTGTGGCAGCACACCGGATAGAATTTGAAGCTTGAAGACCATGGGCATGGTCCCCTCTTCCTAACTTCGTACAACCTCTAATCCAATGTCATTGCGTAACTCTTGACAAAAGCAGTCCGAAGATGGTCTTGTATACCTCGTTCGGATGCTCGAATTGAAGTTCTGCAAGTTCGAGCGGACATCACAGTGCACGAGTGCACGTACATTGAGACAACGGGACCCGCAGAGAGCCGGGCAGCGGCAGCAGCAGTCAGTAGCTACCTAGTAGTACATGCCGCGCCACCAACTCAATAAATATAGAGCTTTGGGTGGCCATTTGTGATAGAAAAAAAAAGGCGAGGAAGCCCTGTCCAATTTGCTCTGTACACACCCCATATTGAGTGCTTTCTCATTTTAAACACCTGTTAGCTCACATATAGCTATATTTTACCAGCGGGAGCTGAGTGTTTATCCATCTAGAGTCATAGAAGCCTGCCTTGGCAGCCCACTGTAAGCATTCTTACACTCTATAAAGCCTTTCTCTTCATCTTTGCACACACTGTTCTTCACATTGAGAGTCGTGTTGTGTGTGTATGCCCGGACTTCAGTCCGTGGTTTTCATTTCTATATATATATATATATATATATATATACATACTTATATATGTATATATTTATATATGGACTAACATTATCGAAAGTTATGCCTCGATTGAGCCTCATCTTATGTCCTGAGAGCGTTTATTTTTATATATATATATATATATATATATATATATATATATATATATATATATATAAGCCGTCATTTAACTCTATTCGATAAATCATTTGAAATGATAAATATAAATATGGATTGAGAAACATCATATGCGTTTACGCTTTATATATATATATATATATATATATATATATATATATATATATATTTACATTTAGTCAGCACCTGGAGTTTACTTGAGGCCTTTTTACCGCTTTATTTACATTTAGTCCCACGGAGTTTACTTATAAGTGGCGGTTGATCGCCTTTTACTACTTTATTTACATTTAGTCCCACTTTGGAGTTTACTTCGTGGCGTTTGATAAATTTTTACAACTTTATTTACTTTTTTGATCCCCATGGAGGTGCTTCGTGGTTTTGATCCATATATATATATATATATATATTTACCGCTTTTATATATTTACATTTTGATTTCCCCATGGAGGTGCTTCGTGGTGGTTGATCATATATATATATATATATATATATATATATATACTTTTATATATATAATCGCTTCTACTTTTTATATAAATCATGCATCATGTGAGCCTAGGAATCATGTGATCACAGATTCAGTCTACTGAATCTAGATTCGGTTCCCGTGATGGACATTTTCAGCTGTAAGTAGCTTGTACATTATTTACAATGTTTGAATTTCCTTAGATGACTGTCTTGCCCATGAGGAGTTCGGCACTGCTGTATATTATTTTCTCGTTGATGCCTCGCATCTCGAAAATAAAAGCAAATAAGCTGAACATTTAATAATAAAATGGAAGTATGAAAAGGTCTCAATTACTATTGAGCACATGGTTTGAAAAACCTCTTTTTACAAAATTTCACTGCTATATCATGTTTAAAACTGAATTTTTCTACAAATTCAAACCCTTTGTATATAGGTGCGAACGAGGCCTCACACTACTTCCAAATAAATTGCACATTGATCCACACACACACACACATTCATATAATAGTTTCTTGAAAAGTGGCGGTTACCGTGACAACACGGATGTCGGGGGGTGCCTAACACCTTCTCTCCGCATAATCAAGCCCTCAAACCCAAATGAATCTCGGTTTCACAGACCCATTTAGCAGTGTTACATCATTGGGTCAATGTGTAAACCTTTTCTCAGTTGCGTTGGTGCAACCAGTTAAAAACACCAACTAGCGACTCTTATAGTCAAATCATCGACATTACACATGTCGGACCTTTTTTCACTTGTTTTTTCAAACAAATCTCATATAATATGAGAACACCAAAGAATAAGTAATGAAAAAGGGACAAATAAAAATCCCGACGTTGACAACATGGAATTACTGTCAAGTCTTATTTTATTTAATTATATGTATTTCGACTCTTAAATGCACAACTCCAAATAATGCAAATTAGAAACTCCTTTCTAATTTCATTCGCCGCCAAGGACTCATTGGGTTGTCATTTATCGAATCACATAGGACATTTCTCTTCTTTTACTAGAAGCGGTAGATTCTTTATTGATCATACATTATCTCCATGTACAGCTTATTATACCCATGCATACCCTTTATTATACCCTAAGGGTCTTAAAGAATAAGTCAAAGTATAACTCATCATACACAAGATACTATGATGATCTCAAGTCCAAGGATCACTTGTACTACTATCACTATAGGAATTCCTATTGACAGGCAAGTAAAACTCCATTAGGTATTCCTTAGCGAGCCACATTCAGTGAAATTATTCTCTAATAAGCACCTACATAATTGCTTTAGTGTCTCCACACAAATGATTATGAGATCAATCATCCTCATCTAATGAGCAAACAACTTATGTACCAATCTATCCGGATTCACTAATCCCCAATTTAGTAATCCAATTATTGGGAACTATTTTAGTTTTAAGCTTTCTAAGAATTTAGATCTCATTAGAATGATCATCATCATTATTCTAAAAGCATTGCTTAAAACTATGGGTTTATCACATATTATAAAGCAGCATCATGTAGATAATTAAAAGTCTTTAATAAATTAATACTTTTTATTAATAAATGAATAAGATTGTTACAAAGTATATGCTTTATCATCAAACATGATTGGCTTGTATGCATACTACTTTCAATTAGTTCATCATCAATGAAATAAAACTCAAAATTCACAAATAGTTTAGCATTCTGAATACAAGATTAAAGATGAAGGAAGAGATTTAAAACTGCAGGTAATTCTCAACTCTTCTCCACGTTCGTCTTGAATCCTTCGTGCTAGCCTCCTTGCTATCAATTCTCTAGTTCGTCATCAAAAACTAGGGTTCAGTTAATGTGTCTCTTCTTTCCCTCTTCCCCCCCTCAGTTGGCCTTTTATATCCTTCTAATCATGTCTAAAATCAGTCTCCATAAGATCTGAAGAGTCCTTCTCAATTTTGGAAACATTCATTAACTGTTGCGCACCTCGCCCCAACGGGTAATTATCACTGGGAACGCCCGCCCCGGCAAATGTTCTTGCTGACCACTATAAAATATTTCCTTGAAGTCCTCTTTTTCCTGTTTTCATGCTCCAATCTAATTCCTGCAACACAAACACAAAAAATAAGTAAAATGATACTAAAAATACTCAAAGTAGCATCGAATCAAGCTCGAAAGGTAACTAATTCGTAGGTATAAAACCCACTAATCAGTTGGCCTTATACAACCCACCTTGTGCAAATAGAATGTTACATCAACAGGGCATAGCCCACTATAATTAAGCTAGCTAGTTATAAGCTAACAACTAGTGAAATTTATGTCTAGCTGCTAAACACTTTAATTAATCTAGTTCAGAATGTAGTTGTTGATGCTAATGCCAGCTACAACGTATAATTTTAAGTCTCGTTGACCTCTTCAAGGTAAAATAAAATTTTCCAAGTGAACGGTAAAAAATGTAAGTGAAGTAAGGTTGGAACAACAAAAAATGATGTGTGTAATTTATATTTTAATAAGCTAATGATGTGTGTGTGTGTGTATTACGTGTTTCTTGATCTAGCTTAAAGACTAAGGTTCTTTGTAATAATCTAAAAGAATATTGTTTCAATAATCAAACTTATCATTGTGATTATTGCATTTTCATATTTTTTATATAGTTTAGGAAGCTTAGAAACCCGTTCGAGATTCACTTAATAGAAGTGAATCTCGAATAGTTCCCATTTTGGGAGTGTTCCTGAATGTTTCGATCCCACTTAGGTCGGTGTTAATGGCTTGAAAACGTCTTTATTTTTTGAGAATTTTTGGTGAATATCTCTTGATGTTCTTTGGGTGCATATTTAGGCTACGACGTGGTAGTCTATTTCGTGTACTTGAAGACCATGGGGAGGTGCTGCCAAAATTTCTTAAAATATAAAGATGTGTTCATGTTATTGGCATCAGGTTGGGTGACACATTCGAGAATGGGATACTCATATGTATGCATAGACATTAATCCTCCTATTTGTGTTTTGTTTTTCCTCATATATAATAGCCCATAGTGCATAGACCAAGACGTTTGTTGATCGAAGTTGGATGGAACGTTGGATAGCTACTGATAAGAGTGGGCTTAGCTCTGAGTACAATAGTAGGGCTGAATAGTTTCTCAATTTCACGTTTGAGCTAGTCAGCGGCGATGAGATCAGATGTCCTTGTAAGAGGTGTTTGAATGAAGTGTGGAAGGAAAGGAGTGGTCATGCGCGACCTTTTTATGTATAGGTTCAAGCAGGGTTATACGACATGGATCTATCATGGGGAAACCTGGTTGGATGAACATGAATCAGAAATGAAATCCAGAGGTGACGAAACATTTGACTGTACTAACATGATAGTCAAAGCTGCTGCTTCATTCTTCCAGTGGAATACAGACTGGGATGATGATGAGCATCGAAAGCAATAGATTAAATGACGGGCTAAGGGTTTTCATGAAGTTATTTCATGAATCAAGAATGCCATCAGATAATCTGTGGACGCCCCAAAATAGGTATACATCACCCATCTTGGGTCGCCAAATATATGGTACTGAATACAAATACAAACTTAATTATACAACATGAGCTGAGAGTTTTTACACGAATATTATCTTCTAGAAAATATCCAAACTCAAATGGAGTCATCATTACATTTATTATCACACTATTTTATCGAATAGTGAGGACTACTATAACACCATCTTGGACCATCACTTCGTTCCCCGACTAGTTCCGGCTACGTTCTCATTTCCTGAAGAGAACAATGGAAGTAAAAGGGTGAGCTCAACTAGCCCAGTAAGAAATATTATGATTAAGATAATGCAGAATAAGTTATCATTAGCCTTCAACAATGTTAAACTGATAGAATATAATAGACAACAAGTTTAACTGCAGCTGAACAAGCAATCCATTAGAAGAGTCAAATAGAACATGATATCTACTATCTTCTATGATTTAAAAAGTTTATCATTAACTTTATCGCTGGGACTCAGCTTAATAAATAAATCACATCATCGAATCATCCCTACACTACGGCCAAGGATATTCATTAATATCACGTCCACAAATTATTCTTGCACTACGGGCCAAGAATATTAGTGTAATCATCAATGATCATGATCCTACCGAATTATCCCTGGTTATAATCATACCAATCAATAGTCCATCTATGCACGTAAGCCAAAGATGACTTTCATTACAATATAAGCATGAGAATGATGACAATGATATAAGAATTCAATTAAAAGAAAACAAAGGATAAATTTTAAAAGATTTATAATTTAATTTATCCAGAATTCCATAATGTCCAAATTGACAACATGATACTGCTTTGTGGAGTAAAATTCAAGAATAATATCCATGTATCAAAAATAATTTGGATAGAAAAAAAATAAATTTTTTGGTGAATAGTACCCGACAATCCGACATGAAAAGTGCCCCGAATACCCGAGTGAACACTATTTGAGTGAATAGTAATCGGGTGAATAGTACTCCGGCATGAAAAGTGCCCCGAATACCCAAGTGAATAATATTATAGTGAATAGTAACCGGGTGAATAGTAACTCATGAATAATAACTCGTGAATAGTATCGGCATGAAAAGTGCCCCGAATACCCGAGTGAATAATATTATAGTGAATAGTAACTGGGTGAACAGTACCCCGGGTGAAAATATTAATATTTAATAAGAAAGTTCATATCAATATTCCAATAAAATGATACTGGATGAAGCACAAAACTCAAGGATAATCCACTAATTTCAAGGATTATAGAAGCAATATTTACCATAGTACGTTTAGATTTAAAAATATGAAAAGAAATAACATACGAAACTGCAAATGGATTTTCACCTGTCATACCGCATTTAATCCAAGAGAGAAAAGTTATTCGACATATTAAAGGATGAATACAAAAATAGTATTCCTTATGAATACTAAAGAAATAATACCCCTTACCTTAGTAGAGGACTGGATACTGCAATAGTGAAGTAGCAGAATACTCTTCTTCTTGCTCTCTATAGTTTCTCTCTCTATAGCTTCTCTTGTGAATCTCAGTGAATTGGTGAGAATGAAAGAAGAATTAAGCTTCTATTTATAGGAGAATGGACTAAATAGTAACTAATTCATGAATGGTCCAAATTGATTTACTATTAGAATGGACGGTCCATATTGATTACTATTAAAACCACAACCGACGGCCCAGATTGATTTACTATTAAAACCACCACCGACGGTCCAGATTGATTACTTTTAAAACCACCATCGATGGTCCAGATTGATTACTTTTAAAACCACCACCGACAGTCCAGGTTGATTCACTATTAAAACTACCATCGACGGTCCATATTGATTTAACTTATTACACTTTAGTACCCCTAAAGTTTTCCAAGTTTGCATTAATCCCCTCTAACTTTTGTAATACTTCAACAATTATTCATCATTAATATTATAACTCACAATATTTAACAACCAGATCATTCCCAGGAAAGAGGGGGCTTTCCGATAAGGATTTCTCCTTATTGGCGCACAATTAGATGACCTAACATCTCCTCGACAGAACTTTCTAGACATTGTCAATATTGCAAATAATAATATGAATAACTTTGTTGTCTCACTTATTGATTTAATAATATAAAATATTATGCAGATGATACTATGACAATAATTGAATCAAATAACGTGAGATACTATGTAACAATTACTGTAGCAATAATTAAGTAAATTGAGTGGCTTCTTACGTAAGCATCAATAATCAATACCGTATGGTTCTACTATGCAACCACGCCAGACATCGTATTTTTACCACGGGTAGTTCAACAGTTTAACAAAGAAACTTTCGTCGTTATTTTTATAAAAAGATATTTCGGCATTTTCTAACTACGACAATACTTCCGTTGTGGGGTCCACCAATGATTGTGTCGTCATACGAATATTCCCTGCTAAAACGAATATTCCCCGACCAATCGAATATTTTATATCAACTTGCTTACTTTGCAAAATTTTTAAAAATTACCCACAACTATAACATTATATCATATCCTAGACCTGAAAATATAGTTAGTTAACTGTTGGGTCAAACCATATTAACTGGAACTAAATGGGTTGGTTAACCATTTTTATTTATTTAAGTTGGTTAAAGTTTGGACCTATATTTTTTAAAACAAATATAGTTCTGAACCGGTTAAACATTTTTTAACCCAAATCCGATCCAAATCGAAAAGTTCTTTTCTCATCTAGTAATATAGTGTGCGGTTGTGTGCTTCTTATTTCTTCATATTTTCACTTTGTTGTCTTCATCACTCTTCCATACAAATTGATTTCTCTTCTATATAACATTCCCCCATTATTTTGTTAAATTGTCTTCGCTTTATTAAATGCATAATTTTTTAAAAAGATATTATTAGTATAAAATAACATAATATACTTAATTTTATTAATGTATTATTTATAATTAAGTAATAACTTATATTTTTAAAATTAAAATTACATCATTAATATTCCTAAAATTGTTAAATAAGAATTCTTTTGTGAGAAAAGGTATATTTCATTCACAATCTTTTGCACATGACTAGCTAACCCAAAACCTTGAAATGGTTTATATTGTCATTTTTAATATTAAAACACTCCTTTTTGGTCAAAAGATTTTTACAGAGCATTACAGAACAACAATAAAGAAAATATTTTTAACAAATTAACTTTTAATTAAAAAATGACTTTTTTTGTTTTTCCGTTATGTATATATTTTTTTAATACAACAACAACAATGTTGAAAAAAATAAACATTACATTGGTCATGTTATGTATTTGAAACATACACGGAAGTTTCACATGCATCACATGTCTAATAAATTGATCAAAAGGATAATAAGAAGACAAAATGAGTTTTATTTGCATTACTCGTAATTTTGAATTCCAATCTTTCTATTAGAAAATTAATAATAATTTTAAAAAATTATTTAAATATGGAAGGGTATTAAAAAATTTAATTTAAAATTTTATTAGTATAATTTTTTAACATTTTATTATGTATATTAATAATTTTTATATCATATTATTACTTAATTAATTTAATTGTGACGGTCACAATTTTATTTTTCAAAAGTTTTGTTTAAAAGTCAAAACATCTTAAAATGGTTAATATGATTTTGAACCATAACCATATAGTTTTAATCCACATAACACATATTAAAAATGGTGAATATAGTTTTAGTTCTTAAATGGAACCATAACCATATTTTAAAAACCAAAACCAACCCATAACCATATTTTGTCAGGCATAAATGCTGCCCAATTCACCTATTATCCACTTCATCTCAAGAATATTGCTAGCACATAATTTTAATTGCATTAAGTACAATGTTGCCCATTTCACCTACCCTCCACTTCATCTCAAGAATATTGCTAGCACGTGATGTTTATTATATTAAGTGTAATGTTGTCCATTTCACCTACTCTCCACTCATCTCAATAATATTATTGCTAGCACATGATGTTCATTACATTAAGTATAATGCTGCCCATTTCACCTATTCTCCACTTCATCTACTCCTTCTCTAAATGTCTAACAGCTACTATTCCTCAACTATAAAAGCATATCAATAGTAACTTGAAAAGAAGTAGAAGGAAAACAATAAGAACATATTCTGATTTCTAATCTCTTCACAAACACTTAAAGAAGGTTATCCATTTTTCTATTGTGAAGAAATACTTAAAGGTTGTTGTGCTTCATCAAGTCTCTATTAATTTTCAGCTTGTATTCACCGCTCTTAAACTGGTGATATATATCTTTATATAACTCTTTCATCATTGCATAGTAGTTGAGCCTAATTTTGATATTATTAATGCTTTGATCATAGTTTACTTTCTTATCATCTTATAATCAATTCTCAAAAATATGATGGACTAAGGGGTTAGTCTAGAGTTTCTAATTTGGTTTGGATTAGAGCTTTTACAAGCAAGTTCAAGAAAGCATAGCTTAAGGGTGCATAGGTGGGGGGAGCAAATGTGTTGGGGAGTAAGTATTCAAAGTTTTGGAAACTTTTTTTGTAAAGGAATATAATTTGGTTGTAAGACCCCAACTTATTATAAATAAAATTGATTTTTCCTCTATTATTATTATTCTAAATTAATAAGGTGTTAATTTGATATAATGAGTTATGGGTGAAATGTGCAAATTTTGCAAAATAAGCAAGTGGTTATAAAATATTCATTATTATAAGGGAATATTCGTGGTCTTGGGGAGAATATTCATACTACGCTGTGACCATTTGGGCCCCATAACGAAAAAAACGGTTGGATGAAGGAAAGCGACAAAGTATGAGTTTTATAAATAACGGCAGAAGTTATTACCGTTATCATTGTTGGAATACGGTGGTTAAAATATAGTAATACTGGCGTGGTGGCACAAGAAAGCGCACGGTATTGCAGTATTGTTGAATTATTGATTAAATGCGTGAAGGCACTACTCAATAATTATTACGATGAGTTCTTTATTCAATATTTTATTTTATTGATTCAATAATTCTGTGCGTTGATAGTTTATATTATTGTTGTTTCAATAATTGTCACTGCACAGTATTTCCCATTATCAAATCAATAATTCATATTATTTGAATAATATTATTAGATAGCATTATTGACAATGTCTAGAAAGTTACATCGAGAGGTTTGGTCACCTAATCATGTGGCAGTAAGGAGAAATCCTTATTGGAAAGCCCCCTCTTTCCTGGGAACGGCCCGGTTGTCATAATTGTGATTCTGTAATATTATTTGTGAATAATTAATTATTTATTTATATGATAAGGAAATATTTATTTGATGTGGATATTAATGATAGATTTATTTATGTGGTTATAAACGAAGGAATTAATGCCGAGGTGTTTTATCAGTATTTTGTCGAAATAGAGGTATTAAAAATCATCCATTTGTGGATTTCGAATATTATCTGTTTGAAATTTGGAAAAACTCAAAGCTACAAAGTTGTACAGAATTCGATTTCGTGTGGAATGGACATAAAATTCGTATTTTTCTAATAAACGGGCTATTTTCTATGAATCACTAAAGTTTTGGAAAATAAAATGATTTTTATTAAATTATGGGTGGGACCCACTTTTGGTTGGTGTTGAATATACATGGGCTGCTGATTTTTGTCCAAGAAGGCATGCTTGATTCAAAATGGTGGGTGGCGTAGATGATTTAAAAAGAAATATTATTATTTTATTATTTTAGTCTCCTATGGCGTTTTAGGATTTTCCTATAAATAGATGCTTAGGTTAGAATTAAAAATCACATCAGAAACAAGTTTTCTTTCTCTCTAGATTATCAAGCATATATTTAGTGAGTATTTTGATACTTTGAGAGTTGATGTTCGGTACAAGTTTCCTTCGGCTCTATATCCGATATTCCGATCAGAAGTAACGTTATTTTGAGGTAAGGGATGTTATTTTCTTCTTAAATGATATTATTTTCTTCAATATCATTATGTCGAAATATTGGTTTGAACTTTTTAATCAAATTTAGAACTTTTGAGCCGAGGTTACTATTCACGTATACGACACTATTCACGAATACGGCACTATTCACCGAAAAATGAAATTTTCTTCTTTTTGTCCAAGATGTCTATTATGGTTACTATCTTTGATTGTATCCATGTTTTGATCTTTATTTTTGAATTCTGCTTCTCAATTGGTTATTATGAAGTATTATTGATCTTGGATAAATTGTTATACGAATCCCTAATATTTGTCCTTCTATCTCACTGGATTCGTTTTCTTTAAAATATTTTTCATCATCCCCAGTCTTAAATGATGATGTTACTGAATATCTTTGGCCCTGAAAGTAAAAGATGAATGATTAAGCGATGAATATCTTTGGTCCGTAGTGGAAAGATGAGCAGTGTTGAGATGAACATGACCGACTGGTGATACAAATGAATATCTTTGGCTGTAGTGCAAAGATGAATATTTGATTAAAGATGTATATTGATTGATGTTACACAGATACAATATTGATGATGGACTTTTAAATCTTAGAAGATAGTAGAATTCATTCTCTACGTGACTCTTCTAATGGATTGTTGCTTCCACGTGCATTTGTTGATCTAAAACTTGTTGTCTCATTATATTCTATCGATTTTTCTCTCGTTGAAGAATAATGATAATTTGTTGTATATTATCTTAAGTCATAATGTTCTTTACTTGGGCTAGTTGAGCTCAATTTTTTCCTTTTGTTCCATTTTTCTTTTCGAGGAGGTGAGAACATAGCAGGATCTAGTGGGTATGGAGTGATGGTTCTAAAAGATGTTTTAGCAGTCCTCACTATTTACGAAAAATCTTGTATGAATAATTGTAATGAGGACTTATTTTAGTGTGGATATTGTCTAGAAGACAATATTTGTATTTAAACTCACAAGATATGTGTTGTCGTATTTTGCACGACAATTGTATTATTGAAGTTGTAGTTTGCTTTTCGCACCATGTATTTGGAAACTCGAATGGGTGTTGTATACCTATTTTGGGGGCATCACGGTTGGTATCAAAGCTTAGGATATGGTCTCCAAGCGGAGATCGGGAATAGAACTAGGAGGGAGAGATGAGTAAATCCTTCGCTAGTGTGTCCTATCTAAGCTTATTTGTTGGTCGGTCATAATATAGGGATATTATGTGATATGTTAATTTGTTTAATTAACCCTTGTTTTATGGCAATATTTATGAATGGTTGTTGAGAACGTTAATAATGGAGTATATGAGACTGTGGAACAACCTTTAGTCATAAACCAGGAGAACGTGCAACAGGAGGGCAATATTCCTCCTATAAACAACACTACCGAGCAAACGATGAATGATGGAATGTTTAGGAGCTTTTTGCAAGTCATGAAAAATAAGACGAGGGAGACTCGTGTACAAAATACGAGTGGAAGTGATAGCAACGCGCGGTCTGTCACAGCCAAGCAGTTCAAGGAGTTGGGACCACCAGATTTCTAGGGAAAGCCCGATCCGATTAAGGCGGAAACATGGGTCAAGAAAATTACCAAGATATTCAATGTCTTGGGATGCACGGAGGAACAGAAGGTTCCATTCGCCACCTTTATGTTCCGTGGTGAGGTGATTCTTGGTGGGAATCAGTAAGCGTACTCAACCGGTACCGCACTTAACATGTCTCGGGAAAGATTTCAGAAACTATTCAATGACAAGTACTATCCAGAAAGTATTCGTCATATAAAGGAGGTAGAGTTTATTAGACTAGAACAGAACAACATGACGGTGTCTCAGTACGAGGCGAAGTTCGCGGAGTTATCCAGGTTTGCACCTCATTTGGTAGAAATGAGTAACGTATGACGCGGATGTTTCTAAGAGGTCTAAAACCCGAGATTCGTCAATACCTTATCTCTCATAAATTTTCTCTATATTCAGATGTTGTCAACATGGCTCAATTATTAGAGCGAGATAATGAGTATACTCAATCGAGGGACCACAACCAGGGTCATACCGGTGACAGCAGTCATCAGAGCGATGATAACCAGCGAGGAGGGAAAAATACGAACAAATGCGGTAACCACTCGGGTGGTAATTGTGGCCATGATAATAGGAGAGGTGAGTCAAGTGGAAATTTCAGAAAGAGGAGATTCAACAATGATGGGAAGACATTAGCAGCAGCACCAACACCAACAACAAATTCTAGTGGAGGAGAACGACCGCCAGTTAGGTGTTATAAATGCGGGAAAGAGGGACATATCAGCCTAAACTGCCCACAACAATCCAAGGTAAGTTATAATTGTGGAAGGGAGGGCCATATAGCTCGAGACTGCTCTATAACAAAACCAAGTTCAGCAGGGATGGTGACTCCAAAGGGTGTTCTGGATAAGTCAAAATCAGCGGTTCCTGGAAGAGCGTTTGTCGTAACTGGCCAAAACGTAAGGAACCCAAACGAGGTGATCACGGGTAAGCTAATCTTGAATTCTTGCGAAGTTTATACCTTACTAGATACTGGTTCTACCCATTCTTTTATCTCTCCTGCTTGTGCTTAACGTTTAAACTTGACTTTGGAGAAATTGGACTTTAACTTATCTGTTGAAACTCGTTGGGTGAAACCTTCGTTACATCTACAGTTTATAAATCTTGCTTGTTCCAAGTTGGCACTATCACATTACATGTTGATCTTATCTCTTTAAAGATACTTACTTTTGATGTGATTTTAGGAATTGATTGGTTAACCACTCATCATGCCAAAATTGATTGTTTTCGTAAGGTTGTTAGTTTTCATATTCCTAACCAACATTGTTAGTTCCCAGTAGGCACAATATAGATCTAGAAGGGGGGTTGAATAGATCCTTAGAATTTCAAAAATACTTTTTGTCTATTAAGTTGTATTGCTCATTAAGTAGCTCATGACAAACTTAAGAATCTTTTCAAGCACAGCAGAATAAGTAAAAGATCCCCTTCATTGATATATTCATAATCAAATATATATTGTTCGTAGAGTTACTTTAGTAGTAAGAAGTTAAAAAATTCATAGCAGTTATAGCAGTTAATGTACATAATATAAATGAAATAAAGTAAAAGACACAAGGGGTTTTAAGTGATTCAGAGACTCAAGCTCCTAATCCACTCTTTTTACTTTTCAACTAGCAGGATTTCAACTAAGGAAGGGCAACACCCTGAATCACTAAGATTCCTTCAAGGCCGTGACCTTTGGGACTTCATTCACTAAGAACTCTCAAAGGCAAAGCGCCTTAAAACTTCTCTAGTTCCCCTAGAACTCTTGCCCAAAGCAGCTTGGAAGTTCATTAAGTCACTTCGGACAAGGACCTCTCAGGCCCTGGTTTCTTGTTGTTGTAGTTGTTGTTGGTGGTGGTGTTGAGCTGCTAAGATGTCATTAAGCTCTGAATATCTTTTGTACTTAGTAGCTTGGTGTGGTCCTCTTTGCATTCTGCTTCGAGTCTGGACCACATCTTCTTTGGTGCAACTGATCTTTACTCTCTTTAGCTCATCTTCATCTGATGTCAGTTGTGCACCATCACCATCTGGATTTGCTAAGTCCCTGAGCTTTTGGTAGACTTCTTTTGGCACTTAGTAATCCCTGAACCCTTCTTGAATGTTTTGTAGACATGATTTTGCACTTGTTCTATTTCAGCTTTAGGTTCATGGTGATCTGTAGAGTGGCTCTCTTGATCTTCTTTGTACTCAGCCACTTTCCTGAATGCTATCTTTTTGGCCTTCTTGGCTCTCAGCTTGGCTGCCATCTTTAGTGGCATTCTCATCTTTGTTGAGTGAAGATTTGATCTGTATGAGTCCTTCTTCAAAGCTGCATCACTTCCACCTCGGTAGTCTCACTGTCACTGAGACTTATTCTATTGATCTTTGGTGGAACTCGTAGAGTCAACAATAGCATTCACCAACTCAACGATTCTACAACACACAATCATCAGCAACTCTTGATCTTTGAGGCTCTGTTGATTTATACTACTTCCTAATCTTCCGTTGGAAAGTAGCCATTGAAAGTTATTCAAATTGCTTTGCAGATCTCGAGTTATTTGGTGCAGACTGCAGATGTGACATGACACCTTTTTCTGACTTCCTGACACTGCAGTCTGCTGTTTCACTAACCCTGTCAGATATGTCACTTTGATATCTTGGGCAAGTCGACGACTTTATTTCACCCTTCTGATTTCTCGATCAGAGGTTGTCCTTGCATCGATGCTCTGAATAAGCTCTTGTCCGAACATTACCCTTCAGATTGAACCGTTGTCAATACTTCAGTCTTCAGTTATTCGAACTCTACGATTCTGATGCATGTCTTCGTGGACTTAATCGTAGTGTCTTGTTAACTTGTAGAGACAACACTACGATCTTGAGGAGTGTTCACTTGTTCTTTAAGGTAGAACACCTCTTCTTCTTTTTTGTGCAAAGGCTTCATCACTTCGCTTTTGCCTTGACCGTTCTCAGATACTGATGGCTTGATTCTTTGCTCTGGCCTCTTCTGAATAACAAGACACTTCAGATTTGTGGCGTGTCCAGCTTATTTTCTCCTTGTGATCTCTCGTTCACTTATCATCAATGGACTGACCCAATGCTTAATCACTTTAGCCTTGTTATTTAGAGGCTGACCAATATCTCAGTGTGTACTCCATCATTTTCTTCTTAGATTGGTAAACACTACGATCCTGGTTACTTCCAAGATCGTTGTCATCTTTCCACTTGTCAACTACTGCACAAGCTGACATTCCTTAGTCAGCTATTGAACTTTTCTTATGATCATCTTGTGGAAGACTTCATCTCAAATGGCTTTATAACTCAAGCTTGATGTTGATTGGATTAGTGCTTATGTCTTCTGTTAGCTTAGCATGCCATTCGTTGAGTGCTCTCTGGTTTCCTTCAGGTGGGACGTATCTATGCAGTGCCAACCAGAGGCTTCATTCCTTTGGATATTCAGGGAGTGCACATTAGTTGAGAATCATATTTGTTCTACGATTCTGCCTTGGCATTGTGAGCACATCTATTGAGGTCGTAGTCCTGCACTCTACGTTTTAGCTTTAGCTGTGCAGACACTATGACTCCGAGATCAGATCTTGACACTCTATGATTTCTATTGTTATGCTTGTTGTCTTCATCTGATCTTGCTCGACTATGATTTATGCCTTTGATACGATCAGTAGACTCTACGATTCTGAGTGCAGTCTACGATCCTTGATTGTCCGTTAGTAGACTCTACGATTCCAAGTGTAGTCTACGATTCTTCACTTGACTTTGGCAGATGCTCGATCGGCTCGTAGGCAGGCTGTCTCTATGATTCTGAACATGACTTCCTCAGCAAACTACGGCCCTGATGAAGTTTTCCTCGATACACTACGATCCTTCCTCGTCTCTCCTGGAAGTTTACGAACTCTGAGATCTACTATCTTGTAGACTACGATTTTGCCTCGATAGCTCTCTAGTTTTCCTTGACTCTCCTGGCAGACTACGATTTCTGGTGAGTGCTCGACGATCAGACAAGCTTATCTATTACTTCATAAAATCAACCTAACATGCTTGATCTTTTTATATTTATAGTCCTTGTACATCATTTCTTTTAAAGGACTTTACAAAGCTGTTTTGCTTATGTAAGATCAACCTAACACATTTGATCAATTCATTCTAAGTCCTTGTATATATGTTTCTATTATCTATCAAAGGACTTTAAAGCTTTTCTTAATGCAAACATACTTGCATATTCATTCATATATATATGTCATAATCAAATCATATGTAAACAAGAATATCATTCACATGTTTATTCCTGATAATCTCCCCCTATTTGATTATGACAAAAACAATAAGTGCATATGCATGTTATGAATGAATCTTGTATACAGTGAGCTGTTGTATTTCTAAAATAGATAATCATGAATGTCATTTATAATAATATGAAATTTAATATACTATGACATCTTACATCCTGGATCCATAACATACCTAACTAGTTAGAGATATACCTCTTTGGCTCCATGTATGCTTCCAGGATATCTGTTGATGTTCTATTCATCTGTTTGATTCATCTGTTTGATCTTTTTCCATCTGCTCATCTTGGGACATTAGCTTCATCATCCTTTTGTATGCTCCCCCTCAGATGTATGTTGCTCTGACTCCCCCTCAGCCTTTGCAAATACGGGTTCATCATCCTTTAGCTCCCCTTTTGATGATGACCCAACTTCTGTTGCTCTGACTCCCCCTCAGCCTTTGCAAATACGGGTTCATCATCCTTTAGCTCCCCCTTTGATGATGACCCAACTTCTTCTTCTGTTATCTTCTTCTTTTGTTTCCTTCTACTCCTCTTTCCCTTTCTTAAATGCCTCTTTCTATGCCTCTCTTTCTCCCCCTTTTTGTCATTAATCAGTTGAGAGAGCTGTTCCATATTGAACATAAGTTGCTCCATCATGTAAGAGGAGTTTCCAACTTCATTCTTGATTTCTTGTTGACTTAGCTCAAGTTACATAGACAAAGATTGATTCATGTTGTCAATCTTGTCAAAGAGGATTTTGAGTTTCTCTTCATTTGCCTCTTGTGCTCGTAGAAATGTAGCTTTCGATCATGTATGGCTTTTCGGATAGATGTGATCTCTCTTTGATTTTGAGAGATATATATCACCATAGTTGCTTGGAGTCTATCTTCTGTTGTTGTTAACTTCTTTGACTCTTCATTCATTAGAAATATCTTCTCAGCCAACTCAGCAGAATTCCTCAACAGCTCTTGCTCCACAGGATTTTGGTCATCTGGTTTGGCAGCTTCTTGTTGAACACTAGCTTGGACTCTACGATTTTCATCCTTGGATAGATTGTGGAAAGTGTTGACAATCTGAGAAATCGTTGAGTACCAACAGATATTGGAAGATGAAGGGACGTTAGATATCTGAGCTTAGGCATATGGAGGTTTCTCAATTTGGATTTGAACATCATCAATGGTAGAGTAAACAGACTCTACATTTATTCCTTTGGCCATAGTCCTTCTGCCTTCAATGTCCACTCTATGATCATAGGGAATATAGTGATTTCTAGCTTGTCTGTAGATCTTGTAGTGAGGCTTGTCATTGATCATCATGGTTGCAAACTTCTTTACCCTTGGGAAGTTTTGTGACACCATCTCTAGATTTAGAAATTGAGAGTAACACCAGCTGAAGTAGCTCTCATCCTTATCAGTATGAGCCTTTAACCACGGCATCCATGGGAAGAACCATCTCATCAGAGGATCTTCAGAGTTGTACAATATTGTTGTGCAATCTAACTCCATATTTTTTCAATTAAGAAGCACTTCATCTGTAGTCATCCTTACAACTCGAAGTTGTTCATTTTCATGACTTATCCATCTTCCTTCTGGTTCAGCTGGTGGTTCATCAAAAACTTCCACCACTATTCTTCTACTGATTCTAGCTGGAGAGAGAATAGGATAGTATTCTAGTTCCTCTGATTCCTGAAGTGCAGAATCAGACTCTTTCCCTATTTCTTCCCTTTTTGATCCAGAATCTCGCTGACTTCCTTCATCAGATTCTTTAGTGAAGTCTTCTTGTTGAATTTCATTTTCAGAACCTTCTTTAGCAGTATCTTCCTTGGATTCATCACTAATTCCATCTTCATCATTTTCTTCATCAGATTCATCATCACTTACTTTAATGACTGCAGTAGAGTGATCATTTTTCTTGTTAGAGGAAAATTTAGCTAGTAGTCTGTGGCTCTTCCTTCTCCTTGGTGGTTCAGCAATTGGAGAGTCAGACTCTTCTTCCTCTTCAGACTCTGAGGCCTTTGAGTCATCGGACAGGCTTTCTTGATTTTCATCATTGACAGGGGCATGTCCTTCTTCTTCAGAATCATCTTATTTTACATCACAAGACATGCTAGCTTGATGTTCAGCAGTAGTATGGGCATGTTTTTCTTCCTCAGACTCTGCATCTTTTGGATTTGTTAGAGTGATTGCTGTAGAAGATATTGTTGTGTTAGCCTGCAGCCTTTCTTTATCATCAGAGTGAATGCTCTGAGAGTTAATCGTAGAGCTTGCACATCCTTTTTCTTCACCATCAGACTTGGCTTTTTCTTTCACAGATTCAACTTCTTCCTTATTACTGGACTTGCTCTTTAAGGATTCAATCTTTGAACTTTCAGTTCCTTCCTCATCTTCGCACTCTTCATGTTCTTCTTGGTTGGATGGACTTTTCTTGGGGAATCAATGGTTTGTTTACCACCTTAGCTTTCTTTCTTAAAGGTTCCTCAAGTAATCATACTTCTTCTCCTTTTTAGGTTTCTGTTAATTGAAGTTTGGTTCTTCTTTTTGTTCCTTGTTTCTTCTTAACAAAGGAGATCGGCTTGATAAAGCCTTAGCATTCTTCATATTCTTAGGCTTTGCTTGTTGTGTGCAAAGCGGTGTGGAGTCACTAGACTCAGAGCTTTCTTCCTCCTTTGCCTTTCTCTTCTTTTCAGAGATCTTTCTGCTGCTTTCTGCTGTAGTTAACCTTCTATTTTCCTTTGGGTTTTTCTTCCAGTTTACGAACAGCTGAGGAGACATAATTTTGTGAACATTAAGAATTTCGCCCTCATCATCCTTAATTTTATTCTTCAACTTTTTCTTTAGGATGATACTTAAGAATCTCCCATGAAAAACCTTTGTGAGTGGTTTTTAAGTTGACCTTTTCTTTTCTTCCTTATCCAGCCACTTAGACATCTGGTCAAGCAGGACAGCTCCATAGTTGATATGTTCCTTCAGGACTATAGCAGACATGATCTTCAGCTGTTGATCAATCACAGTATCATGTGCAGTGTCTTTGCATAAGATGCATTTACCCACTATTTCAGCAAGGAACTCGTATTCTTCAGGAAACTCCTTTTTCTTCATGTCCTTCAGACTAGGGTTTCTTTTATACTGCATAATCTTCTTAGCTTTTTCAGTGTCGATCTCTTCCAGGCTTTTCAGATCTTGGTCAGGAAGGTCTAAGCATTGATTGATGTCAGAAGAACTTAGTTTCAGTATCTGACCCTTAACCTTGGTGGAGAGAATCCCAGAATTTATGGTTACGTTTGAATTAAACTCTTTGACCAGGTCACCATATATTCGTGTGTTTACCTCAAGACATTCTGAGAACCCTGCCTCCTTCACAAGTTTGAGAATATCCCTAAACTTTTTCTTGGATTTTTCGAACGACTTGGTTCCTAGTTGAATGCCAGTGATTACTCGTCAGTCTGCCATTAGAGGATTCAAGGAGTATGGGTGTTGATTCGGAGAGATTTATGAGAGACAGTTGATTGTTATTTTGGGTTCTGGAAGTTTAATCGATTTAAGCTTTGAAAGGATTCTAGGGTTTGAAAATGGGAGGAAGAGAGGTTCAAGAGGTTCTGATAACTGTTTGCATATTTGAATCTGTCTTTATGGCAGTTCCTTCTTAAACTGCATACGCTATGATGTGTCAACTAGTCATTGGTTGCACGATGCCTAGTAACGAGCTGTAACTCCCCAGTAACTTGTCAGTTAGATGTCACTTTCAGAAGAGTGGACGTTTGATTGACGTGGATTGACCTTTGACCTCTTTAGTTCATAGAGTAGCATGATAAGACAGCTATTGACTCTACGTTTTCCTTTGTTGGCTCAATAATCAATTCTCTGAAGGATGTTGCAGTGAATGGTTTTGACATTACTTCTCGTTTTGAACCTCCACACCTCATTCACTGTGGTGCTTTATGAAGCCTTGGGTACTTTCCTTTAGCAGTACCTCTTTCCAACCATCATTCAAACCTGTCTTCTCTTATTGTGAATGACTGAGCAAATGTCATGTTCTTCCAAAGCTTCTCATGAGCTAGAGTATCCTCTTATAAGACTGCGAACATCGAGTCTACTTCTACGATTGTTGAGGTTGCTCCATGATCATTGAGTTTACTTTTACCTTCACTCTACGATCGCTGACTGTCTTGGTCTTTGAGATGAACTTGACTAAGCATTTCTTCTGGGTTAAGGTAGCTCAGGAAGGGCCAACCTCTTAGACTGAGCTAAGGGTCAGGTTTGTCCCTGAGGCGCTTTCCAGATGAAATACTTTAGAAGTAATTAGCACTGATATCTCTTTTAACCTTTTCTAATGAGGAGACCCTTCATCAGCTTTAGACAATTACATTTGCTGTGATCGTGGTGTCTTCTTGCTTTTTACACTACGATCATATGTTTGATTGTAGGTACTCCACGATTTTGAATTGGGCGGCTGATAGGTTATCAACAGTACATTTTTAGACGTTCCTACTGACTATGGATCTTTATTTGGTTCATCAACCACAAAGTTTTGGGACTCTGCAGCTGGTACATTGCTTCATAAAACATTTCAGTACTGTTGCTCCTTAACAGATCACTGCTCCCCCATGGTTGATGTTGTCTTTTCAGTGAGGTGTGATTCCTTTTTCCTTATATACATAAGGAAGCATCCCTGCATGTCTCCTTCTGACTGAAGTCATTAAATCTTCTTATATCGTAGAAATGAGCATCTTCAAAGTTGATCATTCTACGATCCTTTGATAGCACTACGAACGTAGTCTTCCTTATCAGCTTGTGCTCGTGGAGTTCTGCTCCCATACTAAGTTTCTAATGTTTGATGCTCGATGGTCCTCTGATGTGAGCTTCCTTGAAAACAAGTTTTGCATGCTTGAGCATCTAAGACCCTTTTTCATCTTTGGTTGAGTGGCCTGCTTTCATATGTAAAGATATGCAGCCATTTGAGCTTCATTTAGATTAGCTCATTAGGTCTTCAAGGACAGGCTTTGACATATAGGAATTTTGTCAAAATTATTTCTGAACAGTCCTAAGCCTTCTGCTGGTTGACTCTTCGTGACTGAAGTCTTTTGCTTTAGCATCCTTAGTGTGGTCAGATAGACCAGGTACCTGCAGGTTATTCATTTCTAATTTTTGGTACCCATGGTTAAATGGGTCCTGCTAGGTTAGTTACTAAACCCCTGTTCCTCATATATTTGGATGAACATCACATTGACCACCATCAGTCGTATCCATGTATGTACTTCATTTAGATAATACATTTTGAGATGCATGGTGGTGAGTGTGAGAGAAATCTGACATTTTAATAAAACACTCTTTTCTTTGATGGTTTCATCATATGCTAAGTTATGATCATAGAGTTTAAATGTTCACAGAGTGAGAATCAGCTCTACGATTTATTAGCATCTGGTTGATTCATGGAGGTGATCAGTTTCTATGAATCTTCAAGATTCTCTTGTAGATCTGATCATACTATGTGTATCTTTAAACACTTAGACCATAGGATGTACAAAGCACCTTAACCCATCAGCAAGGATGTCTTCACATTCAATCGACTTGTGAGGCTCTTAAAACCATTTCAGGTCTCTTTCAAGTTATCATCTTCAACCTAAAACTTGGATGGAGAGATAGTTTATAGACATTTGAGTTTCTATCATTAGTGTACTTTCTCTCTTCACCTTTTTAGATAGATTATGAATATTTGAAGGAAAACTGTTATAGTTCATGAGTGAAATGCAAATATGATGTTCATATCTATGTTTAGCGAGGAACCGTACCTTTTTGTTGTTGATTTCTTAACAGTCATTTATCTTAGATATACTGAGTTTTGGCATTGATGTGCATGTTTTCTCATTTGCTTCTGACAGCCATTTGCTCCAGTTGATCTTCAGTTAATCAGTCGTGGTCTTGAAGATACAAGCTAAGAGAGTGTCAGCATCTCTAATTCTTTGAATCCTTGAGTTCACAAGATTTACATCCAGCTGCAGTTTGACTAAGCATGTGGTTGAGAAGTTCTTCTTTCTTCTCTGGATAAGCATTACTTAGCATGTATGGCCTTTTCATCTTTTCAAGCTGGTGGATGTTTGAATCTTTTCTGTTGACATCTTTTGAGCTTTTTAGCCTGGTCTTCAGACAACAAGATTGACATCGAGCAAGGATTGGTCTTGTTGATATGATAATCAAAGACATGTGTGACGCCCCCAAAATAGGTATACATCACCCATTCTAAGTCGTCAAATACATGGTACAGAAAAATAACTACAACTTTATTAATACAATTGTCGTGCAAAATACGACAACACATACTGTGAGTTTAAATACAATATTGTCTTCTAGACAATATCCACACCCAAATAACGTCCTCATTACAATTATTGATGTACTATTTTACAAAATAGTGAGGACTACTAAAATAGCTATCTTGAGTCATCACTCCATACCCCGGCTAGTCCCTGCTAAACTCTCACCTCCTGAGAAGAAAATGGAACAAAAAGGAAAAGGGTGAGCTCAACTAGCCCAGTAAAGAACATTATGACTAAGATAATATACAACAAATTATCCTTAGTCTTCAACAGGGAAACATCTGATAGAATACAATAGACAACAAGTTTTAGATCAACAATCGCAATGAAACAACAATTCATTAGAAGAGTTAAGTAGAGAATGAAATCTACTATCATCTATGAATTTAAAAGTCCATCATCAATATTTTATCCTCAGTAACATCAATCAATATACATCTTTGCACACACTGGGCCAAAGATATTCATTTGTATCACCAGTTGGTCATGTTTATCTCAACACCTATTCATCTTTGCACTACGGGCCAAAGATATTCATTAGGTAATTATACATCTTTGCACTACAGGCCAAAGATATTCATCACGTATCATCATTAAGGACTGAGGATGATGAAAAATATTTTAGAGAACGAATCCACTGAGACAAAAGGATAAATATTAGGGATTCGTATTTCAGTTTATCCAAATTCAATAATACTCCATAATAACCAAGTGTGAAGTAGAATTCAAAGATAAAGATCAAAACATGGATACAATCAAAGATAGTAACCATAAAAGACATCTGGAAGAAAAAGAGAAAATTTCATTTTTCGATGAATAGTGTCGTATTTGTGAATAGTGTCGTATACGTGAATAGTAACCCCGACACAAAAAGTTCCAAATTTGATTAAAAGTTCAGATCAATACTTCGGCATAATGATATTGAAAGAAATAATATCATATATGAAGAAAATAACATCCCTTACCTCAAAATAATCGTATTTTGAATTTGAATATCGAAATATAGTCTTTGAATGGAACTTGCAATCAGATAGAACACTCAAGTATCAAAATACTCACAAGAATACGCCGATAATATAGAGAGAGAAAGAGAAAACTTTGTTTCGTGTGATTTTCAATTCTAACTTAGCCTCTATTTATAGGAAAATGTTAGCCCCACCAAGTAGACTTGACCCACTACCGATGGCTTTACTCGCTACTATTGCCACCCACCACATTTGAAATAAAATTCAAAGACATTTCTTCACCAACCACAAGTGGGGGCCCACTCAACTCTAGAATTTTCCACCAAAATCATTTATAACCCTAATTTCAAGCAATCACCTCTTAAAATTCATAACAAATCATTCGTTCATTTTAACGGTTCAAAATTTGTGGACATATACCCAACTTATATATATATATATAACATATCCAAAAATCACAACGATCCAACGGTCAGATTAAAAATTATAACTCACATAATATATCGTAAAAATATCGATTTGATTTTTAATACCTCCATTCCGACAAAAATACGATAAAACACCTCAACATTAACTCCTTCAATTATAATCACATAAAATAAATAAATCCATCATTTATATAAAATAAATATTTTCTTATCATATGAATCAATAATTAATTATTCACAAATAATATTACGTAATCACAATTATGACAACCGTGCCGCTCCTCAGAAAGAGGGGGCTTTCAATAAGGATTTCTCTCATCTTGGCAAGCAATTAGATGACCTAACCTCTCCTCGATGTAACTTTCTAGACATTTTCAATAATGGTATCTAATAATATTATTCAAATAATATGAATTATTGATCTAATAATGGGAAATACAGTGCAGTGACAATTATTAAAACAACAATAATATAAACTATCAACGCAGCAATTATTGAATCAATAAAATAAAATATTGAACTGTAACTACTATAACAATTATTGAGTAGTGCCTTCTTATGTAAGAATCAATAATTCAACTATACTGTGCAATACCGTGTGCTATTGTGCATCTACGCCAGACATCGTATTTTAACTACCGTGTATTCCAATTGTTGTTAATTCAGAACCATTACGTCGTTAATTATAAAAACTCATACTTTGTCTTTTTCTTCATCCGACAATTATCCTGTTATGGGGACCACGAATGACTGCGCTGTCGTACGGATATTCCCGACAAAAAGAATATTCCACAACCAAACGAATATTCCCCGACAAAAGAAATATTTTATAACCACTTGCTTATTTTGTAAAATTTGCACATTTCTCCCATAACCAAAGCATTATATCAAATTAACTCCTTACTATTTCAAGATAATAAATAGAGAAAATTTAATTTTATTTATAATAAGTTGGGGTCTTACAACCTCCCCTCCTTATGAAATTTCGTCCTCAAAATTGACGTACGTACCTGGTGTTTCGAACAGATGAGGGTACCTCGCTTTCATTTCCGATTCCAACTCCCAGGTCATTTTCTTCAATAGCATGGTTTCTCCACAAAACCTTAACTTGTGGATAACCTTTGTTTGTAGGATATGCTCTTTCCTATCCAATATCTTGATAGGTACCTCCTCGTACGTTAAATCTTCGGCTATCTCATCTGGTTCTAACGCAATAATGTGGTTCGGGTCTTTCACATATTTACGGAGCATAGATATATGGAAAACATTATGAACACGAGACATGCTTGGAGGTAACGCAAGTCTATAGGCCACATTTCCTATTCGGTCAAGAATCTCAAATGGACCAACAAATCTTGGATTGAGCTTTCCTCTCTTTCCAAATCTTGTAACTCCCTTCCATGGAGCAACACGTAACAATACATGATCCCCAATATTAAATTTCACGTCCTTTCGATGAAGATCAGCATAACTCTTTTGTCGATCTTGTGAGGTTTGAATACGTTGTCGAATCATTTGGATCTTTTCTATAGTCATGCGTACTAATTTTGGTCCCAACAACGTTGCTTCTCCCACCTCATCCCAGCATACTGGAGCGACACTTTCGTCCATATAACGCCTCAAATGGAGCCATGCCTATACTTGTTTGATAACTGTTGTTGTAGGAGAATTCCACCAGTGGCAAGTACTTATCTCAACTTCCTTTGAAATCTAGAACACAAAGTCTTAATAGATCTTCAAGGGTTTGAATAGTCCTCTCTGATTGTCCGTCCGTTTGAGGATGGTATGCTGAACTGAATCGTAAATCCGTGCCCATAGCTTTCTGCAAGCTAACCTAAAATCTTGAAGTGAATCTTGGGTCACGATCCGAAAATATGGATACTGGCATGCCATGCAATCGCACAATCTCATTCACGTACATACGAGTAAGACGTTCAAGGGAATAAGTTTCTCGTATAGGTAAGAAATGAGCAGACTTGGTTAATCTATCAACAATAACCCAAATCGCATCTATGCCTTGAGAAACTTTGGGAAGACCCGTAACGAAATCCATGGTAATGTGTTCCCACTTCCATTCTAGAATCTTAAGTAGTTGCAATGGACCTTTTGGCACTTGATGCTCGCCTTTACACGTTGATAGGTTAAACACCTCGAGATAAACTTCGCTATCTCTCTCTTCATATTGTTCCACCAAAATGTATGTCGAAAATCATGATACATTTTGGTACTCCCAGGATGGATTGCAAATGGTGTGTTATGTGCCTCCATCATGATTCTATGCTTCAAGTCAGAATCGTTAGGAACGCAAAGTCTAGAATTGACTCGAAGTATTCCTTCTTCATCTATTCCTGCTTCTGGAATAGCACCTTCTTGCATTTTTTTCTTCATACGCATCAGCCCCAGGTCCGTAGCTTGAGCAGCTTTAACTTTATATATTAAAGTTGGTTCTACTCGTATGTTAGATATCATCACGTGGGTACTTGGAGCCTTTAACTCTATCTCCATCCTTTGTAAGTTGTTAAAAATGGGCCTTTGTGTTAACAACATTTCACTCTGCCAAGATATGATCTTCTACTCAATGCGTCAGCTACAACATTTGCTTTTCCAGGATGATATTGAATGTTATGGTCGTAATCCTTCAACAAATCGAGCCAACGTCGTTGCCGCATGTTGAGTTCCTTTTGAGTGAAGAAATATTTAAGGCTTTTATGATCCGTATAAATCTCCACTTTCTCCCCATACAGGTAGTGTCTCCAGATTTTCAACGCAAAAACGACTGCTGCCAACTCCAGATCATGAGTAAGATAATTCCTCTCATATTCTTTTGAGTTATCGCGAGGCATAGGCTATGACTTTCCCATGTTGCATGAGAACACATCCTAACCCTTTGCGGAAGCATCATCAGAGATAACAAATCCATCCGAACAGAGATGGTATTGTTGTAAAAAAGCCGAAATGAGTCTCCTCTCGAGTTCTTGGAAACTCTTCTCGCATTCCTCGCTCCATAATTAATTTTGTATCTTTCCGAGTCACCGAAGTTAATCTGAGTAGCGATTCGAGAAAATCCTTCCATGAATCTCCGATAATAACCAAATTTAAGCCCAAAAGCTACGCACTTTGGTCACCGACTTGATTGTTTCCCAACTTTCAGATTGCTTCAATCTTTTTGTCGTCAACAGATACTCCATGTTTTGACACCACGTGCCCAAGGAATGATACTTCCTTAAGCCGTAACTCGTGATTTCTTGACTTGGCATATAGCTTGTTCTCAAAAGTCTTTGTAGTACCAAAGCTTCAAATGGTGCTCATGATCTTCATGGCTTTTGGAATAGATGAGGATGTCATCAATAAAGACAACAACGAACCGATCCAAATATTCCTTGAATACACGGTTCATCATATCCATGAAAGCAAAGAGGAGCATTAGTCAATCCAAAAGACATGACTAAGAATTCATAATGCCCGCATCGAGTTTCAAGGCGTCTTTGGAATATCCTCGCTTTTAATCTTCAATGATGATATCCGTAATCTAAGATCGATCTTTGAAAAGAATTGTGCTCCTTGAATCGGTCAAATAGGTCATCAATACGAGGTAGGGGATACCTATTCTTGATGGTGACATGGTTTAATTTCTTGGTAGTCAATACAAAGTCGCATACTCCCCGCTCTTTCTTCTTTACAAATAAAACAGGAGCACCCCAAGGAGACGTACTAGGACGAATGAAACCGATGTCTAACAATTCCTGTAGTTGGACTTTTAACTCCTAAAGTTCAATAGGAGCCATTCGATATGGGATTTTGGAAATGGGCTTTATACCCGGTTCAAGATCAATAAAGAATTCAACTTCACGTTCTGGGGGTAGACCAGGAAGTTCTTCAAGAATACATCAGGAAATTCACTAACAACAGGGATATTATTCAAATCTAACGTGTTTTTGTTCAAGTCCATAATATGGACTAAGAAAGCTTGACATCTGTTTTTTAATAAACGAATAGCTTTATGGCTTGATACTGATTTTAGTGGTTTAGTTGCTTGAATTCATATAACAGGTTGGTTAGGAATATAAAAACTAACAACCTTACAAAAATAATCAATTTTGGCATGATGAGTGGTTAACCAATCAATCCCTAAAATCACATCAAATGCAAGTATCTTTAAAGAAATAAGATCAACAGGTAATGTGATTGTGCCAACTTGGATCAAGCAAGATTTATAAACTGTAGATGTAATGAAGGTTTCACCCAACGGAGTTTCAATAGATAAGTTAAAGTCCAATTTCTCCGGAGTCAAGTTTAAACGTTGAGCACAAGCAGGAGAGATAAAAGAATGGGTAGAACCGATATCTAGTAAGGTATAAACTTCGCAAGAGTTCAAGATTAGCTTACCCGTGATCACCTTGTTCGGGTTTTCTCGTGTTTTGGCTACCACGACAAACGCCTTCCTTGAACCATCGACTTTGTTTTGTCCGTAGTCGCCTTTGGTGTCGCCGTTCCAGTTGGACTTGACTTCGCTATCGGATAAAATTGGGCTATGTGACCGTCTTTTCCACAATTGAAACACACCTTGGAAGGCTGTGAACAGTTTTGAATTATGTGTCCTCCTCTCCGTGATCTCAGAAGATCTAACCGGTGGTAATTCTCCTCCCCTAGAATTTGTTGTTGGTCTTTGGTCAGTCAACGATGTCTTCCCGTCATTGTTGAATCTCCTCTTTTTGAAATTTCCACTGACTCACCTCTCCTATTCATCATGGCACACGATTTCCACCCGAGTGGTTACCGCTTTTGTCCATATTTTCCCTCCTCATTTGGTTATCATCGCGCTCCGATGATCGCTTACACACCCAGATGACCTCGGTTGTGGTCCCTCGGTTGAACATACTCATTATCACGCCTAATAATTGAGCCCTATTTACAACATCTGAATATAAAAAAATTATGAGAGATAAGGTATTGTCGAATCTCGGGTTTTAGACCTCTCAGAAACATTCGCATCATACGTTCCTCATTTTCTACCAAATAAGGTGCAAACCTGGATAACTCCGCGAACTTTGCTTCGTACTGGGACACCATCATGTTGTTCTGTTCCAATCTAATAAACTCTACCTCCTTCATATTACGAATACTTTCTGGAAAGTACTTGTCATTGAACAGTTTCTGAAATCTTTCCCAAGACATCTTAAGTGTGTGGTCGGGTCAGTACGCACGCTACGGACTCCCACCAAGAATCCGCCTCACCACGTAACATAAAATGGCAAATGGAACCTTCTGTTCTTCCGCATGCCCCCAAGACATCGAATATCTTGGTAATTTTTCTTGACCCACGTTTCCACTTTAATCGGATCAAGGTTTTTCCCGTAAACTGGTGGTCCCAAACTTCGAATCGCTTGGTTGTGATAAATCGCGACGTGCCATCACTTCCACCCGTATTTTGTACACGAAGTCTCGCCTCGTCTCGATTTTGCATGAATTGTAAAAAGCTCCTAAATATTCCATCATTCATCGTTTGCTCAGTAGTGTTGTTTACGGGAGGAATATTGTCTTCCGCTGCACGCTCTCCGGTTTGTGACTAAAGGTTGTTCCACGCCTCATACACTCCATTGTTAACGCTTCTCTCGTGAGCCATTCTTAAAATCGCATATAAAACAAGGGTTAATTAAACAAATTAACATATCACATAATATCCCTATATTATGACCGACCAACAAATAAGCTTAGGTAGGACACACTAGCGAAGGATTTACTCATCTCTCCCCTCCTAGTTCTATTCCCCGATCTCCGCCAGAGACCATATCCCTAAGCTCTGATACCAACTGTGACGCCCCCAAAATAGGTATACATCACCCATTCTGAGTTGCCAAATACATGGTATAGAAAAACAACTATAACTTTATTAATACAATTGTCGTGCAAAATACGACAACACATACTATGAGTTTAAATACAATATTGTCTTCTAGACAATATCCACACCCAAATAACGTCCTCATTATAATTATTGATGTATTATTTTACAAAATAGTGATGACTACTAAAACAGCTATCTTGAGTCATCACTCCATACCCCGGCTAGTCCCTGCTAAACTCTCACCTCCTGAGAAGAAAATGGAACAAAAAGGAAAAGGGTGAGCTCAACTAGCCCAGTAAAGAACATTATGACTAAGATAATATACAACAAATTATCCTTAGTCTTCAACAGGGAAACATCTGATAGAATAAAATAGACAACAAGTTTTAGATCAACAACTGCAGTGGAAACAACAATTCATTAGAAGAGTTAAGTAGAGAATGAAATCTACTATCATCTATGAATTTAAAAGTCCATCATCAATATTTTATCCTTGTAACATCAATCAATATACATCTTTGCACTATGGGCCAAAGATATTCATTTGTATCACCAGTTGGTCATGTTCATCTCAACACCTGTTCATCTTTGCACTACGGGCCAAAGATATTCATCAGGTAATCATACATCTTTGCACTACAGGCCAAAAATATTCATCACGTATCATCATTAAGGACTGAGGATGATGAAAAACATTTTAGAGAACGAATCCAGTGAGACAGAAGGACAAATATTAGGGATTCGTATTTCACTTTATCCAAATTCAATAATACTCCATAATAACCAAGTGTGAAGTAGAATTCAAAAATAAAAATCAAAACATGGATACAATCAAAGATAATAACCATAAAAGACATCTGGAAGAAAAAGAGAAAATTTCATTTTTCGGTGAATAGTGTTGTATTTGTGAATAGTGCTGTATAGTGAATAGTAACCCCGACACAAAAAGTTCCAAATTTGATTAAAAGTTCGATCAATACTTCGGCATAATGAAATTGAAAGAAATAATATCATATATGAAGAAAATAACATCCCTTACCTCAAAATAACCGTATTTCTTGAATGGAATCTCGAATATAATCCGAAAGAAACTCAATCAATAAGCAACACTCAAGTATCAAAATACTCACAAGAATACACTCGATAATATAGAGAGAAAGAGAGAAAACTTTGTTTTCGTGTGATTTTCAATTCTAACTTAGCCCTCTATTTATAGGAAAATGTTAGCTCTACCAAGTAGACTTGATTTCGACCGCCACACGATGGCTTTACTCACTACTATTGCCACCCACCACATTTGAAATAAAATTCAACACATTTCTTCACCAACCACAAGTGGGGCCCACTCAACTCTAGAATTTTCCACCAAAATCATTTATAACCCTAATTTCCGAAGTAGACACCTCTTAAAATTCATAACAAATCATTCGTTCATTTTTAACTGTTCAAAATTTGTGGACATATACCCAACTTATATATATATATATAACATATCCAAAAATCACAACGATCCAACAGTCAATGATTAAAAATTATAACTCACGCAATATATCGTAAAAATACCGATTTGATTTTTAATACCTCCATTCCGGACAAAAATATGAGATAAAACACCTCAACATTAACTCCTTCAATTATAATCACATAAAATAAATAAATCCATCATTTATATAAAATAAATATTTTCTTATCATATGAATCAATAATTAATTATTCATAAATAATATTACAGAATCACAATTATGACAACCAGACCATTCCCAGGAAAGAGGGGGCTTTCCAATAAGGATTTCTCCTTACTGGCCCACTCAATAAGGATGACCTAATCTCTCCTTGACGGAACTTTCTAGACATTGTCAATAATGGTATCTAATAATATTATTCAAATAATATTAATTATTGATCTAATAATGGAAAATACAGTGCAGTTGACAATTATTAAAATAACAATAATATAAACTATCAACGCAAACAATTATTGAATCAATAAAATAAAATATTGAATAAAGAATTATTGTAACAATTATCGAGTAGTGCCCTTCACGTAAGAATCAATAATTCAACTATATCGTGCAATACCGTGCTGTTATCGTGCAACTACGCCAGACATCGTATTTTAACCACCGTGTATTCCAACAGGTGTTAATTCAGTAACCATTACGTCGTTAATTATAAAAACTCATACTTTGTCATTTTCTTCATCCGACAATTATCTTGTTATGGGTCCTACGAATGACTGCGCCGTCGTATCGAATATTCCCGACAAAAAGAATATTTCACGACCAAATAAATATTCCCCGACAAAAGGAATATTTTATAATCACTTGCTTATTTTGTAAAATTTGCACATTTCTCCCATAACCAAAGCATTATATCAAATTAACTCCTTACTATTTCAAGATAATAAATAGAGAAAATTTAATTTTATTTATAAGAAGTTGGGGTCTTACAACATGGACCAATCTGAGCAGCTTCAGGTATATATGCACATTTACCTGTACACAATATTTCCAATGAGTGAGCTCATCTGCATATAACAAGTGACTTACTACTAAACTAAGTTTAGAACAATGTTTGTGCCTAGGATCAGACTCAAAGCGATTAGCTTTTGAATGTAGCACGAGAACCTACTCTGATACCAATTGTTAGCTCCCAGTAGGGACAATATAGTTCTTGTGACAACCGAGATTTTGTAATTTAATTTTTAATATTTATTTGATTGAATAAATATTTTTTTCAATGAATTAATTACTAGATTTAATAATTAATTGATGAAGTTGTGGTAGATTAATTTAATTATATGTGTTATATTTATTAAATTAATGTGGAGAATTTTATTATTCAAAGTATGTAATTATGTGAGCTTATTGTATTAAAAGAAAGATTGAATAAGCCTAATAGTATTTTAATTAATTTAATTATTAATTAGAGATTTAATAATTTGACATTATTATTAAAGGAGAAATTTAATTATGTGACTATGTGAATTAATGAGAAATTATTATATTTTATTTAAAGTAAATTAAATAAGATATTGATTTATTTTATAAAGGAGTGTGATATTATTTAAACTATATGATAAGGCTTTATTAAATTAATGGCTTTTTAAAACCTATTCTAACTAGCCAAACATGGCACTAAGGAGGTTGAGAGCGTTACCCATGATAGTAATCCACCTCCACAACGTCGATCTTCCTTATTTAGTATCGTCTTCTCTTTTATTTTTATTATTACTAAGTCTAGAAAAAAAAAAGCAGGAGAGAATGAGAGAGACTGAGAAGTTTTGAGGGAGAATTGTTAAGTGAATTGTGATTGAAGAATGGTTGAGAAGGAATTCATCTCCTATTAATTCACTCTACGCTTGGGTAATCTCTTCAACCCAATTCCTATTTTACGTCATTAGTTTTTTTTTATGAAAATGGCTTTCATTCACTCTGTAAAGTCTTTGTTAGTTATTAAGGGTACGATTATGTGATTATATGTATTAATATAACATTATAGCATGTTTTAATATATATTGTATATGATTCCATATCATCAATTTCATAATATTATAACGTATGTTATGGCTTAAAAATTTACAGAATATGTTATATGGCCATATGGCCTTATACGTGATTTTAATATGTCAAACATAAATTGTTCTGTAAAATTTCCACTTGTATATGATTATGCATGCTAAAATGAACAAAACGAAACTTGAATGGTTGGATTTGGTCTTATAACGAATCCGTAGTGTTAGATTTTATGTTTCTATTCAAAACCTTCAAGAACTTCAAGAACAGTGGAATTTCATGTTTGATTTATGAAAATTATATGTTTAAACTTGTTAAAAACATGCTAGAAGGGTTGAGTATTAGTTATTTATGCATTACAATGTTTGGGTATGTCTAAGTTCATGCAAAAATATGTTAATTGGGTGTTTTGGCCATGTTCTGCAATTTTTCACGAATCATAGATTCGATTCTTATTGTGGCACATGTACCGATCAATTAGTATAGCATATTACCGCATACGTCAACAAAGCCTTGATGATCGTCGTCTTGATCACGTAGAAGAGGATTGTCATACTCTACACTTCACAATGCAATGGATGCGGCCCAGGATCGAGTTATGAAGTATCCAATCCAGTTTGAAGGTCTACCATCGTATATGCTTGATCGCATGACGATGTACCGTATTATGGAAGAGGAACGTGGCAAGGCTATTCAGCGCCTTAATAGGCAGTGATAGTATTAGTTTAATTATGTGAAAACTATTTGGTAGTTAATGATGTAAATTCTGATGTGTTATAAACAAAGGAATATTTTGATGTTTTAAATCATGTAGATTCTTTATCTCGGGATAGTTGATGTAAATAGCAGTGATGCTATCTTATGGTGTTAAAACTTTTGATTTTGAATGAAAATGTCAGAGTTTATTTGAATTGATGTGTTACGTGAATTATGATTAAATGTTTTAGTTAAGCCCTGAATGTTTAAGAGATTGAATAAGGATCTAATAAGCGTATGTTTTTAACAGAAATATGCCGCCTAGAAGAAGACAAAACCGTCAACAAGCACAAGAGGAACCAATGAATAACAACGACTCCAATGCTAACCATGTTCAGCAATTGGTGAACCTACTAGCCGGAGCAATTAACAATCAACCTCAAGCTCCACTAAACACCTCGTTTAAGGATTTCAAGGGTGGGACTGCCAGAATTTAAGGGCTCCATAAACCCAATCGAAGCTCAAACCTGGGTGATGGAGATGGAGAAGGTGTTCGATGTCACTAGAGTAAGGGAAGACCAGAAAACCGTGTATGCAACGTTTATGTTGAAGTCTGAAGCCAGTTATTGGTGGCAGGCAAACAAAGTACGAGGAGGTGAAGGTGTAATAACCTAGGAGAGGTTCAAAGAGATGTTTTTCGAGATGTACTTTCCGACTAGTTCACAAAATTAGATGGAGGTTCAGTTTCTAGAGTTGAAACAGGGGAGTATGTCCGTAGCAGATTATGTGGCAAGGTTCAATGAGTTGGGTAGGTTTGCCACATACCAAGTGCATACCGATAAGAGGAAGGCAAGACAATTCGAGCAGGGACTGAAGCCCTGGTTGTATAGCAAGGTGTCAATGTTCTAATTGAACACTTTTTCTGGAGTGTTAGAGAAAGCCATACTCGCTGAAGGTGGAAGCGAGGCGGTAACTAAGTATAATCAGGATCAGAAGAAGAAGAAAAGTGATAATGAAGGAAATAACAAATCTGGTGGGAGTAGCACGGGGGGTAGCCATAATCAGAAGAGGAAGTGGTCTGATAACTCGTCAGTTGGAAGTCAACAAGGAGGGCAGAAGAAAAAGATTGAAGCATGCCCAACCTGCGGAAAAACTCATTTGGGAGTTTGCATGAAAGGGAAGCGAGTGTGCTACAATTGTGGTCAGGAAGGCCACATAGCACCAAACTGTCCAAAACCGAAGAAGGGCGCCTGTTTCACTTGTGGCTCAAAGGATCATCTTGCAAGGGATTATCCTAAGAATGGATCTTGAGAGACAGGTTCAGGAGGAAATAGAGGGAGTATCGGTGGAAGCACTTTGACTATTGCAGAACCAACTACAACCAACCAACCGACCGCCAGAACATTCAACATGACAGTACAGGATGTAGTGCAGTCTCGCGATGTGGTGTCAGGTATCATTTCGATCAATAAAGTTAATGCTTGTGTATTATTTGATTCGGGTGCTACTTGCTCATTTATATCCGATGACTTTGTTAAGAACTTAGAATTGCTTAAGGACGAGTTAGAATATCCCATGAACATAGAAATTGTGAATAGAGAAATAATCTCTGTTAAGTATGTGTATAAGAACTGTAGAGTGGATATTAAGGGTAATATCATGAACGTAGATCTTATCCCTATTCGACTTGGAGAATTTGACGTTATTTTGGGTATGGACTGGCTATCCAATTGTGGGGCAGTAATTGACTGCCAGAAGAAGCATATTAACCTTATAACTCTGTCAAAGGTTGTGTTTTATGATAGCAAGTCGCCTAGACAAGCGAGTTGTCTGACGATGATGCAGGCCAGGAGGTTGTTAAGGCAAGGCTGTGTAGGATATCTAGCTTATATAGTCGATAGTCGTAAAGAGAATCCGAAAGTAGATGAGATAGCAGTAGTGAGAGATTTCGCAGACGTGTTTCCGGATGATTTGTTAGGACTTCCTCCAGATAGAGCAGTTGAATTTGTGATCGATTTAGCTCCAGGAACGGATCCAATATCGAAGGCACCGTACCGAATGGCACCGGTAGAGATAAAGAAACTGATGGTCCAACTACAAGAATTACTGGACAAGAAGTATATCCAACCAAGTGTATCACCGTGGGGAGCGCCGGTTTTATTTATGAAGAAAAAGGATGGAACAATGCGACTCTGCATAGACTATAGAGAACTGAATAAGGTCATGATTAAGAATAGATATCCATTACCGCGAATCGACAACTTGTTCGATCAGTTAAAGGGAGCAAGATACTTTTCAAAGATAGATTTGAGGAGTGGTTATCATCAACTGAAGGTGAGACCAGAAGATGTACCGAAGACAACATTCAGAATATGATACAGTCACTACGAATTCCTAGTAATGTCATTTGGTCTAACAAATGCTCCTGCAGCATTTATGGGCTTAATGAATGGAGTGTTCAAACCGTTTTTGGACAAATTCGTAGTGGTATTTATAGATGACATTTTGGTATATTCGAAAACCAAGGAAGAACATGAAAAACATTTAAGGGTGACATTAGAGACGTTGAGAAGAGAGAAGTTGTACGCTAAATTTTGAAATATGAATTACGGATTGAAAGGTATAATTTCTTGGACATGTGATCGATAGGGGACGAAATTTGGTGGATCCTCTAAAGTCGAAAATTTATGATTAAGCTGGGATCGCCAAAGACGCCGTCGGAAGTAAGAAGTTTTCTTGGATTGGCAGGTTATTACAGAAGATTCATTCAGGATTTTTCCAAGATCGCAACTCCGTTGACGAATTTGACTAGAAAATTGGTGAAATTTGTTTATACGGAGAAGTGTGAGGAAAGCTTTCAAGATTTAAAGAAGAGGTTGAGTACAGCACCTGTGTTATCTCTTCTAGATGACATAGGAAATTTTGTGGTTTATAGTGATGCATCGCATAAAGAACTTGGCTGTGTGCTTATGCAAAATGGCAGAGTCATTGTGTATGCGTCACAACAATTGAAAGATTACGAAAGGGGTATCTAACCCATGACTTGGAGTTAGCTGCAGTGGTTTTTGCTTTGAAAATTTGGAGGCACTATCTCTACGGGAGAAGTGTGAAATATATCTGAGACCACAAGAGTGCGAAATATATTTTACACAAAAGACTTGAATATGCGCCAAAGAAGGTGGTTGGAGTTAATTAAGGACTACGATTGTGAGATTCTATACCATCCGGGTAAAGCAAATGTGGTGGTAAGACGCCTTAAGTAGAAAGGGGTGGGAGCGATGTTGTTGGCCAAATGCAGGGAGAAGTTAATTTCAAAGAATGGAAAATTTGGAATTAGAAGTAAAGTGTCTATGGAGGTCGATGAGAAGCTATTTTGGATGATATGCAATGCACAACTCTCTACTAGACAAGGTTAAGGAGGCTCAACTTCATGATAACGAATGTCAATCGGTGAAAAAGAAGATATCTGAAGGAACCGAATCAAGATTCAAGGTGGATAAGGAAGGAATACTGAGATTTGAGAATAAAATTTGGGTACCGCCAGTAACAGAGATTAAGGAAGAAATTTTGAGCGAGGCTCACAACTCAAGATATTTGATTCACCCTGGTAGCACCAAGATGTATCAAGATCTTTGGCAACATTTTTGGTGGCCAAATTTGAAACGAGAGGTTGCAGAATGTGTTTCCAAATGCCTGACATGTCAAAAAGTTAAAGCAGAACATCAGAGGCCGAGTGGGTTATTACAACCTTTAGAGATTCCAGAATGGAAATGGGAATATATTACGATGGATTTCGTGGTTGGCCTACCGACAACTCAGAAAGGCTACGACGTAGTATGGGTTATTGTTGACCGATTGATGAAATCTGCACACTTCCTTCCAATCAAAATCGATTCAATTAAATCGAGTTGGCGGGTTATATGTGAAAGAAATTATTTCATAGCAGATCGATAGAGATCCGCGTTTTACGTCAAACTTTTGAAAACGTCTACAAGAATGCATGGGTACACAGTTGCGAATGAGCACAGCATATCACCCTCAGACAGATGGAAAGAGTGAAAGAACAATTCAGACATTAGAAGATATGTTAAGAGCTTGTATAATGGACTTTAAAGGAAATTGAGATGACCATCTACCGCTCATAGAGTTCGGCTACAACAACAGTTACCACGCCAGTATTGGCATGCCGCCTTATGAAGCGTTATACGGTAGAAAGTGCAGAACTCCGCTATACTGGGATGAAGTTGGCGAAAGACAATTACTAGGCCCGGAATTGGTACAACAAACAGCAGAAACAATCAAAGTGATCCGAACAAGATTGTGATGAGCTCAAGGCGAAGACGGAAGAAATATCTGCCGATCCTGCAGTAAAAATGTTGAGTTCGAGCAGTAGTTATGTGTTTTAAAGGTCTCTCCACGGAAAGGAAAGATCAGATTCAGAAAGAAAGGGAAATTAAGCCCAAGATTCATTGGACCCTTTGAAGTTCTATGAAGGGTCGGAGAAGTTGCTTATGTGGTAGCCTTACCTCCAGCTCTAGAGAATGTCCACAACGCTTTCCATGTCTCAGTCCTACGACCCTACAAACCCGATTACAAGCACGTGATTGAATATGAACCACTACATTTCGACAAAGACTTATCTTACGAAGAAATTCATGTTCAAATTGTCGACCGAAAAGAACAAGTTCTGAGAAATAAAGTAATATCTTCTGTTAAGGTAATTTGGAGGAACCACAACGCTGAAGAAGCTACGTGGGAACTCGAAGAGAATGTGATGAAAGATTATCCTCATTTGTTTACCTAGTTTGTTATAAGCAATTCTGGGGATAGAATCTTTATATAGGGGGGAGAGAATGTAACGGGACAAATTGTTGAGTTGTGATTCTGAGGACAGAATCCTTTTAAGAGGGAAAGATGTGACAATAGAAATTTTGTAATTTAATTTTAATATTGATTGGATTGAATAAATATTTTTTCGATGAATTAATTATTAGATTTAATAATTAATTGATGAAGTTAATGGTAGATTAATTTAATTATATGTGTTATATTTATTAAATTAATGTGGAGAAGTTTTATTATTTAAAGTATGTAATTATGTGAGCTTATTGTATTAAAAGAAAGATTGAATAAGCCTAATAGTATTTTAATTAATTTAATTATTAATTAGAGATTTAATAATTTGACATTATTATTAAAGGAGAAATTTAATTATGTGACAATGTGAATTAATGAGAAATTATTATATTTTATTTAAAGTAAATTAAATAAGATATTGATTTATTTTATAAAGGAGTGTGACATTATTTAAACTATATGATAAGGTTTTATTAAATTAATGGTTTTTGAAACCTATTCTAACTAGCCAAACATGGCACTAAGGGAGGTTGGGAGCAGTTACCCATGATAGGAAACTGACCTCCACAACGCGTCAGTCTTCCTTATTTAGTATACGTCTTCTCTTTTATTTTTATTATTGCCTAAGTCTAGAAAAGTAGAAATAAGGAGAGATACAGAGAGAGATTGAGAATTTTTTAGGGAGAATTGTTAAGTGAATTGTGATTGAAGAAGGGTTGAGAAGGAATTCATCTCCTATTAATTCACTCTATGCTTGGGTAATCTCTTCAACACAATTCCTATTTTACGTCATTAGTTTTTTTTTATGAAAATGGCTTTCATTCACTCTGTAAAGTCTTTGTTAGTTATTAAGGGTACGATTATGTGATTATATGTATTAATATAACATCATAGCATGTTTTAATATATATTGTATATGATTCCATATCATCAATTTCATAATATTATAATGTATATTATGGCTTAAAAATTTACAGAGTATGTTATATGGCCATATGGCCTTAGACGTGATTTTAATATGTCAAACATAAATTATTCTGTAAAATTTCCACTTGTATATGATTATGCATGCTAAAATGAACAAAACAAAACTTGAATGGTTGGATTTGGTCTTATAACGAATTCGTAGTGTTAGATTTTATGTTTTTATTCAAAACCTTCAAGAAATTCAAGAACAGTGGAATTTCATGTTTGATTTCTGAAAATTATATGTTTAAACTTGTTAAAAACATGCTAGAAGGGTTGAGTATTAGTTATTTATGCATTACAATGTTTGGGTATGTCTAAGTTCATGCAAAAATATGTTAATTTGGTGTTTTTGCCATGTTCTACAATTTTTCATGAATTTTTGATTAATTTTACCAATTGCTTGTCGTGTACTTGCGTACCATCATGAGCATATTACCCATGCCGCTTGAGCCGAGAATGAACTACAAGGTGGCGCCGCAGTGCCACTCTGCAATTTGTCCAAGAATGAGCATTTTAATAGTTTCATGTTAGGGACTATAATGGTAACCTAATCAAATGAACATAAGAATGTATTAGTCATATGATGAGATATTAAAATAAGTTTTTATCAAGTCAAGAAGACATCTATATGTTAATTGAATCGTTGATTATGTAATTAACTTGTTGTTCGTGTAGTATAATATTATGTGAAAACAAGTATGGTAATTTGACTAAGTATAGTCATGAATTCGAGTTAAACAAAAAGAATGAACTTGTGATGTTTAGTACGTTATAATTAACTGGTATTGTGAACGTAAATGATGTGTAGGATTTAAATCAAGGAACGAGTTTAATTAAAAGTGTAATCTACGCACGAGGCAAGTTTCCTAACCCTACTTGTTATCGTTATATAAGTTGATTAATTCACCTTTCTACATTGAGTAAGTTCTCATTATTATTGACCAAGTCTATTTTGTTATAAATCTTTCAAGCATGATGCTGTTATACAATACTTATTCTATTGTATACCTCTTGAGATTGTTATTCAAATTAAATTATCAGTTATTGTTAAACCTTGTTAGACTAGTGAACCCATAATGATTCGACTAGTCCATAGTTGATGAGCGATCTAAATTTCAGAACCCTTAATGATTTATCCAAACCAAACTTCCTTTAGTGCGGACTTGAATGTCAAACTGAAATGAACAACCCTGTAAAGGGGATTACTTATGTGTTAGCGTTAAGATATTGTGCACGGTATGGTACTAAGAGCTGATCCCCCTAAGTACGAGAAGAAGAGTCCATAGTCTTATGACTGTTAAAGGTTTCAAGAATAAACACTTGACAACCTAAGACATAGTTCAAGGTCTTATGACCCTCAGAATTTCTTTTGATTCTTGTTATTCATTCTTGATTCAAAAGTTGAGCTTTTATATCAGAAGTTGTTAATTCATTCGCATGTTATTATTCAATTGTTATATTGTTATACTTGTGGGCAATCGTGCTCACTCTTGCGTAATGATAACATTGCAGTTAAGGACGAAAGGGCAGACGAGCCTTCCACTAGTAAAGGCAAGGACAAGATTAGCAAGTAATGAAGATTGATTATTTATGTGGTTATGTAATGATGTTTAGACTTGATGTTACTTAAGACTTATTATTTGTTTATGATTCCGCACAGATGTTTAAGGTTAGAGCAACCTGGGATTTTATTATTATGCAGTTGATGTAACCCCATAAGGGGAGATTTATTTATTATTTCTATCTATTGCATGGTTGGCATTTATTTATGGGTAGATAGATAGATGATGTTTGTATAGTGAACACCAAATCTTGTGGAAATGGAAGTACCGGATTTTGGGGGTGTCACAGATCTAGAAGGGGGGTTGAATAGATCCTTAGAATTTCAAAATACTTTTTGTCTATTAAGTTGTATTGCTCATTAAGTAGCTCATGACAAACTTAAGAATCTTTTCAAGAACAGTGGAATAAGTAAAAGATCCCCTTCATTGATATATTCATAATCAAACAAACATTGTTCGTAGAGTTACTTTAGTAGTAAGCAGTTAAAACATTCATAGCAGTTAATGTACATAATGTAAATGACATAAAGTAAAAGACACAAGGGGTTTTAAGTGGTTCAGAGACTCAAGCTTCTAATCCACTCTTTTACTTTTAACTAGCAGGATTTCCACTAAGGAAGGGCAGCACCCTGAATCACTAAGATTCCTTCAAGGCCAGTAGCCTTGGGACTTCAGTTCACTAAGAACTCTTCAAGGCAAGTAGCCTTGAAACTTCTCTAGTTCCCTAGGAACTCTTCAAGCCCAGCAGGCTTGGAACTTCATTTAGTCCCTTCGGACAAGGACCTCTCAGGCCCTGGCTTGTTGTTGTTGTTGTTGTTGTTGGTACTGAGCTGCAAAAATGACATTAAGCTTTGAATATCTTTTGTTCTTAGCAGCTTGGTTTGGTCCTCTTTGCATTCTACTTCGAGTCTGGACCACATCTTCTTTGATGCAGCTGATCTTTACTCTCTTCAGCTCATCTTCATCTGATGTCAGCTGTGCACCATCACCATCTGGATTTGCTAAGTCCCTGAGCTTTTGGTAGACTTCTTTTGGCACTTAGTAATCCCTGAACCCTTTTTGAATGTTTTGCAGATATAATTTTGCACTTGTTACATTTGACTTTAGGTTTATGGTGATCCGTAGAGAGTGGCTCTCTTGATCTTCTTTTACTACTCAACCACTTTCACGAATGCTATCTTTTGGCCTTCTCGACTCTCGACTTGCATTACGCCATCTTTAGTGGCATTCTCATCTTTGTTGAGTGAAGCTTTGATCTGTATGAGTCCTTCTTCAAAGCTGCTTCACTTCCACCTCGGTAGTCTCACTGTCACTGAGACTTGTTCTATTGATCTTTGGTGGAACTCGTAGAGTCAACAATAGCATTCACCAACTCAACGATTCTGCAATACACAATCATCAACAACTCTTGATCTTTGAGGCTCTGTTGATTTATACTACTTCCCAATCTTCCCATTGGAAAGTAGCCGTTGAAAGTTATTCAAATTGCTTCGCAGATCTCGAGTTATTTGGTGTAGACTGCAGATGTGACATGACACCTTTTACGACTTCCACGACACTACTGATCTATTTGTTTCACCAACCCTGTTAGATATGTCACTTTGATATCTTGGGCAGATCGACGACTTTATTTCACCCTTCTGATTTCTCGATCAGAGGTTGTCCTTGCATCGATGCTCTCAATAAGCTCTTGTCCGAACATTACCCTTCAGATTGAATCGTTGCCAATGCCTAAGTCTTCAGTTATTCGAACTCTACGATTCTAATGCATATCTTCATGGACTTGATCATAGTGTCTTGTTGACTTGTAGAGACAACATTACGATCTTGAGGAGTGTTCACTTGTTCTTTAGGGTAGAACACCTCTTCCTCTTTTTGTGCAGTACTTCATCACTTCTGTTTGCCTCAACTATTCTTAGATATTGATGGCTCAATTCCTTACTCTGGCCTCTTCTGAATAACAAGACACTTCAAATTTGTGGCATGTCTAGCTCGCTTTCTCCTTGTGATCTCCCGTTCACTTATCATCAATGGACTGACCCAATGCTTAATCACTTTAGCCTTGTTATTCAGAGGCTGACCAGTATCTCAGTGTGTACTCCATCAGTTTCTTCTTAGATTGGCAAACACTACGATCCTGGTTACTTCTAAGATCGTTGTCATATTTCCATTTGTCAACTACTGCACAAGTTGGCATTCTTTAGTCAGCTATTGAAGTCTTCTTATGATCATCTTGTGGAAGACTTCATCTCAAATGGCTTTATAACTCAATCTTGATGTTGATTGGATTAGTGCTTATGTCTTCTGTTAACTTAGCATTCCATTCGTTGAGTGCTCTCTGGTTTCCTTCAGGTGGGACGTATCTATGTAGTGCCAACCAGAGGCTTCATTCCTTTGGATATTCAGGGAGTGCACATTAGTTGAGAATCGTATTTGCCCTACGATTCTGCCTTGGCATTGTGAGCACATCTGTTGATGTCGTAGTCCTGCACTCTACGATTCAGCTTTGGCTGTGCAGACACTACGACTCTGAGATCAAATCTTGACACTCTATGATTTCTATTGTTGTGCTTGTTGTCTTCATCTGATCTTGCTCGACTATGATTTCTGCCTTTAATATGATTAGTAGACTTTACGATTCTGAGTGTAGTCTATGATCCTTGATATGGCCGTTAGTAGACTCTACGACTCCAAGTGTAGTCTACGATTCTTCACTTAACTTTGGCAGATGCTCGGTTGGCTCGTAGGCAGGCTGTCTCTATGATTCTGAACATGACTTCCTTAGCAGACTACGGTCCTGATGAAGTTCTCCTCGACACACTACAATCCTTCCTCGTCTCTCCTAGAAGTCTACAAACTCCGAGATCTACTATCTTGCAGACTACGATTCTGCCTCGATAGCTCTCTAGTTTTCCTTGACTCTCCTGGAAGACTACGATTTCTGGTGATGTGCTCGACGATCAGACAAGCCTATCTATTACATCATAAGATCAACCTAACATGTTTGATCTTTCTATATTTATAGTCCTTGTACATCATTTCTTTTAAAGGAATTTACAAAGCTGTTTTGCTTATGTAGGATCAACCTAACACATTTGATCAATTCATTCTAAGTCCTTGTATATATGTTTCTATTATCTATCAAAGGACTTTACAGCTTTTCTTAATGCAAATATACTTGCATATTCATTCATATATATATGTCATAATCAAATCATATGTAAATAGGAATATCATTCATATGTTTATTCCTGATAAACCTGTTATGCGAATTCAAGCAACTAAACCACTAAAATCAGTCACTGTCATATCAAGCCAAAAAGCTATTTGTTTATTGAAAAACGGATGTCAAGCTTTCTTAGCCCATGTTATGGATTTGAACAGAGACAAGTCAGATTTGAATAATATTTCTGTTGTTAGAGAATTTCTGGATGTATTTCCTGAAGAACTTCCCGGTCTACCCCCAGAACGTGATGTTGAATTCTTTATTGACCTTGAACCGGGTACAAAACCCATTTCTAAAACCCCATATTGAATGCCTCCTATTAAACTTCAGGAGTTAAAAGTCCAACTACAAGAGTTATTAGACATCGGTTTCATTCGTCCTAGTACATCTCCTTGGGGTGCTCCTGTTTTATTCTTAAAGAAGAAAGATGGGAGTATACGACTTTGTATTGACTACCGAGAATCCATCAATAATAGGTATTCGTTACCTCGCATTGATGACCTGTTTGACCAGTTGCAAGGAGCACAATTCTTTTCAAAGATCGATCTTCGATTCGGATATCATCGGTTTGAAGATTAAAAGCGAGGATATTAGAAGGCGCCTTGAGAACTTCGAGACGGGCATTATGAATTCTTAGTCATGTCTTTTGGATTGACTAATGCTCCGCCGCTTTCATGGATATGATGATCGAGTATTCAAGGAATATTTGGATCGGATTCGTTGTTGTCTTTATTGATGACATCCTCATCTATTCCAAAAGCCGTGAAGATCATGAGTACCATTTGAAGTCGATACTTGAAAGGCTTCGTGAAAACAAGTTTTATGCTGTGAAGAAATGCGAGTTCTGGCTTGAGGAAGTAGCATTCCTTGGGCACGTGGTGTCAAAACATGGAGTATTTGTTGACCCGGCGAAGATTGAAGCAATACAAAGTTGGAAGCAACCGAAGTCGGTAACCAAAGTACGCAGCTTTCTGGGCTTAGCTGCTTATTATCGGAGATTCGTGGAAGGATTTTCTCAAATCGCTACTCCGTTAACTTAGCTGACTCGGAAAGATACAAAATTCGTATGGAGCGAAGAATGCGAGAAGAGTTCTCAAGAGGAGACTCATTTCGGCACCTGTTCTGGCAATACCATCTGGTTCGGATGGATTTGTTATCTATAGTGATGCTTCAAGCAAAGGGTTAGGATGTGTTCTCATGCAACATGGGAAAGTTATAGCCTATGCCTCGCGACAACTCAAAGAATATGAGAGGAATTATCCTACTCATAATTTGGAGTTGGCAGCAGTCATTTTCGCGTTGAAAATATGGAGACACTACTTGTATGGGGAGAAAGTGGAGATCTATACGGATCATAAAAGCCTCAAATATTTCTTCACCCAAAAGGAACTCAACATGCAGTAACGACGTTGGCTCGAGCTGTTGAAAGATTACAATCATACCATTCAATACCATCCTGGAAAAGCAAACGTAGTAGTTAACGCATTGAGTAGAAGATCGTATGCGGGTACGAGTGCAATGTTGTTAACACAAAGACCCATTTTGTACGATTTACAAAGGATGGAGATTGAGTTAAAGACTCCAGGGACCCACGTGATGATGGCGAATATACGAGTAAAACCGACTTTAATCGATAAAGTTAAAGCTGCTCAAGCTACGGACCTGGGGATGATGCATATGAAGAAGAAAGTGAAAGAAGGTGCTATTCCGGAAGCAAGAATCGATGAAGAAAGAATACTTAGATTCAACTCCAGACTTTGTGTTCCTAACAACTCTGACTTGAAGCATAGAATCATGATATAGGCACACAACACACCGTTTGCAATCCATCCTGGGAGTACAAAAATGTATCATGATATTCGACATACATTTTGATGGAACAATATGAAGAGAGAGATCGCGGACTTTATCTCGAGGTGTTTAACTTGTCAACGAGTAAAGGTGGAGCATCAAGTGCCAAAAGGTCCATTGCAACCACTTGAGATTCTGGAATGGAAGTGGAAACACATTACTATGGATTTCGTTACGGGTCTTCCCAAAGTTTCTCAAGGCATAGATGCGATTTGGGTTATTGTTGATATATTAACAAAGTCTGCTCATTTCTTGCCGATACGTGAGACTTATTCCCTTGAACGTCTTGCTCGTATGTACGTGAATGAGATTGTGAGATTGCATGGCATGCCAGTATCCATAGTTTTGGATCGTGACCCAAGATTCACTTCAAGATTTTGGGTTAGCTTAGAAAGCTATGGGCGCGGTTTACGATTGATTCAAAGATACTATCCTCAAACGGACGGGCAATCGAAAAGGACTATTCAAACCCTTAAAGATCTATTAAGACTCTGTGTCCTAGATTTCAAAGGAAGTTGGGATAAGAATTTTCCACTGGTAGAATTCTCCTACAACAACAGTTATCAAGCAAGTATAGACATGGCTCCATTCAAGGCATTGTATGGACAAAAGTGTCGTTCTCCAGTATGCTGGGATGAGGTGGGAGAAGCAACGTTGTTGGGACCAGAATTAGTACGTATGACTACAGAAAAGATCCAAATGATTCCATAACGTATTCAATCCTCACAAGATCGACAAAAGAGTTATGTTGATCTTCATCGAAAGGACGTGGAATTTAATATTGGGGATTATGTACTGTTACGTGTTGCTCCATGGAAGGTGACAAGATTTGGAAAGAGAGGAAAGCTCAATCCAAGGTTTGTTGGTCCATTACCTGGTGGTTAAAATACAGTAATACGTGTTGCTCAAGGTTTGTTGGTCCATTACCTGGTGATTATTACCGTTAACACTGTTGGAGTACCTGGTGGTTAAAATACTGATGTCTGGCGTGGTAACGGCGGTGTACGATGATATTACCGCGGTATTGCAAGATTGTTGAATTATTGATTCATACGTAAGAAGGTACTACTCAATAATAATTACGGTGAATTCTTTTATTCAATATTTTATTTTATTGATTCAATAATTCTCTGCGTTGATAGTTTATATTATTGTTGTTTCAATAATTATCATTTGCATGATATTTTCCATTATCGGATCAATAATTCATATTATTTGAATAATATTATTAGATAGCATTATTGACAATGTCTAGAAAGTTACATCGAGGAGAGGTTTGGTCACCTAATTGCGGCGGCGATGAAGGAGAAATCCTTATTGGAAAGACCCTCTTTCACAGAAGCGGCGGTTGTCATAATTGTGATTCGTAATATTAATTTGTGAATAATTAATTATTGATTTATATGATAAGGAAATATTTATTTGATGTGGATATTAATGATGGATTTATTTATGTGGTTATAAACGAAGGAATTAATGTTGAGGTGTTTTATCAGTATTTTGTCGGAATGGAGGTATTAAAAATCATCCATTTGTGGATTTCGGATATTATCTGTTTGGAATTTGAAAAAGCTCAAAGCTACGAAGTTGTAGAGAATTCGATTTCGTGTGGAATGGACATAAAATTCGTATTTTTCTGATAAATGGGCTATTTTCTATGAATTACTGAAGTTTCAAAAAATAAAATAATTTTTATTAAATTATGGGTGGGACCCACTTTTGGTTGGTGTTGAATACACATGGGCTACTGATTTTTGTCCAAGAAGGCATACTTGACTCAAAATGAGGGGTGGCGTAGATGATTTAAAAAGAAATATTATTATTTTATTATTTTATTATTTTAGTCTCTTATAGCGTTCTAGCATTTTCCTATAAATAGACGCTTAGATTAGAATTGAAAATCACACCAGAAACAAGTTTTCTTTCTCTCTAGATTATCGAGCGTATTTTAGTGAGTATTTTGATACTTTGAGAGTTGCTGTTCGGTACAAGTTTCCTTCGGCTCTATATCCGATATTTCGATCAGAAGTACCGTTATTTTGAGATAAGGGATGTTATTTTCTTCTTAAATGATATTATTTTCTTCAATATCCTTATGCTGAAATATTGGTTTGAACTTTTTAATCAAATTTAGAACTTTTGTGTCAGGGTTACTATTCACATATACGGCACTATTCACGTATACGGCACTATTCACGAATACGACATTATTCACTGAAAAATGAAATTTTCTTCTTTTTGTCCAAGATGTCTATTATGGTTACTATCTTTGATTTTATCCATGTTTTGATCTTTATTTTTGAATTCTGCTTCACAATTGGTTATTATGAAGTATTATTGATCTTGGATAAATTGTTATACGAATCCCTAATATTTGTCCTTCTGTCTCACTGGATTCATTTTCTTTAAAATATTTTTCATCGTTCTCAGTCTTAAATGATGATGTTAATGAATATTTTTTTCCTGTAGTGCAAAGATGAATGATTAACTGATGAATATCTTTGGCCCGTAGTGCAAAGATAAACAGGTGTTGAGATGAACATGACCGACTGGTGATACAAATGAATATCTTTGGCCTGTAGTGCAAAGATGAATATTTGATTAAAGATGTATATTGATTGATGTTACAGGGATAAAATATTGATGATGGACTTTTAAATCTTAGAAGATAATAGAATTCATTCTCTACGTGACTCTTCTAATGGATTGTTGTTTCCGCTGCATTTGTTGATCTAAAACTTGTTGTCTATTATATTCTATCAAATTTTTTCCTGTTGAAGACTAATGATAATTTGTTGTATATTATCTTAGGCATAATGTTCTTTACTGGGCTAGTTGAGCTCACTCTTTTCCTTTTTGTTCCATTTTTCGTCTCGGGAGGTGAGAACATAGCAAGATCTAGTCGGGGTATGGAGTGATGGTTCTAGAAAGATGTTTTAGCAGTCCTCACTATTTCTATAAAATAGTGTATGAATAATTGTAATGAGGACTTATTTGAGTCTGGATATTATCTAGAAGACAATATTTGTATTTAAACTCACAATATGTGTTGTCGTATTTTGCACGACAATTGTATTATTGAAGTTGTAGTTTGCTTTCTGTACCATATATTTGGCGACTCAGAATGGGTGTTGTATACCTATTTTGGGGGCGTCACATAAACCAAGTTTATAATAAAAGAATATTCAATACTAGTTGGTATTGAACGTGGATTAGGCCACTGGAATAGAGGATCGAACCACGCAAAAATTCCTTTTGTTCATTCTATTAATTGTTCACTATATATTTCGATTTGAATTAATTGATAGATTACTTAAATTAAAAAAATTTGATATCGTTTGTTTTTACACTTATTCAAGCCCTTCTAAGTGTGTCTATCTTTGAATTTCATTAAGCACCCATTAAATTTAAAGTAAAAATATATTCTAAACATTTCATTCCACCTCACAAAATCTAACTAAAAAAGAAGGCTGTTAGAGCATTCACAACAGTTTCTCCAATAAGCTCTCTATCTCCAACTTTGAAGAATACATCAATAAATTATTATCCAACAGTATACTTATCCTTATTTAACTCTCTATTTTTAATCTCTGTATAGAATTTTACTCCCAGTGTGAGGGAGTCAAAAGACCATTCTCTATGTGTGAGAACCCGAATTTTATGAAATGAAAGTATTCAATTTTCTTATAATTATTCTATTTTAAATGGTTAAATTGATAAAAGGTTAAAGTTAAGGGAGATATGTGAAAATTTTTCAAAGTAAATAAGTTGTCATAAAATAATTGGTGATAAAAGTATAGTAATACGCGTGATTGCATAGTATCACACGGTATTGTACAGTATCTTTGATTATTGATGCTTACATGAGAAGTCACTCAGTTTTATTCAATTATTGTCACAATATTTTATATTATTAAATCAATAATTGAGACGACAAAGTTATTCATATTATTATTTCCAATATTGACAATGTCTAGAAGTTACATCGAGGAGAGGTCGGATAATCTAATTCTTGGCGCCTAATAGGGAGAAATCCTTATCGGAAAAGGCCCTCTTTCACAGGAGCGACACTGGTTGTTAAATATTGTGAGTTATAATATTAATGATGAATAAGTTCGTGTTGATTAAAGATAAAATTGATAGTTCCATTGTGTGAGAATTATTAGTGTTAGTGGAAATCGGCATTTATTTTGATAATAATTGATGTCTGGAGGTTATATTTACCAATCGGGTAATTCACCGGATAAATAAGCAATTAATTGCTATTAATTCATATGTTTATAACTATGTGTTCACATGTGTGTACTATTGATTCACATGATTTACTATTAGGGGAGTTGGTGTAATATTGATAATACTTGCATGATTAAATTAAAAATGGAGGTATAGATGAAGGTACTATACTATAATTAATTTTTTAACATGTTTAGAATTATTGAGTCACATGATTTACTATTGATTCACATGATTTACTATTAGGGGAGATGGTGCAAGATTGATAATACTTGCATGACTAAATTAAAAATGGAGGTATAGTTGAAGGTACTATACTGTAATTAGTTTTTTCACATGATTATACTATTGAGTCACATGATTATACTATTAATTCACATGATTTACTATTAGGAGAGGTGGTGCAAGTTTGATAATACTTGCATGACTAAATTAAAAATGAAGAAAAAGAGGAAGGTATTATACTGTAATATTTCGAGCCCCAAAATGTGCAATTGTTGAAACTATATTTTCCTATAAATAGAAGCTCATTCCTTCATTATTTTTCACCAATTCACTAAAGCTATAGAATAATTATTATAGAGAGAAATTATAGAAAGAAAGAAGAAGAGAAGTCTGTTACCTCACTATTCCAGTATCTAGTTTTATTCTAAGGTAAGGGGTATTATTTCTTTCGTATTCATGAAGAGAGTTATTTCTTTCAATATTCGTATGGGTTGTTATTCCATTCTTTATTATTCTATTGGAATAACCTGTCTGTGCGGACTACCGCATGCATGGTGAATTCTTCTTTTTTCCATTTTTATTATTCTGTTGGAATAACACGTCTGTCATGCGGACTATCGCATGCTGGCGAATTCTTACATTATTCCATTCTTTATTATTACATTGGAATAACATGTCGTGTGGTCTATCGCATGCACTGGTGAATTCTTACATTATTCCATTCTTTATTATTACGTTGGAATAACTTATCTCGAGGACTCGCATGCATGGTGAATTCTTACATTATTCCATTCTTTATTATTCTATTGGAATAACTTTGTCTACGTGGACTACCGCATGCATGGTGAATTCTTACATTATTCCATTCTTTATTATTACATTAGAATAAACATTCATGTGGACTATCGCATGCATGGTGAATGACCCTTCGTATTCATTCTTTATTAAATTGTGGAAATAATGCATCTACGTAGATTACCGCATGGCGAGTGAAAATCCATTTGCGGTTTTCGTAATTTTTTCGACCTCAAAAATTCTAAAAAATTGAAATGATAGTTTGTTGAGTTTTCTAGATTGTATCCAAAAATGGCGATTTTGGATGTATAGATTAGGAGTTATGAATTTTATGGGAAAAGACTATTTTAAAAGTAAACCCTTATAACTCCTTGTGGATAACTCCAAAAGTGGTGAAATTTTTATTGGGAGTACATGTATATAACAGGAGTATACCATGTAAGTTTCGGAATTTTTGGAATAAAGTACAATTTATGATAAATGTCTAAATATTCGGCAGTTTTGGCCATATGAAAAATAGTAAATAAATATTAAAAATTCGAGAAAAATATATGTTCAATATGGGACTATATTACGCTAAATCCCGGAAAAAAAACTTTTTGGGGGTGATTTGTTATTTATTTTTCATGAAAATGGTTTAATTCTGAACATATGAATTAAATATGTTATGTGAAGTTGAAAAATTGGTAAATAGGATTTTATGGCTTGGAAATCCTATATAAGGTATATCTGATTTTTATGAGGGATTTGATCATTGGTGATGAAATCTTATGAGTATGACATTTTTGAATGATTAAATGCATTATTTGGTAAAGTGTAAACAATTAAAATAAATTATTTATGAGTTTAAGAAATAATTTAAATATTGTTATAATATTAATGATATTAGATTATGAGAAATTAAGTGATTGATAACATTTGGATATTCTTGAACTCTGGATAAATTGTATTATAAATGTTTAATATTTATCATTTATCTCATTTGATTGATTCATTATATCATTGTCATGATCCACATGCTTATATTGTGTTGAAAGTCATCTTTGGCCCGTAGTGCATAGATGGACTATTGGTTATTGGTTTTACAGTTGTATGTCTTTGGCCTGTAGTGCAAAGATGATCTGTTGTTGAATATCTTTGGCCTGTAGTGCAAAGACGATCTGTTATTTGATAGCTTTGGCCCGTAGTGCAAAGATGGACAGGTGTATGACATGATCATTACCACTGGTGATACTAACGAATATCTTTGGCCGTAGTGCAGGGATAATTCGATGATGTAATTGGCAGGATCATGACCATTAGTTAACAGTTGAATGTCTTTGGCCGTAGTGCACTGACAAACAATTGATTGGTATGATCATGACCATTGGTTTTATAGTTCAATATATGTGGCCTGTAGTGCAAAGATAGACAACTGATTGGTATGATCATTGTTATTACATTTGAATATCTTTAGCCTTTTGGGTAAGGATATTGAGTAAACGTTCTATTAAGCCTTTGTGGTAAGGAGAAACTGTTGGTTTACATGATTATAAATATGAATTGTAGATTTAATTAAAATCTTTGGTGGTTTAGGTGAAGACAGGTGATGAGAGTTCTTTTTGTCTTAGGTATAACAAAGAACTGTTGATGAGTATTACAGGAATGAAATATTAAAGATGGACTTTTAATCTAGAGAAGATAATAGACATTATGTTCTACTTGACTCTTCTAATGGATTGCTTATTTCGCTGCAGTTAAACTTGATGTTTATTGTATTTTATTAGTTTAACACTGTTGAAGGCTAAGGATAATTTATTATGCATTATTGTATTCATAATATTTCTTACTGGGCTAGTTGAGCTCACCCTTTTCTTTCACTATTCTCTTCAGGAAATGTGAATATAGCTGGGACGAGTCGGGGAATGGAGTGATGGTCCAAGATGGTGGCTATAGTAGTCCTCACTATTTTTATAAAATAATGTGATAATAATTTTAATAAGGACTCCATTGAGTGTGGTTATTGTCTAGAATGCAATATTCGTGTTTAAACTCTCAGCTATGTTTTGTCGTACTTTGCACGACAGTTGTATAATTAAGCTTGTAGTTGAGTTCTGTACCATGTATCTGGCGACTCAAGATGGGTGATGTATACCTGTTTTGGGGGCGTCACAGTTGGTATCAAAGCTTAGGGATATGATCCCTAGCTGAGATGTGAAACTAGAACTAGGAGGGGATAGATGGGTAATTCCTTCGCTAGTATGACCTACCTAAGTTTATTTGTTATTTATTTGATCAGACAGAATATAGAGATAATATGTGGCATGTCAATTAACCCGTATTTTGAAATTATATTCTAGAATGATATCTGAAATACAGGAGATGAGAAATGGAAAAATCATGATAGAGAGGAAATAACCAGGAAGGTACAATCCGAAAAGAAAGCAAAGTATTCTCATCTCTTTGAACTACCAGGTACGTAAATTTCGAGGGCATAATTTCATAAGGAGGGGATATTGTGAGAACCCGAATTTTATGAAATGAAAGTATTCAATTTTCTTATAATTATTCTATTTAGTAAATGGTTAAATTGATAAAAGGTTAAAGTTAAGGGTGATATGTGAAAAATTTTTAAAGTAAATAAGTTGTCATAAAATAATTGGTGATAAAAGTATAGTAATACTGGCATGGTTGCATAGTAGCGCACGGTTGTTATAAAATATCTTTGATTATTGATGCTTACGTGAGAAGTCACTCAGTTTTATTCAATTATTGTCACAATATTTTATATTATTAAATCAATAATTGAGACGACAAAGTTATTCATATTATTATTTGCAATATTAACAATGTCAGAAGTTACATCGAGAGAGAGATTAGATAATCTAATTGCGGCATAATAGGGAGAAATCCTTATCGAAAGGCCCTCTTTCACAGGAGCGACACGGTTGTTAAATATTGTGAGTTATAATATTAATGATGAATAAGTTTGTGTTGATTAAAGATGAAATTGATAGTTCTATTGTGTGGGAATTACTAGTGTTAGTGGAAATCGGCATTTATTTTGATAATAATTGATGTCTGGAGGTTATATTTACCAATCGGGTAATTCACCGGATAAATAAGCAATTAATTGCTATTAATTCATATGCTTATAACTATGTGTTCACATGTGTGTACTATTGATTCACATGATTTACTATTAGGGGAGTTGGTGCAAGATTGATAATACTTGTATGACTAAATTAAAAATGGAGGTATAGATGAAGGTACTATACTATAATTAATTTTTTCACATGTTTAAAACTATTGAGTCACATGATTTACTATTGATTCATATGATTTACTATTAGGGGAGTTGGTGCAAGATTGATAATACTTGCATGACTAAATTAAAAATGGAGGTATAGTTGAAGGTACTATACTGTAATTAGTTTTTTCACATGATTATACTATTGAGTCACATGATTATACTATTAATTCACATGATTTACTATTAGGAGAGGTGGTGCAAGTTTGATAATACTTGCAGGACTAAATTAAAAATAAAGAAAAAGAGGAAGGTATTATACTGTAATATTTTGAGCACCAAAATGTGTAATTATTGAAACTATATTTTCCTATAAATAGAAGCTCATTCCTTCATTATTTTTCACCAATTCACTAAAGCTATAGAAGCAATTATTATAGAGAAAGAAGAAAAGAAGTCTCGCTACCTCACTATTCCGATTATCCGACTTTCTTCTAAGGTAAGGATATTATTTCTTTCGTATTCATGAAGAGAGTTATTTCTTTCAATATTCGTAAGGGTTGTTATTCCATTTTTATTATTACATTAGAATAACACATGCATGTAGGACTCACGCATGCATGGTGAATTCTTACATTATTCCATTCTTTATTATTACGTTGGAATAACATCTATGCGGACTATCGCATGCTGGGTGAATTCTTACATTATTCCATTCATTATTATTACATTGGAATAACTCGCTCTACGGATCACCGCATGCATGGTGAATTCTTACATTATTCCATTCTTTATTATTACTGGTTGGAATAACTTTGTCTACGTGGACTACCGCATGCATGGTGAATTCTTACGTTATTCCATTCTTTATTATTACGTTAGAATAAACATGCGTACATGTGGACTCTGCATGCATGCATGGTGAATGACCCTTCGTATTCATTCTTTATTAAATTGTGGAAATAATCTGTCTACGTAGATTACCGCATGGCGGGTGAAAATCCATTTGCAGTTTCGTAATTTTTCTGACCCTCAAAAATTCTGAAAAAAATTGAAATGATAGTTTGTTGAGTTTTCTAGATTGTATCCAAAAATGGCGATTTTTGGATGTATAGATTAGGAGTTATGAATTTTATGGGAAAAGACTATTTTAAAAGTAAACCCTTATAACTCCTTGTGGATAACTCCAAAAGTGGTGAAATTTTTATTGGGAGTACATGTATATAATAGGAGTATACCCTGTAAGTTTCGAAATTTTTGGTCAAAAGTACAATTTATGATAAATGTCTAAATATTCGGCAGTTTTGGCCATATGAAAAATAGTAAATAAATTTTAAAATTCGAGAAAATATATGTTCAATATGGGATTATATTACGCTAAATCCCGGGAAAAAAAAAAAAACTTTTGGGGACCGATTTGTTATTTTTCATGAAAATGGTTTAATTCTGAACATATGAATTAAATATGTTATGTGAAGTTGAAAAATTGGTAAATAGGATTTTATGGCTTGGAAATCCTATATAAGGTATATCTTGATTTTTTTATGGGATTTGATCATTGGTGATGAAATCTTATGAGTATGGCATTTTGAATGATTAAATACATTATTTGGTAAAATGTAAACAATTAAAATAAAATATTTATGAGTTTAAGAAATGATTAAAATATTGTTATAATATTAATGATATTAGATTATGAAATTATTAAGTGATTGATAACATTTGGATATTCTTGAACTCTGGATAAATTATATTATAAATATTTAATATTTATCATTTATCTCATTTGATTGATTCCTTATATCATTGTCATGATCCACATGCTTATATTGTGTTGAAAGTCATCTTTGGCCCGTAGTACATAGATGGACTGCTGGTTATTGATTTTACAGTTGTATGTCTTTGGCCTGTAGTGCAAAGATGATCTGTTGTTGAATATCTGTTGGTCAGAAAACCGATCACTAAACACGCGCAAGTATATGCTGTCTAACAAGTAATACAGTGATAAGTAGAATGTCATACCCACGAGGAACTATCAGTAATATTTTCCAAGTACCAACTTTGTATCGCTAAAGTCTTATTCGAACAGCATTAAATGAAAGTGTGATTAATCTAAGCATACTAATTATCAAAGCAAGTAAATGGATAACGAATGGTAATCTAAGGAATAACAAGTTAAGGTTACAACTTCACCCCACTCAGGCATTCTGTCGAACACCTGGCGTGCTATGTTTCATCAAACTAGCTACCCTTGTCTCTCTGGTCTTAATGGTCACGACAATTTGTCGACCGAGAACACATTAGTGTTCATACACTTCTGTCGAGGTATGTACAAACATATCCTTTCCAGATCCACCCGATAGGGAATAAAACAGAAAAGAACTCCCAAGCTAGATACAATCCTACATATGTCTATACAAATTGATCAGAACAAGGATTTAAGCATAAGCTCTCAATTAGGTCACACGTGGTCTACAGATATATGTCTATTCTACGCACAACTTATTCAGTCGAAACCCACAATCACATGCCAATATATTCAGGTGTAAATCTACACTTCTTCTGTCAATATCATGTAAATTACCAAAATCATCACTAATGTCTTAGCGAGAATCATTAAGCATAAATATAGCGAACCAAATCATATGGCGCCAACCAAAGAGATAAGACAGTCAATTTAAATAACAAATGCTTCCATTATAATCTTTGAGCAAATATTCAGTTCATGGCTATTGAATAAAATACAAGTAGAAATAAAGACAACATTTATGGATTACAAAATCAAAGACAATAAATAGTTCAGAAGAAACTCTGTCAAAGCCCTTCAATCTCTAAGCATTTTGCTCGAATCAAGCTCTCCAGTCTGTGTAGCTCACTGCTCTTGATGCTCCAAAGAAACCCATACTTCTCCCTAATCTAGCTAATCTATATTTACAAACATTTATCTAAGAGAAAGCAAGAGAAATTACTAGAAGAAAGCTAATCTAAGCTAATTACTTCTTTAGATCTACTCTCTATATTATGTCTTGTGTTGTGTCTCTCCTTAATGAAGAGCCTCCCTCTTTCCTTATATATCAGTTGCCCCTCTTTTGCTAGGTCAAGCGAAGCATTCTCTGCTTGGACACCGGAGGTGGCTATGCATGATGTGAGCCACCGAAGCTTTATTAGTATTTCTTTATTTCACATTAATATCATGGACCACGGAACTTCATGTTGTAGTCATGAAGCCCATAAAGGAATAGTGGTATTTTGCTTATTTGAAGCTTATGTCGGCCAAGAAGGGTGGGGAGGTGGTAGTGGCGTGAGCTTTAAAATTTGGACTTTGGCGTGACTGTGATGCGGCTATATGTAAAATGACTATTTTGCCCCCCGAATTCTAGAAAAGCACTGTAAAACTCTCTAATACATCAGTTAAGTGCAATAACACTATATTTATATAAAACTACAATCAAACTACGAATTAAGGCAATTATTTAAGTTATAAAGTATCCGATTCGCGGGTATAAATCTTACTCATCAATATCTTTGGCCTGTAGTGCAAAGATGATCTGTTGTTTGATAGCTTTGGCCCGTAGTGCAAAGATGGACATGTGTATGACATGATCATGACCACTGGTGATACTAACGAATATCTTTGGTCGTAGTGCAGGGATAATTCGATGATGTAATTGGCAGGATCATGACCATTAGTTAACAGTTGAATGTCTTTGGCCGTAGTGCACTGATAGGCAATTGATTGGTATGATCATGACCATTGGTTTTATAGTTCAATATCTTTGGCCTGTAGTGCAAAGATAGACAACTGATTAGTATGATCATTGTTATTACATTTGAATATATTTAGCCTTTGGGGTAAGGATATTGAGTAAACAATCTATTAAGCTTTTATGGCAAGGAGAAACTGTGACGCCCCCAAAATAGGTATACATCACCTATTCTGAGTCGCCAAATACATGGTACAAAATTTAAATACAAGTTAATAATACAGCGGTCGTGTATAATACGACAAAACATATACTGTGAGTTTAAATACAAATATTGTCATCTAGACAATATCCATTCTCAATTGAGTCCTCATAGACAGTATACAAACTCAAATTCAGTCCTCATTATATTTATTATCACACTATTTAACAGAATAGTGAGGACTACTAATGCTACTATCTGGACCGTCACTCCATTCCCCGACTAGTCCCGGCTACGTTCTCATTTTCTGAAGAAAACAGTGAAAGAAAGGGTGAGCTCAACTAGCCCAGTAAGAAATATTATGACTAAGATAATGCAGAATAAATTATCATTAGCCTTCAACAATGTTAAAGCGATAAAATAAAATAGACATCAAGTTTAAGCTGCAATGAACATATCTGATCCATTAAAAGAGTCAAGTAGAGAATAAAATCTACTATCTTTTATGATTTAAAAAGTTTTTCATCACTTTTATATTTGAGACTCGGGTTAATAAATAATCCACATCATCCCCTTTTCTGCCGAGGATATTCATTAGGGTCACGACCATAAATTATCCATGCACTACGGGCAAAGGATATTTGTGTATTCATCAATGGTCTTAATCATGCATAAAACAATTCATATTTACTCCCTTGGCCGAAGAGAATCCATAGCCATAATCATACCAAAAACTATCCATCAATGCACTACAGGCCAATGAGGACTTTTTCCACATCATTTGTAACATTACGGTCATGATTACACCGAATAATCCCTGGTCATAATCATACCAAGTCCATCTCTTCACTATAGGCCATAGATGACTTTCAAAAAAATATAAACATGAGGATGATGACAATGATATAAAAATTCAATCAAACAAGTTCACAAATTAAATTATCCAGGAACTAATAACGTCCAAATTGTCAACATGATATTGCTTTGTAGAGTAAAATTCAAGAATGCTCAGAAGAATATTTCCATGAAAAATACTGCATGAAGCACAAATATCAAGGATATTCCACTAATTTCATGGAGTATAGAAGTCAAAGCTTTAACCAACTGAGTATAATAAAGAATGGAATAACAAAAGAAATCACCACGCATGCATTACCGCATAAACAAGAGTTATTCCATCGAATAATAAATAACGAGAACCGGTCGAGGCGAATACCATAAGCGGGATATTCCAGCGAGAATAATAAAGAATGGAATACAACAAAATCACCATGCATGCGGTGCAGCATGAGCGAGTTATTCAACGAGAATACTAAATAGCGGAACCAGTCGGTGAAATTCACTGCAAGCGGGATGTTCCAACCAGAATAATAAAAAAGCGAAATAATAAAGGCGGAACCGGTCCCATGTAAAAGCGTGCGACGAGGATCTTCTAACGAATAATAATAAAAAGGCGGAATTAAAGTCGGCGTAAAAACGCTGAACGAGGATGTTCCAATGAGAATAATAACGAATAGAATAACAATGAGAAATCACCAAGTATAGGGTGTATGGCGTATCGAGTTATTCCAATGAGAATAATAAAGATGGAATAATAGAAGTTCTCTTCATGAATACAAAAGAAATAATAACCCTTACAGTATTGAAAGAAAATAATATCCCTTACTAGTAAAAAAAAACTTGATATCGGAGTAGTGAAGTAGCGAGAATACTTTTCTTCTTTCTCTCTATAGTTTCTCTCTCAGAGTTTTAGTGAATTCGTAAGAAATAATGAAGGAATGAGCTTTATTTATAGAAGAATGGAATGAATAATAACCAATCCATAATAGGTCTAAATTGATTTACTTTAATCGAGACGGTCCATATTTAAAGCAAAATCTTTTAAATAAATTATAATATATTTTATTTTATATAAAAGATTTTTACTTTGCAAACACTATCTGAGTATTTATGCAAACTTACTATATCGTAATAAAATATAATATATATATATAACACATGTTTTCAAATTATATATATCAATATTATATATACACCACTTAATTATTCTCCCCCATAACCAACATCAATCCCCCACCCACCCAAAAATCAATTTTACTACACTCTTACACATCACTATCACACTTCCACTTTTCCACCATTTTCCACTCACACACCCATCACACACCTATCACTTTCACATATCATTTTCTCCCACCATACACTCAATACATACATATACATCCATACATATACTCTTCTATTTCCAAAATTATTTTTCCAACACAAATGGGCCCCACACGTGGGCCCCACTTTTATAAAAATTTCCTACTGAATATTTTGAAAAATGGGTAAATAGGGGTCAATAAAATAAGAAAATCTTTATAAAAATTACCTTAATAATTTTAACAACATTTATCACCTTTATTATAATTCACAATATTAATCGACCAGGTCGTTCCTAGGAAAGAGGGGGCTTTCCGATAAGGATTTCTCCTATATGGCGTTAATTAGATGACCAAACCTCTCCTTGATGAACTTGAGACATCGTTAATATTGCAAATAATAATATTAATAACTTTTTGTAGTCTCAATTATTGATTTTAACAATATATAAAATATCGACAATAATTGAATCAAATAACGTGAGATACTATGCAACAATTACTATAACAATAATTGAACAAAACTGAATGACTTCTCACGTAAGCATCAATAATCAATACTGTGTGCTACTATGCAACCACGCGTATTACTGTACTTTTACTACCGAGTAGTTCAACAGTATCAACGGTAAAACTTTCGCCGATATTTTCATAAAAAAAAAATTTGTCATTTTCTCATTTAGACAATAATTCTGTTGTGGGGTCCACCAATGATTGTGCCATCGTACGAATATTCCCTGACAAAAAGAATATTCTCCGACCAATCGAATATAATATGACAACTTGCATACTTTGCAAAATTTATAAATACTACCCACAACTATAACATTATATCAAATCCACACCATAATATTAAAAAAAATTATTTCGAGAAAATTAAATATTTATTCATAAAATTGGGGTCTCACAATCTCCCTCCTTATGGAATTTAGCCCTCGAAATTTACGTGATACTGGTATCTTAGAAACGGTGAGGATACCTTGACTTCATTTCAGATTCTAACTCTTGAGGTATAACCTTTGAGTGTCGAATATAATCCTTCTTATCCAAGATTTTAACACGTATCTCTTCATACGTTAAATTATCCGTTATTTCGTCCGGTTCTAAATTAATAATGCAGTTCGGGTCGTCCACATATTTACGTAACATCGATACGTTATGAACATGCGACATACTTGGGGGTAAAACGAGTCTATAAGCCACAGTTCTTACTCGATCGAGGATTTTAAATGGGCCAATTAAATCGAGGGTTGAGATTTCCTCTCTTCGTCGATTCTTGCTTTTAGAATAACGCCCTTTTGAACCTTCTTCTTCACATTCATCAGCTCTGAGTATGTAGCTTAAGCGGCTTTAACTTTATCGATTAAAGTCGATTCTAATCGTATATTCGTTATCTTCACGTGGGTTCGTATATTCGCACTGTAAATGCATACGATCTTCTACTCAACACGTCAGCTACCACGTTCGCTTTTCCACGATGGTATTGAATGGTACGATCGTAATCTTCAACAGCTCGAGTCAACGTCTTTGGCGCATGTTACGTTCGTTTTAGTTGAAGAAATATTTAAGGGTTTTAGAAATGGGTTTTGTACTGGGGTCAATACAAAATTCGATTTCACGCTCTGGGGGTAGGCTAAGAAGTCTTCAAAAATACGTCAAGAAATTTATTAACAATAGAAATATCATTCACAACTGTGACTCTCATCCAAGACTTGGATAACACGTCACATTGATACCTATCAACTTGCCATCTTTATTCGCGATGTCGCCTACAGAAAGTCTGGCTTCGGTGCATTCCACACAAAGAAGTCACCAGTGAAAGGCTCGGGGCTCTTTACTTATGGCTTGATATGACAATGATTGACTTTAGTGGTTTGGTTACTTGAATTCGCATAATAGGTTGGTTAGGAATATGAAAGCTAACAACCTTATTAAAAGCATGATGAGTAGTTAACCAATCGATTCCTAAAATCACATCAAAGGTAAGTATTTTCAAAGAGATAAGATCGACAGGTAACGTGAAAGTGTTGATTTAAATTAAACAAGATTTATAAATAGTGGAGGTAACGAAGGTTTCTCCCAACTGAGTTTCAGATAAATCAAAGTCTAACTTCTCCAGAGTTAAATTCAAACATTGAACACAACTAAGTGGAATGAAAGAGTGAGTAGAACCGGTATCTAACACGGTATAGACTTCGCAAAAGTTTATGATTAACTTACCCATGATAATTTTATTCAGGTTCCTCGTCACGAGAAAAAAAACGCTCTCTCTTAAACTACCGGCTTTGACTTGTCTGGGACATCCTTTGGCGTCACTATCCCAGCTGGACTTGACTTCACCATACGACAAAATCGAGCTAGGTGACCTTCTTTTCCGCAATTAAAACACGCTTTAGGTTGCTGCGTACAGTTTGGACGGATGTGTCCCTCCTGTCCGCATTTAAAACATACAATCGGTGGTCGTTTTTCTTCCTTTGAAACGGGTGCTGGTGCCGATGTCTTCACGTCATTGTTGAACCTTCTCTTCTTAAAATGTCCATTCTTATTGTTTTGGCCATGATTACCACCGAAGTGGTTACCATTCTTGGCATGATAATTTCACCCATGATGGTTATCATTGTTCTGATGGTCGTTGCCACTGGTACGATTATTATCATGTTGTTGGTCGTTGCCTTTTGGTTTTGCTGACTCATTATCGCGCTCCAATAACTGAGCCCTATTAACAACATCACGAATACAAACCACGGTTTATGAGAGATAAGATATTGGCGTATCTCGGGTTTCAAACCTCTTAAAACATTCGCGTCATTCTCTCCTCATTATCAACCAAATGGGATGCAAATCGGGACAACTTCGGCAAACTTGGCCCGTCTTTGCGACACGGTCATGTTGTTTTGCTCCAACTTGATAAATTCCACCTCCTTCGTGTGACGAATGCTTCGGGAAAGTACTTGTCATTGAGCGACTCTTTGGAATTTCTCCCAAGACATCTTGAGTGCATCAGTGAGTACGTTTCTGATTCCCACCCGATGTCGCTTCTTCACACAACATAAAGGTGGCGAATGGAACCTTTTGCTCCTCGAGCATTCCGGGACATCAAATATCTTGGTGATCTGCTTTAACCACGTCTCGCCTTAAGTGGTTCTGGTTTTCCCAAAAACTCCGGTGGTCCCAGCTCCTTGAATTGCTTAGCGGTGACCAACCGTGGGTTGCCATTGTTTCCACCTACATTATGAACAGGAGTCTCTTTCATTTGGTGTTGTATGAATTCTAAAAAGCTCCTAAACGTACCATCGTTCGTCATTTGATCAGTGTTGTTATTTTCCTGAGGATTATTGTCTTCCTGTTGCACATTATTCTGGGTATTGATCGTTGGTGACTCAACGGTCTCATGTGTTTCATTGATGATCTCAATATTTTCGGATGCCATTTTCAAATACTGCCACAAAACAAGGGTTAAGTAACATATCACATATTATCCCTATACTCGACCAAGCCAATTAAATACCAAATAAACTTAGGTAGGTCATACTAGTGAAGAATTCCCGTCTCTCCCTCCTAGTTCTTATCTCACATCTTGGCGGGGATCATATCCTAAGCTTTGATACCTCTTGTGACACCCCAAAATAGGTATACATCACTATTCGAAGTGCCAAATACATGGTACAAAATTCAAATACAACTTAATAATCTGATGATTAGTGTATAATCGACAAAACATATCTTTGTGAGTTTAAATACAAATATTGTCATCTAGACAATATCCATTCTCAATTGAGTCCTCATAGACAGTATACAAACTCAAATTCAGTCCTCATTACATTTATTATCACACTATTTAACAAAATAGTGAGGACTACTAATGCTACTATCTGGACCGTCACTCCATTCCCCGACTAGTCCCGGCTACGTTATCATTTCCTGAAGAGAACAGTGAAAGAAAGGGTGAGCTCAACTAGCCCAGTAAGAAATATTATGACTAAGATAATGCAGAATAAATTATCATTAGCCTTAAACAATGTTAAACTGATAAAATACAATAGACATCAAGTTTAACTACGATTGGAACATGCTGATCCATTAAAAGAGTCAAGTATAGAATAAAATCTACTATCTTTTATGATTTAAAAGTTTTCATCACTTTTATCATTTGAGACTCAAACAATAAATAATCCACATCATCCCAAGACTACGGCCGAGGATATTCATTAGGGTCACGACCACAAATTATCCATGCACTACTGGGCGAGGATATTTGTGTATTCATCAATAGTCTGATCATGCCATAAAACAATTCATCTTTGTTCCCTTGTAAGAAGAGAATCCATAGCCATAATCATACCAAAAAGCGTCCATCAATGCACTACGGGCCGATGAGGACTTTTTCCACATCATTTTTAACATTACGGTCGTGATTACATCGAATAATCCACTGGTCATAATCATACCAAGTCCATACATGCACTCTGCCACAGATGACTTTCAAAAAAATATAAACATGAGGATGATGACAATGATATAAGAATTCAATAAAAACAAGTTCACGAATTAAATTATCCGAGGAACTAATAACGTCCAAATTGTCGACATGACAATCTTGCTTTGTAGAATAAAATTCAAGAATGCTCGGAAGAATATTTCCATGAAAATATGGATGAAGCGCAAATATCAAGGATATTCCACTAATTTCATGGAGTATAGAAGTCAAAGCTTTAACCAACTAAGTATAATAAAGAATGGAATAACAAAAGAAATCACCATGCATGTGGTACTTAGCATAAGCAAAGTTATTCCATTAGAATAATAAATAACGAAACCGTGTCGAGCGTAATATCATTGCAAGCGAGGATATTCAACGAGAATAATAAAGAATGGAATATGTGAGACCCCAGATAATAAAGAATGGAATAATAAAATGCATTGGAATATCACTTGCCAGTGCGTATTACGCCTGACTGGTTCCGTTATTTATTATTTTGATGGAATAACCTGCTTATTTATGCACCGCATGCATGGTGATTTCTTTTGTTATTCCATTCTTTATTATACTCAATTGGTTAAAGCTTGACTTCTATACTCCATGAAATTAGTGGAATATCCTCGATATTCGCGCTTCATCCAAAGATTTTCATGAAATATTCTTCCGAGCATTCTTGAATTTTACTCACAAAGCAAGATCATGTCGATAATTGACGTTATTAGTTCCCGGATAATTTAATTCGTGAACTTGTTTTATCAATTTTATATCATTGTCATCATCCTCATGTTTATATTTTTTGAAAGTCATCTGTGGCCTGTAGCGTATGATGGACTTCGTATGATTACGACTGTGGATTATTCTTTGTAATCATGACCGTAATGTTAAAAATGATGTGAAAAAGTCCTCATCGCTGTAGTGCAAATGGAGGACGCTGGTACGACATATTATGGATTATTCGCCAAGGGAACAAAGATGAATTGTTTTACGGCATGATTAGAATCATGACTAAATCCTGGCGTAGTATGGATAATTTGTGGTCGCGGACCCTAATGAATATCCTCGTCAGTAGTGCGTGGATGATGTGGATTATTTATTGTCGAGAGTCTCGCCGAATAAAAGTGATGAAAATTCATAAAAGATAGTAGATTTTATTCTCTACTAATTTTTAATGGGGATGTTAACATTATTGAAGGCCAATGATAATTTATTCTCGCATTATCTTAGTCATAATATTTCTTACCGGGCTAGTTGAGACCCTTTCTTTCACTGCTCTCTTCAGAAATGAGAACGAATGGGAAAGGGAACGAAATAATAAAGATTAGTAGTCCTCACTATTCGTTAAATAAGGTGCGAAACCAAGATATCGCCTATGAGGACTAATTGAGTAAAATTTGTATTTAAACGATATGTTTTATCGCCAGGATGTTCATTTGAATTTTGTACCATGAATAATAGTGATGTATACCTATTTTGGGGCGGAACCGAATTCAGTATAAAGTTATTCCAATGTAATACTAAATGGCGTAACCGTGTCGTGTGAAATTCACAGGATGTTCCAGCGAGAATAATAACGAATAGAATAACAATACAGAAAAATCACCAAGTATAGGGTCCCAGAAAGGCATGTGATGCGTAATAATAAGTTATTTCAACATAATAATAAAGATGGAATAATAAAGAAGTTCTCTTCATGAATACAAAAGAAATAATACCCCTTACGAGTATTGAAAGAAAATAATATTCCTTACCGTAAAAGAAACTTGATATCGGAGTAGTGAAGTAGCAAAATACTTTTCTTCTTTCTCTCTATAGTTTCTCTCTCTAGAGTTTCAGTGAATTCGTAAGAAATAATGAAGGAATAAACTTCTATTTATAGAAGAATGGAATGAATAGTAACCAATCCATGACCGGTCCAAATTGATTTACTTTAATCAAACGGTCCATATTTAAAGCAAAATTTTTTAAATAAATTATAATATATTCTATTTTATATAAAAAGATTTTTACTATGCAAACACTATGCAGGCACTATGCAAACAATATGCATAATAAATATAATATATATATATATATATATATATATATATATAACACATGTTTTCAAATTATATATATCAATATTATATATACACCACTTAATTATTCTCCCCCATAACCAACATCAATCCCCCACCCACCCAAAAATCAATTTCACTACACTCTTACACATCACTATCACACTACCACTTTTCCACCATTTTCCACTCACACACCCATCACACACCTATCACTTTCACATATCATTTTCTCCCACCATACACTCAATACATACATATACATCCATACATATACTCTTCCATTTTCAAAATCATTTTTCCAATACAAATGGGCCCCTCATGTGGGCCCCACTTTTATAAAAATTTCCTACCGAATATTTTGAAAAATGGGTAAATAGGGGTCCATAAAATAAGTAAATCTTTATAAAAACTACCTTAATAATTTTAACAACATTTATCACCTTTATTATAATTCACAATATTAATCGTCTGTGTCGCTCCGGAAAGAGGGGCTTTCAGATAAGGATTTCTCCTATATGCGCGCAATTAGATGACCAAACTCTCCTCCTACAGCAGAACTTTAGACATCATTAATATTGCAAATAATAATATTAATAACTTTGTCATCTCAATTATTGATTTTAACAATATATAAAATATCGACAATAATTGAATCAAATAACGTGAGATACTTGCAACACAATTACTATAACCATAATTGAACAAAAGCTGAATGACTTCTCACGTAAGCATCAATAATCAATCTGGTGTGCTACTATGCAACCACGCCAGACATCTTTGTACTTTTACTACCGAGTAGTTCAACAATATCAACGGTAAAACTTCCGCCGTTATTTTCATAAAAATATTTTTGTCGTTTTCTCAATCCAACAATAATTCTGTTGTGGGGTCCACCAATGATTGTTCGTCGTACGAATATTCCCTGACAAAAAGAATATTCCCCGATCAATCGAATATAATATGACAACTTGCATACTTTACAAAATTTATAAATACTATCCACAACTATAAAATTATATCAAATCCACACCATAATATTAAAAAAAATTATTTCGAAAAATTAAATATTTATTCATAAAATCTGGGGTCTCATAGAAACTATTGGTTTACATGATTATAAATATGAATTGTGCATTTAACTAAAATCTTTGGTGGTTTAGGTGAAGACAGGTGATGAGAGTTCTTTTTGTCTTGGGTATAACAAAGAACTGTTGATGAGTATTACAGGAATGAAATATTAAAGATGGACTTTTAATCTAGAGGAGATAGTAGACATTATGTTCTACTTGACTCTTCTAATGGATTGCTTATTCCGCTACAGTTAAACTTGATGTTTATTGTATTTTATCAGTTTAACACTGTTGAAGGCTAAGGATAAATTATTCTGCATTATCTTAGTCATAATATTTCTTACTGGGCTAGTTGAACTCACCCTTTTCTTTCACTGTTCTCTTCAGGAAATGAGAATATAGCTGGGACGAGTCGGGGAATGGAGTGATGGTCCAAGATGATGGCTATAGTAGTCCTCACTATTTTTATAAAATAGTGTGATAATAATTGTAATGAGAACTCCATTGAGTGTGGATATTATCTAGAAGGCAATATTCGTGTTTAAACTCTCAGCTATGTTTTGTCGTACTTTGCACAACAGTTGTATAATTAAACTTATAGTTGAGTTTTGTACCATGTATCTGGCGACTCAAGATGAGTGATGTATACCTGTTTTGGGGGCGTCACACTATGTATGCAAAATGATATTTCACACCCTCATTTAAGTGGACAACTCATCAATCATACACATCTTGACATTATCGTCACATGACTTTTTAACTACTCCATTTTGAAATTATAAAATTAATATTGAATTATTTTTAAAAAATTAATTTCAAATGTATTCAAATTTAAAATTGATATAAATTTATTTAATTTATGTCCATATAATTATAAATATTATAAAGTATTATTAATTATAAAATTTATTATTTTTAAAATTTAAATGAATCATATTAAATTTAAATTTAAATTTAAAAATATCACAAATTAACTTTTAAACTTAATATTGATCTTATGTACATTTGCAATTAATTAAAATCCATTTAATACTCACTCCATAAATTACTTAAAATTTAAAATAAAATAAGTTATTTTACGGTGGAATACAATTGATAAATTATACTCTCTTTTATAAATTATAAGATTATTATGAATTTTTATAAGTCAATTTGATGCATTCTCAAACTTAATAATTTTGCAAAGAATTATAAAAATAATAAATTTTATAAGTGATAGTATTTTTTTCCTAAATAAGTTACAATATGTAATGATTAAATTTATATTAATTTTAAATTTAAAAATATCACATACTTACTTCAAAAAAGATTAATAAATTAATAGCGATTTATAATTAAAAATAATAGGTTGTAATATATTACATCTATCATACGCTCTAACGCATGAAGCCAATACAAAGGTCAAATAGTTACAACGATCAAAACATGTTTTGACTGTTGGAATTTTTAAATTTTAACTTTTAAATTTCAAATTTTATTATTTAAGAAATCAATATAAGGAACATGTTGGGTACATAGTAAAGAAATTGAATCTCTATCCTGCTGAATGACCCAATGACATTTTAGAGTAGAGATAGAGATAAGAAAACTATTATGAATGCTCTTAGATGTACTAATTGGGTTATTATCCAATTTTCACAGAATATCTCGTGTACCATGTTCCAAATCTACCTACTGCAAAATTCAGGATTTGAGTTAGGGTTAAAGTGATGTCGTAACACATTCACTAAGATAAAATCTGGAAATGGGTAATCAAGATTATTTAATAGAATTTATACCTCAGACATTTGGAGCTAAAAGGAACAGAATTTTGCTCTCAGGTCATTTCCTTGCCAGAATTTTGCCAGACCAAAATAGGTAATAAAATTTTGTGTTTTGAAATATAACATTATAAGTTTTGGTTGCAACTTTTGACATTTTAACTACATCAAAATATATTAACAACATCTTTTGTTTTGAAGATCTTTTTGACACCTTCCCAATGATATATAAATTAACAATTTTAAATTTATAACGAAAAAGATATTTAAATTTTAAAATTTGGTTGGAGAAAGAAATTAAAAGTTTTGGGTTACGACAAAGAATAATTGTTCTGACCATGTTTGAATTTTTTAACATAAAAAACTATCGGCAAGAACTTTTTGTGGATACTAAATAGTCTTCGTAGGAATTTTTTGTGAATACTAAATCTCTTCGAAGGAGTAGCGGCCAAAGAAACTCCTACTAGCTGCCAAGCAAAACGAAAACAACGTCATATTGCATGGCCGCTAGTAAGAATAGCGGACAGATGGCTAACAAAACCCAGATCTGCATCTTCAAATCTGAAAATTAAAGGTGGTTCTCTTAGTTTTCGTGGGTTAGGGTTGTGGACTTTTGGGTTACTAGAGTGAAATTCTCACCATACACAAGGTAAATTAGACTTAATAAATGCCCTAAAATATCAAGTGAGAGGGATGCATGCATGAAAGAACATATAGGAAATACCAATGTTTCTAATAAACAAAATTTCCAACTACCACCATTGACCTAATTTCAAACTAAGATTTTATATTGCAGTTTTACAGTTGTTCAAAGTACCAAATAAACATACAAGTGAGACTAAAGATACCTCAAAGGAAATACAACTACCACAAAAGATACCACAAAGGAAATACAACTACCATTATTTATTTTGGGTCACAAATATTTATTTCATTTTTTGTCCCCGTAAGTGTAGATATATTCCTATTTTATCCTCCCTAACTTTAACTTTTTTGCTATTTTATTATTTTGTCCTCCAAATTTAGTACTATTTTTATTTTATCCTCCCACTAATTAGATTCGTAATGGGTATATTTAATCTTCGTGCTAATTAGATATGCAATGCGTGTCACATGATGCTAGTATATATAATGGTTCTCCTATGCTGCAAATATTACTCCTTCCAACTAGGAGGAGAGAGAGAGAATAAACGGAGAGTAAAGCTCATATTCTAGTCATCCCTTTTCCTACTCAAGGCCACATAAACCCAATGCTCCAATTTTCTAAACGTTTAGCTTCCAAAGGCCTTAATGTAACCCTACTCCTCACAACCACCATTACCAAGTCTATAAAACCAGAGATGGGCTCAATCTCGATCGTGCCCATCTCTGATGGCTACGAGAACTAAAAATCCAGAGAGCTTAGATGCATTCGTCCGGCGTATTAACAACGTCATTTCACAAACCTTGCCCGAGATTGTTGAAGGTTCCTTTATAAGGAGAAAATGTGTGTTATGACAAACTATGGCAAAAACAATAAATCAACGCAGAAAGATAAAGACAATAACACAAGATTTTACGTAAAACCCCAAATTGCGAAAAAACTACGGAGAAGGAGAAATATCTGAAGAGTACAATACAAAGAGAGGTAACTATGAAAATTCTTAAAATGTTTATGAATCTCTCTAAATGTATGATCTAAATGTCTCTGAATGTATCTTCTCCGAAATCTTAGCACCTATATTTATAGGCCATAGGAAAATTCATAACCAAATAGGATTAGAAATACTAAAATGAATATAGGTAGAAAATAAAACTTTCCTAAATCAAAACGGATTCTAGGTAATACCTAAATCCAAATCCAATAAGGATTCATGTCATACTCAACAGATCTCCACCTTGACTTGAATCCTCCAAATATTGCACAAAGAGTGAACTTTCTCCTCTTTTCAAAATTCATAACTCAAGTGCATCGAACACTAACCAGATCCAAGCAATGTTTGAACTTGGTATGTGGTAACGGCTTCGTTAACATGTCAGCTGGATTATCTGCAGTACCAATCTTCAAGACCTTAATATCACCATTTTCAACAATGTCTCAATGTTTTGTCCTCTCATGATACATCTAATCTTTAGTCAAGTGTATAGCACTCTGACTATCACAATGGACAACAGTAACTCCATGATCCATGTTGATATCTGCAAACAAGCCTCACAACCAAATAGCTTCCTTAACAGCCTCTCTAATAGCCATGTAATTCTGCCTCTGTAGTAGAGAGAGCAGCCATATGTTGTAAAGTAGCTCTCCAACTAATTGCATCCGAATCTGTAGTTGTAGAACCCTCCAACTTATATAAAGTACCGACCTTGATTCCTTTCATCAACACAAGAGAGCCTCTACTAATATTCATAACTCCACCTTCAACTGTATACTTACACCCGTTTTCATCTAGTGTACCCAAAGATATAAGATTCTACTTCAAACCTGGAACATGTCTAACATTTGACAATGTCCTGATTATGCCATCATGCATCTTAATTTTAATTATACCAATGTCAATTGCTTTACATTTAGAATTATTTCCCATCAAAATAATTCCACCATCAAACGGTTCATATGTAGAGAACAAATCACGAGTAGAACACATATGATAAGAACACCAGAATCCAAAATCCAATCACTGCTAAGTCTTTCTCTGTCATCGGCTACTAATAGAAAATCATTTATCCTCAACAACACTAGCCTGAGCATGCTTTCTTGCCCCCTAAATCTATACTAGTTCTGTACATTCTGTACCCACTATGAATCTAACCATGATTGTCTCCTCTCTGTTCTTTATTTTTCAACTTTGGACAATTACGCTGTATATGCCCCTTTGCATGACAATAGTTACAGCTGAAATTCTCTTTTGAACTTCTCTCAACGGACCTCTCTCTGAAAAACAATCCAACACCTTGATCTTCACTTTCCCCAAAAGTCATCTCAGAATCTAGTTTTTATTTACTCATAAGATTCGTCTTAACATCCTCAATTGAGATAGTATTTCTACCATAGATCATAGTGTCTCTAAATTGCTTATATGAAGGAGGTAATGAGACTAACAACAATAGGGCTTGATCTTCATCATCAATCTTAACATCAATATTTTGCAACTCAATTACAATTGAATTAAACTCAGTGATATGAGATTTAATTTGAGTACCTTCTGACATATACAAGGTGTAAAGACGCTATTTAAGTCACAATTTATTAATGAGGGACTTCCTCAAATAGATAGACTCTAATTTCTTTCACAAATTAGCAGTTGTAGTTTTCGATAACACATCCTGCAACACATTAATTATTCAAAAGGCACAATTGAATTGTCGAAAGTGCTTTATCATTCATAGTTTCCCATTCTGACTCAAACATCTCTCTAACTTTCTTCGTCTCCCAATCCATATCAGACATATCTACAGGCTTCATTGCAATGGCTTTCTTCAAGCCTTGCTGAGTAAGAACAGCCTTCATCCGAACCTGCCAAAAACTGAAATTAATATTCACATCGAATTTGTCAGTATCAAATTTCGTTGATGAAGTCGAACTCAACGCTATAATATGGATCGATAATAACCAAGCTCTTGATACCAGTTTGTTATGACAAACTATGGCAAACACACTAAATCAACGCAGAAAGATAAAGACAATAACACAAGGTTTTACGTGGAAACCAAAATTGGGAAAAATCATGGAGAAGGCAGAAGAAATCCACTAAATAAATATCTAAAGAGTACAAGATAAAGAGAGAACTCTAAAAATTCTTAGAATGTTTATGAATGTCTCTAAATGTATCTAAATGTCTCTGAATGTATCTTCTCCAAAAAACTAGCACCTATGGCGTCGTAGAATATTATGGCGTTAATACAGTCATATTGGTTCCTAATAATTAGGTTGTTTTAATAGTTTTAGTGTGTTAGAGCATTCACAACAGTTTCCTTATCTCTATCCCACTCTGTAGTGCTATTGGGTCATTCTGTAAGATAGGAATTTAATTTTTTTCACTATGTACCCAACAGGTTCCTTATATTGATTCCTTAAATATTAAATTTTGAAATTTAAAATTTAAAATTTAAAATTTTCAACAATCAAATCATGTTTTGAACGTTGTAACTATTTTTTTATTTAAAAGTAATTGTTGTTTGAATTTAAAAATTGCAATTATTTTAATTTAAAAATAAATATTGCTAGAAATCAAAATGTGCAACGATCATTATGTGTTTATGAAAACTAAAACAACATTATTTTAATTATAAAATAATAAAATTTATAATTAGTAGTAATATTTTTTACAAAAATGATCAAAATTAGAATTTAAGCGATTTTAATTTTTTTTATAGTTCTCTTTCTTCTCTAAATCCTCTGTTTAAAAAATAAAAATGAGTGAATTTGATAGACATACATACCCAAATCAGCAATTAAGTGATAAAGATCCTTTGACCAACATAAAATCGCAATAAATAAGATGTAAAATGTCCTTTTACATAAATAAGGAACGCTCTTTTGATTCCCTCACCCTGAAGAGTCAAATCATATATAGGGATTAAAATAGAGAATTATATTAAGATATGAAAACTATTGGATATTGATTTATTGATATATTCTTCAAATGTGGAATAGAGAGTCTATTGAAAAATCTGTTGTGGATAGATGAGGAAGCAGTCCTTGTTTAAGGTTTACCTCTGTTTTATTTATTTATTAATTTATTAATTTATTTAACTGTATTGCTTCGACTCCTTTGTTTAGAAGAACATGCATGTCTCCAAATTACGAGAGTGAAATTCTCACCATATACAAGGGAAAGACTTAACAAATGCCCTTATCTACTACCATTTTCTTGTCCAAATGCATTGCGACCAAAAACCAAGTGAAAAGGATGCATTAAAAAACACACAAGAAATACTAATGCTGCCAATAAACTGAATTTCCAACTACCACAACTGACCCAATTTCAAACTGATATTTCATATTGCAGCATTATAGTTGTCCCAAGTAACAATTAAACATACAAGTGAGACTATGTTTTCAGCTGCTTATTTAACCAAGTACATGCAGGATGATAACTAAAGACACCAAAAAGGAAAGACAACTACAATTATGGAGCCAGCATAACAGTTTGACCTTACAAGCATATATGAAACAAGCAAAGCTTCAATTTCCTGCAACTTATAAAGCCCCCAGCCTGCTTTTGTATGTCCTGCAATGCCACCACAAAAAATGGGACATCAGATCATTTGACTTCTATTGCAGCTTAAGTAGATTTAGGTTCTTATAGAGAATTTTTTCAGCTGTAAAATTAGGAATATATAGTGCATGTTAATATTTTCTTTACTGCACAGGAGAGAAAAAATAATGCCGACACTTATATTAGTCCCATTTGTCAAATATGATGTGAAATCTTTTTGAGTATCATTTTGTAATTATAAATTTAAGGCTAGTTTTGCATTTTATCCCATTACTTAATTTCTTTGTTTCTGCAAATTATTTCCTGCTCTCTTCTGTTTATCATTGTATTTTCAATAAAAATAAATAAAAGTAGAGGTGGATTTGTAAGTAAAAATATTAGAGTTAAAGTAAGCATCAAACCTTGGTGCTTAGGAAGATCCCAACAAATTCTGTATGTCTTTCTGCAAGGAGAAAAGAGAAACATAAGCTAAAATCTGCAATATACACTGCTTAAGAAATTACTGATACGAAAAATTATGAACAAACCTCGATTTTGAGAGGAGATGTTGAGGGGGCATATCTCTCCAGAACCTTTCCTTCTTTATCCACCAAAAACTTTGTGAAGTTCCATTTAATGCCGTCAACCAATAAACCCCCTTTCTCGGCCTTTAAGAACTTGTAGAGCGGTGCTGCATTCTTCCCATTCACCTCAATCTATGCCATTGCAATAATGAGAAAATTTTCATGCAAGATTTTAGACTTGAATGTATAAAGAGTATATGTTAACATCATCCATGGAATTATTACTGAAAACTTTTCTTTTCTGTAAGCACATTTTGATTAATTGTTTACCAACAACAAACTTTGTACCATTTAAGATAAGGTAAAGGACGTTTTCTTTTTAATTTATATGTTACTCTTCGTTTCTAAATTCAAAAGTTTAAGCCTTCAAGAACAGTTACAACTTTATCCACTTTGTGTGATTCTTAAAAAACCACGAAGATACACAAAAACTTAATGAATCGATTGATTGACTGTAATGGCCAACAGTCCAACCCCAACATACAAATTTTTTTTTTTTTTTTTAATGCTTCACATTCATAACTCCTCAATCTATTGTGGGAAGTGATATACATATTAATTATACATTTTAATTCCCATTTTATGAATTTATATGTATATTTTATTTAACTACTTCATTTTATTTTGTTTTGTAGGAGATAATGTTATATTTATCTTTTGATCAAGTAAAGGATAACTGTTCCAGATTTTGAATATTAAAATGGACTAGAAGATTATCATGATGGAGTTAGAATCAATTTGGAGATAAAGGGATAAGAAGGAAAAATGAAGACCAAGTTCAATGTGTCTTAGATTATGTTACAATTTATTTTTTCCTATAAATAGGTCTTTTGTTTTAGGAAAATGGGGAATGAGATATTATGTATTTTTTATGTATTAATTCAGGTTAAGGGTAGGAGTAAGAATAAATTATTTGTTCGTTGTACACTAGTTGGATGATCATTAATAAAAGAGAATTTTCTTATTTTATTTTTAATATTTTTCTTCTTTTCTTTATCTTAATTTATTTATTTTTGATGTCTAGCTAATTTCTTTAATCTAGGATGAAGATTGCATTAAATAATTATTCATGATAATATTCTCCATCTCTTATATTATTTATGCTTTTATGTTTAATTGATTTCGTCTTCGTGTTTCATTATTCAAATACATTCGCTTTTATATTTCTTATGTAATTTTAAATTAATTAAGAAGTTTTGATAGATTATTCTTAATATATGAGTTTTTCATAATTCATTCTTACTCGAAGAAGTTTTGATGGATTATAGTTAATCCTTAAATTTTCATAATCTATGTTTGCCCACGTTAATTGTAAAATTACTAAAAGGAAAGGAAGATCAAAACCATAGTTAAGTTATAAAAATAGAAGAGATTAGATTACTTATTATGTTTATTATTTAATGAATTTAGATTCCTAGATTGCTTTCTCATTATTAGTTTTCATATTCTAATTAGTTTAATTGTAATTAATCAATTCTCAATCTTTATTTTTAATTCATCTAAGATAGATATTAAGTATACATTAAAATTAATCTAGTCTTTGTGGGTTTGACATATACTTGTCAATTATTTAATTTGACGTTGTGCACTTACAGTACATAATTTTATCACATCAAGTTTTTGGCACCGTTGTGGGGGACTAGATTTAATTTTGTATTCCTTAATTTTTATTTCTTGGCATTAGTTTTTTTTATAGTTCTATTATTTTTTTTTTTTAATTTTTCAAGATTATGGAAGCGGATCAAAGGTGTGAAAAGACAAGATTATTGCTACGCTATTCCCAGTCTTTTGTATCTTAACTAAAAAAAATAGTAGTTTATTTTTTTTAGTATTTATTGTTAGTTAGAAAACTAATTGACACATTGATGCATTCATTCACATAGAACACATCCTATTTAGGTTATTTATTTATTTTTATTATTATTTTCGTCAATTATAAACTATGGTGATTGCTTGAGGAAAGAGGTACGTCCAATTTCTTCTTCTTTCATAAGTCACATAGTTTTATGACACTTTATTTGTTTACAGTTTTTTATTTTATTTATGCATTCTCATTTGTAGTTTAACTTAATTAAGGGCACAATCCATAACAAGATAAGGTGGGGATTTCATCACTCTTCCTTGGCCCACAAATAACTTAACTTGCATTGTTGGGTCACCAATTGTTGGAAATATTTTGATGATAACAAAAAATTAGTAATTAGGCTAGAATCCTCTCCATAGGTTTTATATGATATAATTGTTTTTAATTATCTTGTTTATTTTGACCAAAAATGCTTTGCATCTTAAATTGAATTAATTTTTAATTGACCTTGATAATTTAATAGTGTTAAAAGAAATTAATTCAAAAAAGTAACATTTCCTAAGGCAAGGAAGGAGAATCCCTATTTCTAAACATGATTTTTCTCTCATCAATTATTTGCGTGGGAACGATACTCTACTTACACTTTATTACTTGTTGACCACGTATACTTGCGTGTTGTGCGTAATTAGATTTTACCCAACAGTTTTCATAGAAACACATTCTTTATTTTATAAAGAAATTTAAATCAAAACTAAAGTCATATATTTGCATATTCAAGAAGTACCTTTTTCACAAAATATAAAAATTATTTAAATTTTTATAACAGTGCATAAATTTATATATTTGCTTACATAGAAGCATTATTTGATCCAAGCATAAATTTATATATCTGTTTACAAAGAGGCATATTCTCTCAAAGTATAAAACTCTTTGAACTTTTTATATATGCTCTTTAACTGATATCTGCTTATTTGAGAAGTCTTAAATATAAAGTTATTTAAACTTTAATATATCTGTATTATATTGTAACAACTTATTTTATAAGCAAAATTCTGTCAAACACTTTGTAAAAGGAAAAATGGTGGAGTTAGTTTATTTCATATTCGTAAAGAATGTTATTTTATTTTAATACTCGTAAGAAATATCATTTTCTTTCATACTCCATATTATGCAAGTGATATTATTTCATTTCATATTCCTAAATTTAAACTTACTATGATAAGTATTGCTTCTATAATTCCTGAAATGATTAGAAATTCCTTAAGGTTTGCGCTTCATCTAATATCATTTCACTGGAATATTGGTCTGAAATTTCTTATTAAATTTTAATCTTTTCATGTCGGGGTACTATTCATACGGTACTATTCATGAGTACTGTTCATAACTAAATTTAATTTAATTTTCTGTCCAAATTATTTTTGATACATGAATATCATTCTTGAATTTTACTCCACAATTAGTTATCATGTTGGCAATTTGGACATTTTTGAACTATGATTAAATTGAATTATAAATCTCTAATATTTATCATTGATCTCACTTGATTGATTCTTTATATCATTGTCAACATTCTCATGCTTATATTGTGGTAAAGTCATCTTTGGCTCGTAGTGCAAAGATGGACTTTTGATTGGTATGATTATGACCAGGAATTTGTATTGGTATAATTATGACCTATAATGTTTCAGACAAAGGTTTGTAGTGAAAGTTCTTTTTGGCCCGTAGTTAGACCCGGCAAACATGGCCCAAGCCCATGGTAAAAGTTACTGCCCGTCATAAAGTTGTGCAAACATGTAATTTTTAGCCCAGAAAATGCGGGCCATTTTGGCCCGACCGTGAAGGCTCGGGGCCGGCCGGGCGGTCCGATCCCGTCCTGGTCCGTGGCCCGTGAATTCTTTTTTTTAAAAAAATAAAATGTTGCTACTTGTGAGTTGTGAGTTGTGAGGCTTGAACACAAGACTTGTAAGTAAATAAATAAGAGTTCAAATGAAACTTATATTATAATATAATAAAACTTAGCTACAGGTTAAAGAATAGAATCTTCAATGTAAAGTTTTAAATCATTTGGGTAGTCTAGTCCCCCACCCATAGGCCACAATATATATTAAAATAATAAGCGAAAACTGTGGCATATATTGTGCTGTCTAGTTTAAGTTATCATAAAGTGTAATAAATCATTTATGGGATATTCAACTAGATAGGAGTAGGACAACATGCATGCTGGTATTCCACTAATTAAGCACCAATATAAGTACTGCTTGATCACGCCCTACACTAATACACCAAACAATAAGTGGTTTTTAAGTTTTATTTTGATGAATTTGATTTAAATTTGATTCGAATTGTTTTAATTATAATACAGATATTAAATATATGTTTGACAAAATAAAATCTTCTTTCATTTTACAAATATATTTATAATTTTGAAATGGTGAAATGGAGGGAGTATTAAGTAATAGATTTATTGACTAATAATTAAGAAGCTGTAAGATTACAATAAGAGTCCACTTAATTCAAAGAAAACAAACTAAAAATTACTAATTAATATATACCTTCCTTCAAAATAAAGATATCTCATTTATAAAATTGGTTAATAGTAGCTTTCAAACTATACAGCATGTGACATGCCCAGTTCCAAGTCCGGCCAGGGGATTTTGATTACGGCTACCGGCCAGGGGATTTTGATTACAAGTCCCCTGGTATATGAACTATCCAGAATAAAAAATCAAATTTGATTATATACTTTGAAAGTAATTTATAATACTATTAAAATTTTAATTGATCGAGATATGTAGTTAATGTAGGTAATTAGAATTATTATTTATTATAAATTATTTTATTATTTTTAATATTTATTATTATTACTATTTTGGTGTAGCAAAATTTTGTAAAAAAATATAAAATAAAAATAAAGGAAGAGTTCATGGTAAAAGCCGAAATGTCTACCAAACAAGCCACGTGCCTCACATTTTCAAATTACTAAAACCCGGCAGGCCATTTTAGCTCAAACCGTCAGTTATTTGACCTACTTGCCTTTGCTGTGTCTACCAAGTAGTGCGTATAAATGGACAGTTGTTTGGCATGATCATGACCACTGGTGATACAAACGAATATCCTTGGCCCGTAGTGCATGGATAATTTGTTTATTTGAAACATTTATTGATTGATGTTACATGGATAAAATATTGATGATAGACTTTTAAAATCATAGAAGATAGTAGACATCATGCTCTATTTGACTCTTCTAATGGATTGTTATTTTCGCTGCAGTTGTTGATCTAAAACTTGTTGTCTATTGTATTTTATCAAAATTTTTCTTGTTAGGACTAAGGATAATTTGTTCTACATTATCTTAGTCATAATATTTTTTACTGAGTTAGTTGAGCTCACCCTTTTCCTTTTGGTTCCATTATTCTTCTCAGGAGACGAGAATATAGCTGGGACTAGTCGGGGAATGGAGTAATGGTCCAAGATGATTATTATAGTCGTCCTCAATATTTTGTAAAATAGTGTGACAATAATTGTAATGAGGACTTTATTTGAGTTTGGATATTGTCTACAAAATAATATTTGTATTGAAACTCACAGCTTATGTTTTGTCGTATTTTGCACGACAATTAATAGTTATATAAATGAAATTTGTATTTGAATTCTGTACTATATATTTGACGACTCAGAATGGGTTGTGTGAACCTATTTTGGGGGCGTCACATCTTATGTGTAATGTCCATATATATTTAGAAGTTTTCTTTTAATTTCATAACTTGTTGAACCCAAAAACAATTTTGAATGTTGTGGATATATAACCGAGACAAAACTCGTCCACTTAAGATAACCTTGAGGTTTAAAGTCTTCTTGCACATGCTAATTGCAATCGTTTTTCCTATGAAAAATGAGGTGGTTCTAGATTTCTTTTCTTTTTATTTTACTCGAGGACGAGTAAAAGTTAGGTATGGGAGTATTTGATATACACATTAATTATACATTTTAATATTCTCATTTTTATGAATTTATATGTATATTATTTAACTAATATATATATTTTGTTTTGTTTTGTAGGAGAGAATGGTTTATTTATCTTTTGATCAAGTAAAGGATATGTGTTTCAGCTTTTGAAGATTAATATGGACTCTAGAGGATTATCATGATGGAGTTGGAATCAATTTGGAGATAACTAAATAAGAAGGAAAAAGGAAAAAGGAAAAAGGAAAAAGGAAAAAAAAAGGAAAATCAAGTTCAATGTACCTTAGATTATGTTACAATTTATTTTTCTTTATAAATAGATCTTTTGTTTTAGGGAAATGTGGAATGAGATATTATGGATTTTTTATGTATTAGTTTAGGTTAAGAATAGGAGTAAGAATAAATTATTTCTTCATTGTACGCTCGTTATATGATCGTTAATAAAAGGGAGTTTTCTTATTTTATTTTTAATATTCTACTTCTTCTTTGTCTTAGTTTATTTATTTATTTTTAATCTCAAGCAAATTTCTTTAATCTAGGATGAAGATGACATTAAATAATTATTCATGATAATATTCTCCATCTCTTCTATTATTTATGTTTTTATGTTTAGTTGGTTTCGTCTTCATATTTCGTTATTGAAATACCTTCGTTTTATATTTCTTATTTGATGTTAAATGGCAAAAAGCACTTTTACCCCACTGTGGTTGTAGTGTTTTAAGCAATTAGTCATTGTGCTTTTAAAATATTCAATTATCTCACTGTGCTTTTTAAAAATATACAATCAGGCCATTCCGTCCATTTTTCGTAACTGACGTTAACAAATCAGCTTCAATTTCTTACGTGTCTTTTTTGAAAAAAAAAATAAAATTACGTGAAATATGCTTAATCATCATCATCATCGTCCATCAGTTTCACATCCCTTTTCCTCTCTCTCTTTCAAAATCGCTCCTTCACTAACCCCAAGTTATCCAAACCATCAATTATCATTATCATTATCATTATCATCGACTGTTAAAGCATCATCATCATCATCAAACCCTAAACCCTCAGTTATCCAAACCCTCAACTCATATCCATTCTCTCCCTTCAGAACAACTCTTATTGTTGCTTTCACCGCCACCGCACTCTTTTTCGCCCGATTCAACATCAAGCCCCTCATTGCCGCCTCAATTTCTCCTCCACCCACTGTCGAAGAGTTAATTTCGGATGAAGTGAAAGAAAAAAATCTTGAAGAGTTCTTAATTTCTAACCCGGATGATGTTCAAGCTCTAAGAGACCTAATGGAGCTTAAAATCAAAAGCAAGAAAGTCCGAGAAGTGGTCCAAATTATCGAACGTAGATATCCGGCGGTCTTCGTGTCTCGCCATTGTTTTGTTGTGAAAAATCTTTCTATAAAACAGAACCAAAAATGATTAGAGAAATCTAGCCGGTGACGAAATTTTGATTTGGGATAAATCCTTTTATAAGTATTTTAAAACATAAAAGTATTTTTATTTTTATTTTTAAAATAAAACATACATATTATAAATATTATAATATTAATTTTTATTAATATTATACATATAAATATTTAGGTAAAGAAAAAGAAAGAAAATAAAATATGAAAATATTTTTAAAACCACAGTGGGCCATTTGCAATTTTTTAAAGTGCAGTGGCTCAATAGTATTAAGAATTTGGCTGACTAGGTTGCCACATAGGAAATAATGATTTTTTAATATTTTTTGCAATGCCACATGTGCAATTTTTAACGTCCGTCCAAGAAATTGGACGGAATGGGCTGATTGAACATTTTTAAAAAGTACAATGGGCTAATTGAATATTTTAAAAGCACAGTGGCTAATTACTTAAAACACTATAACCACAGTGGTGAAAAAGTACTTTTTGCCGATTTTAAATTAATTAAGATGTTTTGATAGATTATTATTAATATATGAGTTTTCCATAATTCATGCTTGATTGAAGAAATTTTGATGAAAATTTTCATAATCTATACTTGTCCACATTAATTGTAAAATTACTAAATTAAATGGAAGGGAAATCAAAACTATAGTTAAGTTATAAAAATAGAAGAGATTGAATTACTTATTATGTTTATTGTTTAATGGACTCGAATTCCTAGATTGCTTCCTCATTATTAGTTTTCATATTTTATTTCTAATTCGTCTCAGATAAATATTAAGAATACATTAATTAAGTTTAATCTAATCTCTGTGGGTTGTACTTGTCAGTTCTTCAATTTGATGTTGTTCACTTGCACTACATAATTTTATCAGAAAGCTAGAGAAAAATGACTAGAGAAAATGACGATCAGTAAAACTCCTATTTAGTGAATACTCTATATAAGAAAACTCTACAATATTATAAAAAATTTGGTCCCAATTTCTTATAAATAAGAATAACCTCTAAATTGTAATATTTTATATACTTTTTAAGTCCCGTATTAAGAAACTATACCTCTATATAGTAATAATTTCATATATATATATATATATATATATATATATATATATAGAGAGACGATATTAATTTTAAAAGACTACATTTTTTATAAAAGACTACATTTCCTATAAAAGACCACATTTTCCTATAAAAGACTACATTTTTCTAGTTTGAAAATCTAAATAATTTATATTTTCTTTTAATTTTGTTATAAAATCTATATTTTTGTTAAAGTGGATATTTTTTTAATTTGAAAAATATTTTGTACCAATACCTCTATTTAGTAATAACCTCTCAATTAGAATACAAATAGTTTGGTCCCAAGTCTATTCCTAAATAGAGGTTTTACTGTATTAGAAGCTGATATCTTCATCTACGTAGTTTTCAATATCGCAGAAAAGATTCACTGTTCTTAGCAAGATATTTTAATCTTGATCTTATTTAATATCGTCAAAGTTACTATTCCAGTCATGAAGATTACCTTATCAAATATTGGGAACTCAGCTTTGAACATGGTGCATACTGTATCCTGAATTTCTTCATTAGTTCCGGGTTCTTGCCAACCAAATTGGTTGCAAGGAAATGCCAAAATTTCAAAACCTGCCAAACAATCGAGGACATGAGGTTATGACCTTTGACCTATAGGAAATAGAATACTCTTGAACAGGAATTTTTAACGGACCTTGGTCTTTGTATCTTTCATACAATACGTTTAATTCTTTGTAGTTCGATTGTGTAAAACCACTGCAAACAGTGAGCATAAAATATGGAGTAAACATTACATGTAATTTAAACATGCAGCTCCCACTACTGCAATATTATAAGCTCCAAGAAGTCACAACATAAGAAACACAAGACCGTGATTCAAACATTAATAAAAAGGCTAGCTTCTACATAAGTTTCACTCTACCTGATAATTCCCATAAAGGACATTCACTTTGAAAGGTGGCTTCAGCAAGGAACTATACCAGCTTTTAATTAGATTATACATGCAAAGTTTGGGTTATCATCATTCTAATAGCTTTTTTGCCCTAAAATTTTTCTTAGATGTATATTGTTCCAACATTTTCGTGCTACTCAAGGTCAAGAATATTTTATTTGGAATTTGTTATCACAATTATAATGGGGAAAAAAACCTAAATCTGCTGCCTCTGTTGCAATGCATAACTTTGAAAGGATAACAAGCTGTTATGTGGATGATACTGGTATATTGACATAATTAATATTCAAATTTCAGTATGTTAAAGATCTAGTGATATCTATTATCTCTTAAAGAACCTTTATACAAATTTCACACTAAATCGGTTGGTTTCTTGAAGCTCCTTACGATCTTTAAGAATGACATAATGTTCAGATCCTAAAGATTTAGAAGGAGGCATAAAAGGATATCGGTGCATCAAGGGGAAAACACAAAAGAAAGCTTGGGTTATTTTTTTTTGAAGAGATGCCATTTCAGATTTCCAGAACTTTCAGGTTGATTTTTTTTCTTTTACTTAAGCTGTGGTTCCAGTGGATACTTTTGGACCTTGAAAAATTGCCTGGTAATTCAAGTATCCTTACAACGCTTTCAACTACATACATCATTCCATTTTCTACTGTTTAGTTTAAACAAAAAACAAATTAATTATTTTCAAGTCTAAGTTCTTAGAGGACAATTCGGGCCTAAAAATTCTTAGAAGACTTTTAAACTTGCACCTCTTTCCTATTCTTTCTGTCTTGTACACCAGTCACAATCTTTTCTTATGTATCATAATTGTTAGAATATTGTTTAAAATCCAATAATGCATGATTGGTTTTCTAAAGGAGGGGAAGATTGTTGGGTCCTCGCACATAAATCAAGGAAAAGAAAACATGGTGTACATGTTTGTGTTTCCCTGAAATTAAGGAAGAAAACATGGTACAAGGATTAGGAAAAGAAGCAGTCATGTTTTTTTATTTTATTTTTGTTAGTGGGTTAGGTAGGAAGAGAATGGTGGAAATTGTGAAGAGGTTTTCAGCCTATATATATTTCTCCAATGCTGTTAACTGGTGATACACCAATCCGGTAAATGGATAAGAGGTATCCAAAGAGTTAAAGAGTTTTGTGGGTGGAAATTCTCTTGAAAAAATTATCTTTCTTGTGAATGTGAGAAAAGTTTTAAGAGTGTGAATGACTGTAATATCATTCACACAGTAAATTTTCTCTGGTTGTCTTTGGCAACGAAAGTGGTTATTTCTTCGTTTTTTGAAGTTTCTACTATAATTCTCGTGTTGATTGTGATCTAAATTCTTAATATGTATATGCAAAAAACCTATTCACACCCTTTACGGTAAATTTTAATTCTTGCAATTAATTATTATACTACTAGCTTGACTTTGTCGCAAATGATATAATTTTATTCTTACAACTGGCTTTGTTTTGCCACCAATAATATATATAATTTTATTCTTATAATTGACTTGGCTTAGCCACAGATTATATTCTTTAACTCCTAAATTTTATTCATGTTTTGTCGTACATTTTTAAATTTTGTTATTTACATATAGTACTGCCTATCCATGTTACAAGATTTGGTGGGAACCTTTTTACCATTTATTAATTTGTAGGAATAATTTGTCTACGCGAAATACAGCGTGCGGGGTGAAGATCCATTTATAAATTTGTACATATATTTTTTTTACAGTCATACTTGAATATATATTAGTGATTACATACCTTTTGACCAAACTGATATGCTAATATTATAAATATTTATATATTTATGTTGTTGCATTTTATCACCACTTGAGGTGGTGGCTTAGTTTATCTTCTTCATATCATGCATGCAATTATTTATTACCTATTTTAATAAATAATGAAAATTATTATGTTTTAACCCAGAATAAATGGAAAACTTGACAAAAATAGAATTTTCAATTTTAAAAATATCCGGAGATACTTATTTAGCTTGGGCACTTAATGAAGAGTTAGAAAAGACAATTGAAACAGGAAACACAACAACTACGACACAAAATGCAAAGCCATAATTTTTATTCGTCATCACATTAATGAAGGACTAAAATTGAATATTTAACAGTCAAAGATCCTTTGACCTTATGGACACAACTAAAGGAAATATTCGACCACCAAAAATTGGTTGTTCTCCCTGATGTCAAATTTGAATGGCTTAATTTGATGCTACAATATTATAGATCAATTATGGAGTATAGTTCCAATATCTATAGGATAGCCTATACTTTCGCTTTGTGTGGGGATCCAATTTCTGAAACCCAAATGTTAGAAAAGACGCTCTTAACTTTTCATTCCACCAACATGATTCTATGACAACAATATAGACAGAGTAAGTTCAAAATTCAGTGACTTATTTTCTATCCTCCTTGTTTCAAAAAAGAATAATGAATTGTTGTTCAAAAACCATCAACGACTACGGCCAACAGGTTCTGCCCCATTGCCAAATATTAATAGCATATCATTCCAGCAGAATAAACGTGACAATAGATGACAATATAATAAGAAATCTTAGGGACAAAAAAATAAACAAGGTCATCATACCAACAAATTACAAAACTGTGACAATTTAGGCCGAGTAAAAATAAAGAAAATGCAGCACAGATAAAGAACAAACTAAATATTTATTTCGGGTGTGGGACGAAAGGGCGTTGGTTGTGTACCAGTCGTACTCCAAAGCATCTAGTTAATTTATACCAGGAGTCTTAAAAGACAAAAAGAAATTGTGATAGAAATAAACTTTGTTAATCAACAATTGAATATTGTTGATGTTCCAACAATGAGAAAAAGATTGGTGAACTGAACCTTCTGAAACTATCTTTTGGGATATCGATTAGTTTCTTTATTTTTACTCGGCCTAAATTGTTGCGGCTTTGGAATTTGTTATTAAGATGACCTCGTTTATTTTTTTGTCCCCAAGACTTCTTATTATATTGTCATCTATTGTCACGCTTATCCTGCTAGAATGACGTGTTGTTAATGTCTCGCAATGGGGCAGAACTCGTTGGCCGTACTTGATGGTTTTTCAACAACAATTCATTATTCTTTGAACTTATTCTGTCTATATTATTGTGACAGAATCATGTTGGTGAGATGAGAAGTTAAGAGCGTCTTTTCTAACATTTGGTTTCAGAAATTGGATCCCCACACAAAGACAAAGTAGAGTTTATTCTATAAACATTGGAACTATACTCCGTAATTGATTTATAATCTTGTAGTCTTAAAATAAGCCACTCAAATTTGGCATTAGGGAGAACAACCAATTTTTGGTGGTCAAATCTTTCTTTTAGTTGTGTCCATAAGGTCAAAGAATCTTTGACTGTTAAATACTCAATTTTTAATCCTTCAACAATGTGATGACGAATAAAAATTATGACTTTTGCATTTTGTATCGTAGTTGTATTTCTTGATTCAATGGTCTTTTCTAACTCGTATGCACTAATGTGTAATTCTGCATCAAGTGCCCAAGCCAAATAGTTGTCTTCAGAGATTTTCAAAATTGAAAATTCTATTTTTGTAAGTTTGTCATCTATTATGGATTAAACCATAATAATTTTTATTATTTATTAAAATAGGTAATAAATAATTGCGATATGGAGAAGATAAACCAAGCCACCACCTCAAGTGGTGATAAAATGCAACATAAATATATAAATATTTATAATATTAGCATATCACTTTAGTCAAAAGGTATGCAATCACTAGTGTATATATAAGTGACTATACAAAAAAATATATATGTACAAAATTGCAAATAGATCTTCACCCGACATGTGGTAGTCCGCATAGACAAATTATTCTCACAAGTTAATAAATGGTAAAAAGGCTCTCACCAAGTCTTGTAACAAGGATAGGTGGTACCATAAGTAAATAACAAAATTTAAAGTTGAACAACAAAATGTGAATATAATTTAGGAGTTAAAGAATATAATTGGCGGCTAAGCCAAGCCAGTTGTAACAGCAAAGCCAAACCAGTTATAAGAATAAAATTATATCATCAGCGGAAAAGCCAAACCAGTAGTATAATAATTAATTGCAAGAATTTAAATTTACCGTATCAGTTGGTTAGAGTTTAGTAATATTTTAGATGAATACTCTAGTTCAATTTCAATAATGGGAGAGAAAAAGAAATAAGAGAAATAGAATTATCAGAGATCAAAAGCTATATATGCTTCCTTAATAAGATGCCTCATATTGGCAAATAACAGGCACACAATGTTCGAAAAATTTCCGTGTGCCGGTACGCATAAATGGAAATTATAAATTAAAGGAAGCATATATAGCTTTTGATATTTGATAATTCTATTTCTCTTACTTCTTTTTCTTTCCCGATATTGAAACTGAACTATTGTTCATCTAAATTTCAACAACAGTTTGCCACTTTTCCTAATTCGTGTACCATGTTTTCTTCTTTAATTTCATGATGGGAAAAAACTTTTCAGAAAACATGTACACCATGTTCTCTTTTCCTTGATTTATGGGCGAGGACCCAACAATCTCCCCCTCCTTTAGAAAACCAATTATGCATTATTCGATTTTAACCAATATTCTAACAAACTCCATCTTGGTTAAAATAATTCTGCTATCAAGTCTTCACCAATTGTCACCAAAGTTGATTGTGATCTAAATTCTCAATTTTCTATTTCTCTATATCATGAGACGTTTATTCACAACAATTGGTATCAAGACCTTGGCTCTCTAAGAAAAATGTCTGACATGAAAATCGACATAAAGAAATTCAATGGGAGAATCAACTTTGGCTTGTGGCAAATTAAAGTCAAAGACGTGATGATTCAATCTAAGCTACACAAGGCGTTGAAAGTGCGCTTGACCCCTGTTTCAAGCAGACAAGATGGGCAACCGACCCGTGATTCTAAGAAATAAGATTCTGCATCCAGAATGAGAGATGAAGATTGGGAATTACTCTTTAATTTTGGAAGCTGCTAGCATGATTCGCTAGTCTTTGGCCAAAAATATTCTTGCTAACGTGCAAGGAATTTCAAAAGTCAAGGAGCATTAGGAGAAGCTTAAAGAAATGTATCAAGCAAAAGGCGTCTCCAATCGGGTATATCTCAAGGAGCAGTTTCATAGTTTGCGTATAAATGAAGGCACATCCATTTCTGATCATCTAAGTGTTTTAAATGGTATCGTCTCTGAACTGGAATCCATTGGAGTAAAAATGGAATATGAGGATATAACATTAAGGCTCATCTGGTCTCTTTCAAATTCTTACAAACACATAAAACATACTGGGTACCTAAAAAAAAATTGTCTGAAAGGTGGAGCTAATTCCGAAAATAGCTCCAAGTCAAGATTTGACAGTGAAGTCAACATTGTGTCTACCTATAATGACGGAGACGATCCTGATCTTTACTGAAAGAGTATGAACAACCTCATGGCATGCCGCTAGTATCCAAAGATTCCATGGAAGATGTGTTATCACTAGCGGGTTTTTTGCGCACGAGCATTGGTTGGCATTAATGCAAGGTGTGTGGTGATCTTGATGTCGATGGCTAATCGACTTCCTAGAAAGCCAACGTGGAAGTAGCACCATAATTTTTCAGCCAGTTTGCTCGACATGAAAAATCTTAGAATGATTGATTCTTAGTGTATGTGTACTCTTTAGGGTGGAGTATGGTGATAGCAGAAGTTATGATTATTATTTTTTTAACCAATGTGGAGGTTATGCAAGTTATGATCAAATAATACATGATTGATTTATTAAAGGAGGGGAGATTGTTAGGTCCTCACCCATAAATCAAGGAAAAGAAAACAAGGTGTACATATTTTCTGCAAAGTGTTTCCCCACCATGAAATTAAGGAAGAAAACATGGTAAAAGAATTAGGAAAAGAGACAAACATATTTTATGTTTTTGTTTTTGTTAGTGGGTTAGGTAGGAATTGTTTGTTTTTTGTTAGTGGGTTAGGTAGGAAGAGAATGGTGGAAAACGTGAAGATGTTTTCAGCCTATATATATTTTCTAACTCTTTGGATAAGATGTATCCAAAGAGTTAGAGAGATTTGTGTGGGAAAATTCTCTTAAAAGCATCATATTTTTTGTGAGTGTGAGAAAAGTTCTGATAGTGTGAGCGACTGTAATATCATTCACATAGTAAATTTTCTATAGTAGTCTTTGGTAACAAAAGTGGTTTTTTCTCCGTTTTAGGAGTTTCCACTATAATTCTTGTGTTGTGTGATTGTGATTTAAATTATCAATATATATAGGCAAAAAACCTCTTCACACCCTTCTCTTCATACTTAACCCACTAACAAAGAACAAACAATTCCTACCTAACCAACTAACAAAAACAAACAAAAAGCATGTTTGCCTCTTTTCCTAATTCTTGTACCATATTTTCTTCCTAAATTTCATGGTGGTAAATACATTGTAGAAAATGTTTTCTTTTCCTTGATTTATGGGTGAGGACCACACAATCTCCCATTCCATTAGAAAACCAATAATGCATTATTTGATTTTAACCAATATTCTAAATAACTTCACCTTGGTTAAAATAAAATAATCATCATAGCTTCTGTTATCACCGTCTTCACCAACAGTCACCAAAGTTGATTGTGATCTAAATTCTCAATTTTCTATGTCTCTATTTCTCTATATCTTCATACGTTTATTCACAACAATTGGTATCAAGAGCTTGGTTTTCTAAGAAAAAATGTCTGGCATGAAAATCAATTAAGAGAAATTCGATGGGAGAATCAACTTTGGCTTGTGGCAAATTTAAGTCAGAGAAATGATTATTCAATCTTAGTTACACAAGGCGTTGAAAGGGCACCCGACCCTTGTTTCTAGCAAAAAGGATGGGCAACCGACCCCTGATTCTAGCAAACAAGATTAATTATGCATCCGGTATAAGCGATGAAGATTGGAAAGAATTCGATTTGAAAGCTGCTAGCATGATTCTAGTCTTTAGCCAAAAATATTCTTGCTAATGTGAAAGGAATTTCAAAATCTAATGAGCTTTGGGAGAAGCTTGAAGAAATGTATCAAACAAAAGGCGTCTCCAATCGGGTATATCTCAAGGGGCAGTTTCATTGTTTGCATATGAATGAAGGCACATCCATTTTTGACCATCTGAGTTTGTTAAATAGTATAGTCTCTGAACTGGAATCCATTGGAGTAAAGATGGATGATGTGGATATAGCGTTGAGGCTCATATGTCTTCTTAAATTTTAACGAACACATGAAGCCCATTTTGATTCATGGGAAAGAGAAAATTGTGTTCTATGAAGTTACCGGTAAACTTTTCTCTGAAGAGAAGAGGTTGAGGGGTGGATATAATGTTTCACCTGAAAACTCAGCTTTGATGGTAGCTGGAAATTGGAAGAAGAATAACTTCATGAATAAGATATCGATTTTCTAGAGGTATGAACAATCTGGGCACCTAAAAAACTGTCCGAAAGGTGGAGCTAATTCGTCAAATAGCTCCAAGTCAGTGAAGTCAACATTGTGTCTACATATAGTGCAGGAGACGATCCTGATCTTTATTGAAAGAGTATGAATCATCCTCATGGCATACCGCTAGTATCCAAAGTTACCATGAAAAAATGTGTTACCTCTAGCTGGTTTTTCGTACACGCGCATTGGTTGACATTGATGCAAGGTGTGTGGTGATCTTGATGTCGATGGCTGATGACCTTCCTAGAAAGCTAACGTGAAGTAGAACCATAATTTTTAGAAAGTTTGTTCGACATGAAAAATTTTAAATTTATTGATTTGGAGTGTATGTGTACTCTTTAGGTGGAGTATGATAATTCTCTATACCGAGAATTATGATTGTTGGTGTAGACGGTGATAACAGAATTATGGTGATTATTTTATTTTAACCAAGGTAGAGTTTGTTAGAATATTGGTTAAAATCAAATAATTGTTAGAATATTGGTTAAAATCAAATAATGCATGATTGGTTTTCTAAAGGAGGGAGAGATTGTTGGGTCCTCACCCATAAATCAAGGGGAAAAAAATATGGTGTCCATGTTTTCTACAAAGTGTTTCCCCACCATGAAATTAAGGAGGAAAACATGGTACAAGAATTAAGGAAAAGAGGCATACATGTTTTTTGTTTGTTTTTGTTAGTGGCTTAGGTAGGAATTGTTTGTTTTTTGTTAGTGGTTTAGGTAGGAAGAGAAGTATGGAAAACGTGAAGAGGTTTTCTGCCTATACATATTTCTCTAATTTTGTTAACTGATGATACACAAATCCAAAGATAAAAGGATAAGAGGTATTGAAAGACTTAAAAGAGTTTTTTTTTTTTTTTTTTGGGGAAATTCTAGTGCCTGTAATATCATTCACATAGTAAATTTTCTCTAGTTGTCTTTGACAACGAAAGTGATTTTTTTCTCCATTTTTTGGAGTTTCCACTATAATTCTTGTGTTGTGTGATTGTGATCTAAATTCTCAATATATATGCAAAAAACCTCGTCACGTTTTCCACCATTATCTTTCTACCTAACCCACTAACAAAATACAAACAATTTTTACCTAACCTACTAACAAAAACATATTTGCAACTTTTCCTAATTCTTTTACCATGATTTCTCTCTTAATTTAATGGGTGGGAAAAACTTTGCAGAAAACATGTACATCATGTTTTCTTTTCCTTGATTTATGGGTGAGGACCCAACAATCTACCCCTCATTCAGAAAACCAATCATGCATTATTTGATTTTAACCAATATTCTAACAAACTGCACGTTGTTTAAAATAAAATAATCACCATAGCTTCTGCTATCACCGTCTTCACCAACAGTCACCAAAGTTGATTGTGATCTAAATTCTCAATTTTCTATTTCTCTATATCGTGAGACATTTATTCACAACAATTGGTATCAAGAGCTTGGTTCTCTAAGAAAAATGCTTGGCATGAAAATCAGCATAGAGAAATTCGATCGGAGAATCAACTTTGGCGTGTGACAAATTCAAGTCAAAGATGTGATGATTCAATCTAAGTTACACAAGGCGTTGAAGAGGCACCCACCCCTGTTTCTAGCAAACAAGATGGGCAACCAACTCCTGATTCTAGCAAACAAGATATTGCATCCGGTATGAGCGATGAATATTGGAAAGAATTGATTTGAAAGCTGCTACCTTGATTCACTTGTCTTTGGCCAAAAATATTCTTGCTAATTTGCAAGGAAACCAATGAGCTTTTAGAGAAGCTTGAAGAAATTTATCAAGCAAAAGGTGTCTCCAATCAGGTATATCTTAAGGAGCAATTTCATAGTTTGTATATGAATGTGGGAACATTCATTTCTGACTATCTGAGTGTCTTAAATGGTATCGTCTCTGAACTGGAATCCATTGGAGTAAAGATGGATGATGTGGATATAGCGTTGAGGCTCATCTGGTCTCTTCTAAATTCTTACGAAAACACGAAGCCCATTTTGATTCATGGGAAGGAAAAAATTGTGTTCTATGAAGTTACCGATATACATTTCTTTGAAGAGAAGAGGTTGAGTGGTGGATATATTGTTTCACCTGAAACCTCAGCTTTGACGGTAGCTGGAAATTGGATGAAAAATAACTCTATGAAGAAAAAATCGATTTATTGGAGGTGTGGACAATCTGGGCACCTAAAAAGAAAATGTCCGAAAGGTGGAGCTAATTCGACAAATAGGTCCAAGTCAAAGATCTGACAGTGAAGTCAACATTGTGTCTACCTATAGTGAGAGATACGATCCTGATCTTTTTTGAAAGAGTATGAACATCCTCATAGCATGCCGCTAGTATCTAAAGCTGCTATGAAAGAAGATGTGTTATCACTAACGGTTTTTGCACACAAGCATTGGTTGGCATTGATGCAAGGTGTGTGGTGATTTCGATGGCAGATGAACTTCCTAGAAAGCCAACGTGGAAGTAGCACCAAAAATTTTCAGCAAGTTTGTTCGACATGAAAAATCTTAGAATGATTGATTCTGAGTGTATGTGTACTCTTTAATGGTGGAGTATGATAATTCTCTATACCGAGAATTTTGACTGTTGGTGAAGACGGTGATAAAAGAAGCTAGGGTGATTATTTTATTTTAATCCAGGTGAAGTTTTTTAGAATATTGGTTAAAATCAAATAATACATGATTGGTTTTCTAAAGGAGGGGGAGATTGTTGAGTCCTCACCCATAAATTAAGGAAAAGAAAACATGATGTACATGTTTTCTACAAAGTGTTTCCTCATCATGAAATTAAGAAAGAATGGTACAAGAATTAGGAAAAGAGATCGACTTTTTGTTTGTTTTTGTTAGTGGGTTAGGTACGAATTGTTTGTTTTTTGTTAGTAGATTAGGTAGGAAGAGAAGGATGAAAAACGTGAAAAGGTTTTCTGCCTATATATATTTCTCCAATGTTGTTACCTGATGATACACCAATTCAAAGTTAGAAGGATAAGAGGTATCTAAGGGTTTGAGAGTTTTGTGTGGGGAAATTTTCTTGAAAATATTTATCTTTCTTGCGAATGTGAAAAAGTTAAGAGTAAATTTTCTTTGATTGTCTTTGACAACGAAAATAGTTTTTTCTCCGTTTTTTAGAGTTTTCACTATCATTATTGTGTGATTGTGATCTAATTTCTCAATTTTCTATTTTTTTATACCGTGAAACATTTATTCACAACAATAATGAATGCTTCCTGGCCAAGCATCGAAACAAAGAAAACTATCCATTCTGAAATTCCATTATTCCACATGGTTAACTAAAAGTTAAAGGTTATTAGGCATCTAGCCTTGTCAATGTCTTAGTGGATTTTAGAAATTTAAGATGAAAACAGAAGTTTAAAGTCAATACTACTTCAAGGCCACTATTCATGCTTCACCGTAATAATGAAAATTGAAAAGATAATTACTTTAATAGTTTATAGTTACTGTCTTACTGATAAGATTCTTCAGCAAGATCAATATTGTTTTAGCCATTACTAAGTCTTATTTTACTTAACTCACAATAACATAGCACAAGCATTTTGAGATGGAATCCCAAAAATGTTAATTTTCTCTATTTTTCTATTAATATTTATACCCTGTTGCTTTACATCCAATTATTATAATAAGTGACAGGTTGTCAGATCCTCATCCACCAATGTTGACAACTATTAGATTCAATAAACAGATGGATAGCAACATTAAATATGTACAGGTAAGTTGAAATAATTATAGAGGTTGTTCGGCAGTGACTTATCATTTGTCATTATATTGTCTGTTTCTACTTATAAGTTGATTTTTAAGTCAAAAAAAAGCAAGTATTTGTAATAAGTCATTTAAAATAAGTTAGTTTGACCAAATATAATGTATATTTTATCCTCTTCTATTTTTACCCTCTTTTTATTAATGTCATTTTTAGTAATCTTTACATTTGATTTTAACGTATTAGTCATTATGAGCCGAACACCTTCATAACTTGTTTTAACTTAATTTCTGACTTATAAATTAAATTGAAACGTTTTTACGTATAAATTACAACTTATAATAATTTATAAATCAACTTATAATTTAACTTTAAATCATTTTAAAATAAGTCGTCGAATGGGCTCTAATTCTCTTCCTTTCAACTAATCTCAATAAATTAGGAGATTTTATAAATTAATTGTGCATGTGTTTGTGTGCCACTGTGAGTGTGTGCGTCCATTATATGTATGCAAATCGATGATAAAAACAATATAGATGAGATATTATTCCAAAAGGTCCAAGAAGAAATAAATCAAGTCAATTACCATTTTGAAGCAACATTTACAATTAGAAGAACTTTCCCCTTGTAATTGCCCAGAGGTACATCATTTCCTCGAATATCCTGCACCTCAATTCAATTGAACCAAAAACTTGAAAAATTTACAGAAAACGAATGTTTAAACTCAATCCCTACTAGGACCAAATTGAGAAAACCATACATCTAAATGAGACATTAAACTAAAAGCAGAAAGGAATCAGACCCAAAATATGGGAATAATTTTAAATTTTCTTGCTCCTTGATTTTGTAATCTAATTAAGAAAAGCCTAATAAACTCAGAACCAGAAATTAAACTCAAATTTAACATCAACAGTTTCATGACTATTTGGTTACCAAATTACCAATGAAACATCACTCGAAACAGGAGCAACATATAGCATAAGAAAAGATTAGACAAAATAAAAAATTCCAACTTCTTTTAATAGTAAATATTAGAATCAAGAAGATTATTCTATTTTCTTTCTTTTTGTGTGTGTTTTCCTTTTGAAATGGAAGGCTATTTGGGGTTTGGGGGCACTAATCAAGATATCTAAGAACATTGGCACCAAAAAAAGAAGTAGCTGAGATTAACAGTAAAAGAAACAAGAAAAAAAGAGGGGTTAGTGAGCTAAGAATAGACAAAAACTGGAGGCAATAGAATCAAAATTAATAAAAATTATGTGAGGTGATGATACGAAACAGTACCTTAACAGTGAAATCATAAACTGATCTGGGGGTTTCTTCAGCCATATTTTGAGTAGAAGAAGAAAGGGATGAAGGGTATCTGTAAATAAAGAAGAAGGCAAGAACCAGAAAGAGGAGAGATGCCCAGTTGGTGAATTTCAACAAAGGCATACTCTCTTTTATGCAGCATTCTAATTAAACCCCCATGCCATATGCGTGTAGTCAATCTTGCAACATTTTTGGGGAAATAAATTCACTAGTAGAACTATTTTGACTGTTACAATTTAAAACGGGAAACGATATATATTGCAACTTTATATGTCAGAGTTTTTATTACAAGTTATATGGATAAATTTAATTGATAATACTTTTATAATATATTTAATACACTTAATTTTTTTTGTAATCATATCAAATCAAATATATTAATATATGTCATAATTGTTATTCGATTGAAATCTTTGACAATATATAACAGAACTCATTTAAAATTTAAAAACATACGAAGCCGTCTACAATATTATTGTACATAAATCAAAAATAATAGTTTAATGAGTAAGGTCACATATTTTAGAATAAATTCTTAAAAAAACTTCAAAACAATTTATTAAAAAATAATTGTGTAACACAGTATTATGTGTTTATGAAAAGAGAGTGCATTTTTTAAATTTAGAACTTGCAAAAAGTAATGTAAAATCTTGTGACCATATAAACTCGATCATTTATATACCTATATATTTATTGATCTGGATCTTATTTCACCTTTTATCTAGCTTCATCCGAGCTCACCTTTCTTTAGTGACAGATCATGACGGTTCGGTCATACAACCGTTGTCTATACTTTTTAATGACGCTATATATGTTGTCCGTCGCTAAAAGTATAGACGACAGTTATATATAAACAAAACCGTCGTCGAAATCGTCGCTAAAGGAGAGTGATTTCGGGTGAGTTTGATAAAAGGAAATTTTAAGATCCGGATTGATTCTATTATTCAAAAATAGTATCATTTGTAAAAAATTTAAAATTAAGGATATTCGTTTGCTCTATTTTTATCGTGAAAATTAATAAATTATTATTTTAATAATAACGACATAATAATGAAATTATCATTAAAGAATGTCCAAGTACATTTTTACACAAATTAAGAAAAATAAAATTAAAAAAAGAGAGCAAAAAATTTCAATTTTATCCTTAGTGATCCTACAAAACTATATAAAATAATGAGTTTTCTTTTTTTTATATAGAAACTCATTAAATAACATAGGAAATACTTTCCTTTAATTTATATAGTTATTATTATTATTTTTTAATAATAAAAAAAATTATATTTTATTCTATCCTTTTAATGACGGATGGAGTATCTACGAAGTAATTTTTCTTACGAATAAAACTCGGCTCCTAAAGTAGATATGGAAAGTCTAAAGTAATTTTTCATGTGTTGAGTATTTCTGGAACACATATGTAGACTTTTGACCGCAGGGTTATATAGTTGTACTTGTATACATATTTCTCTAGAGAGGGAGCCTTTAAAATAATAATAATAATAATAATAATAATAATAATAATACTAATAACAGATATGTACACATTTTGAGAATTGATTTCACCCAAAAAAAAATTATAATTTCACAAAATCTTTTCTATATAAATAGTAGATGAGTTTGACACTTATGAGAGAGAGATTGTGAAAATATCATTTTCTTACATTTTACTTCAACTCCGTATCAATACATAATTATTTATCGTAGAATAATTGTTAATAATAATTCAGAATCCAAATTAACTTTATATTAAAGGTATTAATTTTTAATATTAACTATTATTCTCAACAACTCAATATAAAAACAGAAAAGTGTGATTTCAAATATAATAGTTAGAATAATGTTTATAAACATTAAGTTCGATCAGAATAGATAGTTTAAATTAGCTTAACTCATGACAGATTGATAAAATATACAAATTTCACTTGTAGGTCCAAATAAATATTAATTAGTTCATCCCCCATCCTATTTTATATAATATTTTTTCTGAATGTTTCAAAATGATGATAAGGTTGCACAATAAATATTTAGTGAAATAATAATGTGAATTATTTTTTAACTTTCTATTAGATGCAGCTAAGTGGATCAAGACAATGGATTCACACAAATATTATACAGAATAGTTTATTAATATGGGTTTTCTCCTTGGTTTCATCAATAAATTTGTTCTATAAAATATCTTACAACATGCCTAAGTGGCTAAGTGGGTAGTGGCTGGTGGGTGGTGGGTGAGGGGTGGTGCGTGGCCACGTGGGGGGTGGTGGGGGGTGGAGGGGAGGGGGATTAAATTCCTCTAATGTCCAAGAAAAAAACATGGATGTTCTGAAAATATATATTTACGTAGAATTTATCGTCAATTATGTCTTAGTCGTCTGATGGTTAAGACTTTAGACTGACCCTAAAATTATTAAGTTCCATTTTCGATTTTGTTTATTTTATTTTATTTTTGTTGTGAAAATGACTTATTTTACCTTGTTTGACTGCAAATGAGATGGAAAAGATCACCATCTTCTCTATTTGAATTAATTAAATAATTTTTTTTTTAGTTTACTTTGTCTTTTTTTTTAGTATAAGCCGCATTATAATAAATAAATAATTTTTGCCAAATCTATAATTGTTTCTAAGAGAAAATAATTTGACGAAATAGAATTGAAAGAGAGCAATATTGCCAAATTTGAGAGCTTATATAATTAGAGATGAATAAGAAATATATATGAAAAAGTAATTGAATTAATTGTGAAAAATAAATTATTTTGCTAAAAAGAGATGAAAAAAGAATATATATAAAAAATATATATATATAAAACTTATTGTTGAGAGATATAGACTGGCGGATCCAAGCATGGGCGGGGGCACCTGCCCCCACTGGATTTTCATGGACCAGGGAAGCACTTAAGTTAGAAAATACTAGGAAATCAAGCACTGAAGTTAATAAAAATTTATTTGAAGAGCTTAAAAAACTAATTCTATTAATCTTACATTCTTGCTACTATTATTTATTTAATATAGTCTTACAAGTCTCACATTCCCACTACCTTGGTCAAATTTATTTAATATTGTCTAAATTCAATGGAGCAAAAACTGATTTAGTCTCTCCTTTTCCATTCAAAAACTGCGGATTACGGAATATCCCAATTTCAAAAATTGCAGATTATTTAACAGTTGTTTTAGGAATTTTTGTAATTATTTATGAAGAGAACTCCATCAAATAAAAATTATTCGAGTATGTATTCTATTCTATTTTTACTTTCTTTAAATTTTGTAATTTATTTTGTAATGTTACTTGTTACTTGTTACTTGTTAGTGGTTTAATTGAGATTGTTTATTATTGTTGCTAATTACACTTGACTATTCATATTATTTATTGGTTTTGTTTTGAAGTTGAATTAATTTTTAAATATTTATTGATTGTTAGGCACTAAACGTACAAAATTTGAATTTATTCCTGAAAATGTTCAAGCCGAATGGACTAGTGACGAACCTGTCACTGCTAATATTTATCAAGAAACTCACTCGCAAATTGTTAACAGTTAACCTCCAAACCCAAACCCAAACCCATACACCGGTATCTCCTTCCTTTAATTAATATTGAGAGGGATCTCGGTAAAAGACAACCAATAAGTTCTTATCCCGCTAGTAAAAGAGAGAATCTTAGAAGAAGTTATTTACTCAGGAGTCCGACTTAATTAATACTTTATAAAGAGAGAATATAATTATAAAATTATTTAATTTTGTAATTATTTTATTAAAATTTTACTCTTCAAAAGAAAAATAATTTAAATTTACCTTCACTAAATTGCGAAGCTGGATCCGCCCCTCGATATAATTTGGACAGCCTTTCCGAAAATAACTTACATTCCTTATTTACTTTTTGTTAATATGTTCTCGATAGTGATCCAACTTAATGGATAGAACAGTTGAAGAAAAGAAGCCTTCTATTAACTGTTGCAATATTTGCACTTAAAATGAAATGATTGTTGGATATTTTTATTATCTGAAAAATATATGATAAATATATTATATATTATTTATGTAGTTAACAAATAAATTAGTTTAGTTGAATAACAGAATGGTGTCCTTATGGTAAGGACGTCAAAGTCATGATAATAACATTCTTATAATATGGTTTTTAATTAATTATAAAAAAAAGATAAAGATAAAAAAAGAAAAGAAAAGAGAAGTCCAACGGAGGGGTGTTTGAAAACTTATAAATAGGTTGCCAATTTAACCCAAAAATCACATCAACAACTTCAAATAAATTCTTCTCTCATTCTAAATCCTTTTCAGGTTCATAAGAAATTTATTATTCCAAATAATTTTCTTGTTATAATTTTTCTTCTTTCTTATTTATTGTTTGTATTAGTTTTATTTCTACACAACAAATTTTAGTACAAAATAAAATTTGGGTCTATCTTATCTTGGAAGACTAATTCGTAGTAACTCTGTGTAGCAAAAGTAAAAGACAAATATAGTTTTAAGGAAAGAGTGGTCACCATTCGATTCAGGTAGTATTATTGTTATTCTATATCATCTTACAAAGCGAGTTACAACAATCTTAAAACTATATTACCATAGAGGACATCAATGCAAAAAATTAACAAACTCGATAAATTTGATGGATTATTCTTCAGATGTTGGAAAAGCAAAATGTATTTTTGCTTAACGACATTAAAAATCTCTCGTGTTAAATGAAGAGAAAATGGAAGAAAAGGAAAATAAGACACCGACATAAATGAAAAGTTGAATAAAATGGGAACAAGATGACTTCATGTGTACGTAAAGGATACATTCTAAATGCGCTATCCAATTCATTGTACAATGTTTATGAAGCCAAATTCATGAAAAAGACGACAAGAGAATTATGGGAGGATCTCGACAACAAATACAAAATCGAGGACGCTCGAAATAATTTTTTTTAATTAAGTTCATTATTTGATTATCAAATGATAGATAACAAATCTGTTATGCTACAAGTACATAAACATCAAATTATTATGAATCAAATTGTGTCAGAAGGCCATAGCCTTGACGAAGGGTTTCAAGTGTTGATAATCATTTCAAAGTTACCATATTCGTGAAAAGATTGTCGAAAGGAATTGAAACAAAAGAAAGATGCAATGACTATGCAAGAACTTATTAAATTTCTCCAAGTTGAAGAAAATTTTTGAAACTTGGATAAATTGGAAATAGAAAATAAAAGTGCTAAAACTCTTATCATAAAAAATGCATCTAAACCAAGGGGCAACAATAAAAAGCATGGCGGTCAAGATAACACTTCTAGAATAAAAAAATGAAAGGCACTTGTTAGAAGTGTGGTAAGCCGAGACACTTTATGTAAGACTCCAACTTTTATGAATAAAGATTTAATTTTCTCTAAATGTTATTTTGAATAATAAGGTGTGGATTCGATATAATGTTATAGTTGTGGGTAATATTTATAAATTTTGAAAAGTAATCAAGTTGTCATAAAATATTCATTTTATCAGGGAATATCTGTACGGCAGCACAATTATTGGTGGACCTCACAGCGGAATTACTATCGGATATAGAGAGCGCCAGAAATAACCTTTTTATAAAAATAACGGCAAAACTTTTTACCGTTAACTGTTGAAATACCCGGTAATAAAAGTACAGTAATACGCATGGTTGCACAGTAGCACACGGTATTGTACATTATCTCTGATTTTTGATGCTTACTTAAGAAGTCACTCAGTTTTATTCAATTATTACCACAGTAGTTACTGCATAGTATCTCATATTATTAATTCAATTATTGTCACAGTATCATCTGCACAATATTTTATATTATTAAATCAATAATTGAGACGACACAGTTATTCATATTATTATTTGCATTATTGACAATGTCTAGAAAGTTCTGTCGAGGAAAGGGATTAGGTCATCTAATTGCGTACCAATAAGGAGAAATCCTTATCGGAAAGCCCCCTCTTTTATGGGAATGATCTGGTTAATATTGTGAATTATAATATTAATGATGAATAAATGTTGAAAGATTAAAAATGTGTTTAGTCAAGTGATTTGTTATAAATATAGGGTTTTTTATGAAGTATTTGTTGTAAGTTTGGCTTATTACATGGACCCCCACTTACTCATTTTTTAAAATCACGGGTAGAAAGTTATCTCAGTTTTTGTTTTATTATTATTATAATAGTAATAAAACAGAAAACTTTTTATATAAAATAGAATACTTTTTATATTATATATAAAGTTATTCATTTTATTAGATTATAAATAGAATATATTATATTTTATATAAAATTTTCATTTTATTAGAATATTTTATTGCATAGTGTTGCACAGTAATGATCATAGTAAAAATCAGACGAATTCGATTCTGCGCCCGTGAATTTTCCTTCTGTTCACCCGTGATATTATTTAAATAGTGTCATGCCATTCTCCTATAAATAAGATGATTAGTTTAGAAATATAAATCACACCAGAATCAGAGAATTCTTCTTCTATAATATTGAGCGTATTTCTTTTGAGTTTAAGGAAATTTTGAGTGTAGAAAATAGTGCAAGTTTTCTTTAAGAATATCTTCACTATACCAGTCGGAATTACTCTCCTACTAAGGTAAGCGATATTATTTTTGTTCAATATTCGTAAGAAATATTATTTTCTTCCATACTCTATAGTATGAAAGTAATATTATTTCGTTTCATATTCCTAAATTTACACATTTTGTTAAGTATTGCTTCTATACTCCTTGAAATTTAGTAGAATATCCTTGAATTTTGCGCTTCATCTAGTATCGTTTCACTGAAATATTTTTCTGAACATTCTTGTTAAATTTTAATCTTTTCATGTCGGGGTACTATTCACGGCGTACTATTCATACATATTATACTATTCATACGATACTATTTATACATATGATACTATTCACGGGATACCATTCACGGGGTACTATTCACTCGGGTACTATTCACCCGGGGTACTATTCACGACAAAAATTGATTTCTTTTCTGTCCAAATTATTTTTGATACATGAATATTATTCTTGAATTTTACTCCACAAAGTAGTTATCATATTGACAATTTAGACATTCTTAAACTCTGGATAAATTGAATTATAAATTTTTAACATTTATCCTTAGTCTCACTTTATTAATTTCTTATATCATTGTCATCATCCTTATGCTTATATTGTGATAAAAGTCATCTTTAGCCCGTAGTGCATAAATTGACTGTTGATGAGTATGATTATGACCAGGAATTATGTATCGGTATAATCATGACCTGTAATGTTACAAATGATGTGGTAAAAGTCTTCATTGGCCCGTAGTGCATTAATGGATAGTTATTTGACATGATCATGACCACTGGTGATAATAACGAATATCATTGGCCCGTAGTGCATGGATAATTCGGTGATGTGGATTATTTATTGAATTGTGTTGCAGAGATAAAATATTGATGATGAACTTTTAAATCATAGAAGATAGTAGATATCATGCTCTACTTGACTCTTCTAATGGATTGTTTGTTCCGCTGCAGTTAAACTTGTTGTCTATTGTATTCTATCAGTTTTTATACTGTTGAAGACTAAGGATAATTTATTCTACATTATCTTAGTCATAATATTCTTTATTGGGCTAGTTGAGCTCACCCTTTTCTTTCATTGTTCTCTTCAAGAAATGAGAATATAGATGAGACTAGTCGGGGAATGGAGTGATGGTCCAAAATGGTGGCTATAATAGTCCTCACTATTCTATAAAATAGTATGATAATAATTTTAATGAGGACTTCATTTGAGTTTGGATATTGTCTAAAAGACAATATTCGTGTTAAAACTCCCAGCTTATGTTTTGTCGTATTCTGCACAATAATTAATAATTGTGTAAATTAAGTTTGTATTTGAATTTTGTACCATAAATTTGGCAACTCAAATTGGTTGTATGGACCTATTTTTGGGTCATCACACTTTAAGAAACAATGTATTTTATACTTGAAGCAAAGGCAACAAAAGAATGATCAAGCAAATATGATAGACAATGAAGATATTGCTACTATGATTATGGAGATTAACATGATTGGAAATGACATGAAATGGTGGATCGATTCTGGAGAAACCAATCATATTGCCAAGAATAAAGCAATATTTAAAGCATATAAAGGATAATTAAGAACTATTCATGGAAAATTCTTCAACTGCAAAAGTGATGGGCAAAGGCAAGGTGGTTCTCATGTTATCATCCGGAAAGACAATCACTTTTAATAATGTGCTTCATGTTCTATAAATTAAGAAAAATCTTGTATCTGTTAGTCTTTTAAACAAACATGACATAAAAGTCTTGTTTGACGCTAATTGTATTGTATTGTCCAAGGATGACATGTATGTCAGAAAATGATATGAAACTAATGGCATGTACAAACTAATTGTTGTTAATGAAAATTCTTCTTTTGTTTATATGGTTTCTACCTTTAATGTTTGACATGCTAGATTAGGACTTGTAAATTATAAAAGTATGCGTAGCATGAGTACTCTTAGTTTAATTCCAAAGATTAATTTTTCCGATTTAGAAAATTGTGTTATATGTGTTAAATCCAAAATTGCTAAGAAATCTTTTAAAAAGGTAGAAAGAAATTCCCAATTATTAGAATTAATTCATTCTGATGTTTGTGAATTTGAGGATATATTAACTAGGGGAGGTAAAATATATTTTATTACATTTATACATGATTGCTCTAGATACACTCAAGTTTATTTGTTAAGGACTAAAGATAAGGCTTTAGAAAAATTTAAAATCTACAAGGCTGAAGTTGAAAATCAATTAGATCGAAGAATTAAAATTCTTAGATCGGACAGAGGAGCGGAATACTTCTCTTATAATGATTTTTTGTGAGAATTATGGTATAATTCATCAAACTACATCCCCTTATAGTCCTCAACAAAATGGAGTGGCAGAACGAAAAAATAGGACACTTGAAAAAAAGATTAATACATTACTTCTTACTTCTGGTTTGCCTAAAAATTGATAGGGGGAAGCATTAATGACTGCTTGTTATATACTTCATCGTATACTCCATAAGAAAACTCATATTACACCTTATGAATTGTGAAAAAAGAGAAAATCCTCTCTTGACCATTTAAGGGTGTGGGGATGTAGGACATTAATAAGGTTAACAGATCCTAAAAGGCCTAAACTTGGAACTAAAGCAATCGAGTGTACTTTTATAAGTTATGAACAAAATAGCAAAGCCTATAAATTCTTGACCATGAAATCAACATATTCTATTAGCCAAAATATAATTTTGGAGTCTAGAGATGTTGAGTTCTTTGAGAATTCTTTTTTTATGAAAAGGTCAAGAGAAGACACTGATAAAGAGGATTAAGAAACAATTTATCATGAAACAAATGATGAAATGAAACTTACTACATATACTGAAGAAATACAACAAAGAAGAAGTAAAAGAGCAAGGATAGAAAAATTATATGGCCCTGATTTCTACATGTACCTAATAGAAGGAAACATGGATGATATTGTTTCTTCTAGTGTTTTTGTGACTGAGCATGATTCTAGTGATAGAGATCCATTGACTTTTAGAGAAACTATGTCCTCTCAAAATTCAGGTTTTTGGCAAGAAGCCATTAATGATGAAATGGATTCTATCATGGATAATAAGATTTCGATCTTAGTGGATTTACCTTCTAGTTGTAAACTCATTGGTTGTAAATAGATTTTTAAAAGAAAAAGAAAATTATATGGATCCATTGATAAGTATAAAGTTAGAGTACTGGTAGCCAAAGGTTTTAAACAAAAGGAAGGAATTGATTACTTTGATATATATGCTTTAGTAGCAAGAATTAGTACCATTAGGTTATTAATTGCATTAGCGTTAATTCATAAACTTGTTATACACCAAATTGATGTTAAAACTACTTTTCTAAATGATGATTTAGAAGAGGAATTTTATATGGAACAACCAGAAGGGTTTGTTTTGGAAGTTCAAGAAAGAAAAGTTTGTAAACTTGTTAATTCTTTATATGGCCTAAAATAAGCACCTAAGCAGTGACATGAAAAATTTGACCAAATGATTGTTTTCAATGGGTTTAAAATACACGAATCAGATAAATGTATTTATTCTAAGTTTAGTAAATGTTTTGGTGTTATAATTTGTTTATATGTTGATGGTATGTTTATTTTTGGTACTAATTGTGACGCCCCCAAAATAGGTATACATCACCCATTTTGAGTCATCAATAACAAGGTACAAAAACAACTACAATTCTATTAATATAATATATAAACTGTGAGTTTAAATACAAATATTGTCATCTAGACAATATCCATACCCAACTAAGTCCTCATTATAATTATTGGTACATTATTTTATAAAAATGGTGAGGACTACTAAAACAACTTCTAGAATCATCATTCCATACCCCTACTAGTACTCGCTACATTCTCGCCTCCTGAGAAGAAAAATGGAACAAAAAGGAAAAGGTGAGCTCAACTAGCCCAGTAAAGAATATTATGACTAAGATAATATAGAACAAATTATCGTTAGTCTTCAACAGGGAAAAATCTGATAGAATACAATAGACAACAAGTTTCAGATCAATATTTGCAGCGGAAATAATAATTCATAGAAGAGTTACGTAGAGAATGAAATCTACTATAATCTATGAATTTAACAGTCCATCATCAATATTTTATCCTCGTAACATCAATCAATATTCATCTTGAATCAAATTTTCATCTTTGCACTAACAGCCAAAGATATTCATCGATCGATCATGTTTATCTCAACATCTCGTACATCTTTGCACCACGGGCCAAAGATATTCATAATAAAATCAACCATCACAGGCCAAAGATATTCAATAATATCATTATTTAGGACTGAGGATGATGAAAAATATTTTAAAGGAAATGAATCTAGTGAAACAAAAGAATAAATATCAAGGATTCAGATTTGACTATTTATTTCATGTCCAAAATACCTCATAAATAATCATAGTGAAGTAAAATTCAAGAATGATCAAAACATGGATACAATCAAAGCTAGTATCCACAATAGATATTTTGGACAAAAACAAAAATTTAATTTTTCTGTGAATAGTGCCATATTCGTGAATAGTGCCGTATACGTGAATAGTGACGTATACGTGAATAGTAACTCCGACACTAAAAGATAGAAATTCCACAAGAAAAATCATCATGCTTCTTGAATAGTACTTATGAATAGTAACTCGTGAATAGTAACTCATGAATAGTAACTCGTGAATAATAATTCGTGAATAGTAACTCTGACATGAAAAGATCAGAATTTCACAAGAAAAATCTTACCAATATTCTGGCATAATGATATTGAAAGAAATAATATCATTTTAAAAAATAACATCCCTTACCTCGGAAAGACAGTACTTCTAGTTGAAACACCGGATATAAGCTATGACTTGAACTTGCACCGTATAGCAACACTCCAAGTATCAAAATACTCACAAGAATACACTCAATATATCGAGAGAGAAAAAGAGAGAAGATTTTAGTTTCTGGTGTGATTTTCAATTCTAACCTAAGCACCCTATTTATAGGAAATTGCTTAGAACACCAAAGCAGAAAATTTAATAAAATAATAATATTTCTTAAAAATATTCAAGCCCACCTTAGAAATCTGATTTCAGATCATTTATAACATATGTGAGCCCACTCAATTGCAACAAAAACATTTTTGTTACAAAAAAATATTTTAAACTCCAAAAATTAATTATTCCAGAACATCGGAACTTCAATAATTCATAATAAATAGCCCTTTTATCAAAAAAATTCAAACCACATGTCCTATCCATAGGAAATTTCATTCTCTACAACTTTGCAGAAGAATATTTTTCCAAATTCCAAACAGAAATTGACCGAAATCCACCAACGAAGCAATTTCTGTGCTATAATCAAATTTCGGTCAAAGGGAATTCACTGACACACAAAATATGTGTTAATCATTTAATGCCACAAAAATACTCTTCCTCCTCATATACTCATATATCCCACATTCATTGTAAAAATATTACCATTATTATATTATTAAAATATAATAATATATTTTATCAGAAAAGATAAAATATCAATTTTTCAACAATTGTCACCTTAAAATTTTCTCCATCTATATCCACATAAAATCAATATTAATAATTTGGGGTCTTACAACCTCCCCTCCTTATGAAATTTCGTCCTCGAAATTGACGTACGTACCTGGTGTTTCGAAAAGGTGAGGATACATCGCTTTCATTTCCATTTCCAACTCCCAGGTCATTTCCTCTATAGCACGGTTCCTCCACAAAACATTAACTTATGGTATGACCTTTGTGCGTAGGACATGCTCCTTCCTATCCAAGATCTTGACAGGTATCTCTTCGTAAGTTAAGTCTTCGGCTATCTCGTCCGGTTCTAACTCAATAACATAGTTCGGGTCTTTCACATATTTACGAAATACAGATATGTGAAACACATTATGAACACGAGACATACTCGGAGGTAACACGAGTCTATAGGCTACATTTCCTACTCGGTCAAGAATCTGAAATGGACCAATAAATCGTGGATTGAGCTTTCCTCTCTTCCCGAATCTTGTAACTCCCTTCCATGGAGCAACTCGCAATAATACATGATCCCCAATACTAAATTCCACGTCCTTTCGATGAAGATCCACATAGCTCTTTTGTCGATCTTGTGCCGTTTGTATACGTTGTCGAATCATTTGGATATTTTCCGTAGTCATACGTACAAACTCGGGTCCCAACAATGTTTCTTTACCTACCTCATCCCAACATACTGGAGAGCGACATTTACGTCCATATAATGCTTCGAATGGAGCTACATCAATGCTTGCCTGATAACTGTTGTTGTAGGAGAATTCCACCAATGGTAAATACTTATCCCAACTCCCTTTGAAGTCTAGGACACAGAGTCTTAATAGATCTTCAAGAGTTTGAATAGTCCTCTCTGATTGTCCGTTCGTTTGAGGATGGTATGCGCCGTCAATCAATCAAATCCGCGCCCATAGCTTTTTGCAAGCTAACCCAAAATCTTGAAGTGAATCTTGGGTCACGATCCGAAACTATGGATACTGGCATGCCATGCAATCTCACAATCTCATTCACATACATACTAGCCGTTCAAGGGAATAAGTCTCCCGTATCAGCAAGAAATGAGCGGACTTGGTTAATCTATCAACAATAACCCAAATAGCATTGATGCCTTGAGAAACCGTAGGAAGACCCGTAACGAAATCCATGGTAATGTGTTCCCACTTCCATTTCGGAATCTCAAGTGGTTTCAATGGACCCTTAGGCACTTGATGCTCTGCCTTTACACGTTGACAAGTTAAACACCTCGAGATAAACTTCACGATCTCTCTCTTCATATTGTTCCACCAAAATGTATGTCGAAGATCACGATACATTTTGGTACTTCCAAGATGGATTGCAAATGGTGTATTGTGTGCCTCCATCATGATCTTGTTCTTTAATTTAGAATCGTTAGGAACATAAAGTCTGGAGTGGACTCGAAGTATTCCTTCTTCATCGATTCTCGCTTCCGGAATAGCACCTTCTTGTACTTTCTTCTTCATACGCATTAGCTCTGGGTCGGTGGTTTGAGTAACTTTAACTTCATCGATTAAAGTTGGTTCTATGCGTATACTTGACATCATCGCACTCGTTCCTGCATATGATCTTCTACTCAACGCGTCAGCTACCACATTTGCTTTTCCAGGATGGTATTGAATGGTGTGGTCATAATCTTTTAACAATTTCGAGCCAACGCGCGTGCTTAGCATGTTGAGATCCTTTTGGGTGAAGAAATATTTGAGACTTTTATGGTCTGAATATATCTCCACTTTCTCTCCATATAGATAGTGCCTCCAGATCTTTAGCACGAAAACGCCTGCTGCCAACTCTAGATCATGAGTAGGATAATTCCTCTCATATTCTTTAAGTTGTCGCGAGGCATAGGCTATGCCTTTCCCACATTGCATGAGAACACATCATAACCCTTTACCTGAAGCATCGATGTAGATAACAAATCCATCCGAACCAGATGGTATTGTCAGAACAGGTGCCGAAATGAGTCTCCTCTTAAGTTCTTGGAAACTCTTCTCGCATTCCTTGCTCCATACGAATTTTGTATCTTTTCGAGTCAGCTGAGTTAACAAAGTAGCGATTCGAGAAAATCCTTCCACGAATCTCCGATAATAACCAGCTAAGCCTAGAAAGCTAGATATTTCGATTACTGACTTAGGTTGTTCTCAACTGTGACTCATATCCCAATCTTGGATAGCACGTCACAATGGTACCTATCAGTTTACTACCGCATGAATATGGCATCCCCTACGGAGAGTTTGATTTCGGTGCATTCCACAAAGGAAGTCATCAGATAGAGGCTCGGGTACCAACTCTTGTACTTGGGTTTTTAACTCCTGAAGTTCAATAGGAGCCATTCGATATGAGATTTTTAGAAATGGTTTTGTACCAGGTTCAAAGTCGATACAAAATTCAATATCACACTCTGGGAGTAGGCCAGGAAATTCTTCAGGATATACGTTAGGAAATTCACTAACAACAGAAATATCATTCAAATCTGACGTATTTTTGTTTAAGTCCATAACATGGGCTAAGAAAGCTTGACATTCGTTTTTCAATAAACGAATGACTTTATGGCTTGATATGAAAGTGTTTAACTTCAATGGTTTGGTTGCTTGAATTCGAATAACAGGTTTCTTAGGAATATGAAAAACTAACAACCTTACGAAAGCAATCAATTTTGGCATGATGAGTAGTTAACCAATCAATCCCTAAAATCACATCAAAAGCAAGTATCTTTAAAGAGATAAGATCAACAGGTAATGTGATGGTGCCAACTTGGATCAAACAAGATTTATAAACAATGTGGATGTGATGAAAGTTTCTCCTAATCTGAGTCCGCATGGATAAATCAAAGTCTAATTTCTCTGAAGTTAAGTTTAAACGTTGAGCACAAGTAGGAGAGATAAACGAATGGGTAGCACCTGTATCAAGTAAGGTATAAACTTCGCAAGAATTAATGATTAACTAACCCGTGTTAACTTCGTTTGGGTTCCTCGCATTCTGACCAGTCACGACAAATGCTCTTCCAGGAACCGTTGACTTTAACTTTTCTGGGACAGCCTTTTGAGTCACTATCCCCGCTGGACTTGGTTTTGCTACCGTACAATCTTGAGCGATATGTCCTTCCTTTCCACAATTATAACATACCTTGAACTGTTGTGGGCAGTTTGGACTGATATGTCCCTCTTTCCCACATTTATAGCATACGACCGGTGGTCGTTCTCCTCCCTTAGAACCAGTTGCTGTTGGTGCTGATGTCTTCTCATGGTCGTTGTTGAATCTCCTCTTTTTAAAATCTCCTCCTGACTCGCTTCTTCTATTCTCATGGCCATGACTACCACCATGTGGTTACCGCTTTGTCTCAGATTCTTCTTTCTCCATTTGGTTATCGTTGTTCGATGATCTTGTCACCAAAGATGATCCTGGTTATGGTTCCTCGGTTGAACGTACTCGTTATCTCGCTCTAATAATTGAGCCTTGTTGACAACATCTGAATAGAGAGAAAATTTATGAGAAATGAGATATTGACGTATGCCGGGTTTCAAACCTCTCAGAAACATCCGCGTCATACGTTCCTCATTCTCCACCAAATGAGGTACAAACCTGGACAACTCTGCAAACTTTGCCTCGTACTGGGACACCATCATGTTATTTTGTTCTAGTGTAATAAACTCCACTTCCTTCATATAACGAATACTTTTAGGGAAGTACTTGTCATTGAACAGTTTCTGAAACGTCTCCCAAGACATCGCCGAAAAGTACTTTGGATGGGTATGCTTCACAGATTCCCACCAGTAATCTACCTCGTTACGGAACATAAAGGTAGCGAATGGAACCTTCTGTTCTTCCGTGCATCCCAAGACATCGAATATTTTGGTAATTTGTTTGACCTACGTCTCTGCCTTAATCGGATCTGGCTTTCCCCAGAATTCTAGTGGTCCCAACTCTTTGAACTGCTTGGCTATGATAAACCGTGCATTGTTATCATTTCCACTTGTATTTTGTACACGAGTCTCCCTCGTCTGATTTTGCATGAACTGCAAAAAACTTCTAAACATCCCGTCGTTCATCATCTACTCAGTGGTGTTGTTTACAGGAGGAACATTTCCAGCCTGTAGCACGTTCTCCTCGTTAGTGGGTAAAGGTGTCTCCACGGTCTCATTTACTCCACTGTTAACATTCTCAGTCGACATTCTCAAATACTGCCATGAAACAAGGGTTAATTAAGGAAATCAACATATCACATAATATCCCTATATACTTACCAACTAAAAAATAAGCTTAGGTAAGATACACTAGCGAAGGATTTACTCGTCTCTCCCCTCCTAGTTCTATTCCCCGATCTCCGCCAAAGATCATATCCCTAAGCTTTGATACCAACTGTGACGCCCGCAAAATAGGTATACATCACCCATTTTGAGTCATCAATAATAAGGTACAGAAACAACTACAATTCTATTAATACAATATATAAACTGTGAGTTTAAATACAAATATTGTCATCTAGACAATATCCATACCCAACTAAGTCCTCATTATAATTATTGGTACATTATTTTACAAAAATGGTGAGGACTACTAAAACAACTTCTAGAATCATCATTCCATACCCCGACTAGTACTCGCTACATTCTCGCCTCCTGAGAAGAAAAATGGAATAAAAAGGAAAAGGGTGAGCTCAACTAGCCCATTAAAGAATATTATGACTAAGATAATATAGAACAAATTATCGTTAGTCTTCAACAGGAAAAATTCTGATAGAATACAATAGACAACAAGTTTCAGATCAATATTCGCAGCGGAAATAATAATTCATAGAAGAGTTACGTAGAGAATGAAATCTACTATAATCTATGAATTTAACAGTCCATCATCAATATTTTATCCCTGTAACATCAATCAATATTCATCTTGAATCAAATTTTCATCTTTACACTACAGGCCAAAGATATTCATCAGTCGGTCATGTTCATCTCAACACCTGTACATCTTTGCACTACGGGCCAAAGATATTCATAATAAAATCAACCATCACAGGCCAAAGATATTCAATAATATCATCATTTAGGACTGAGGATGATGAAAAATATTTTAAAGGAAACGAATCCAGTGAAACAAAAGAATAAATATCAAGAATTCATATTTCAGCTATTTCATGTCCAAAAATACCTCATAAATAATCATAGTGAAGTAAAATTCAAGAATGATCAAAACATGGATACAATCAAAGCTAGTATCCACAATAGATATTTTGGACAAAAACGAAAATTTAATTTTTTTGAATAGTGTCATATTCGTGAATAAGATCAGATACGTGAATAGTGACGATATCACGTGAATAGTAATCTCATTACACTAAAAGATAGAAATTCCACATGAAAAATCATCATGCTTCGTGAATAGTACTTATGAATAGTAACTCGTGAATAGTAACTCATGAATAGTAACTCGTGAATAGTAATTTGTGAATAGTAACTCTGACATAAAAAGATCAGAATTTCATAAGAAAAATCTTAGCAATCTTCTGGCATAATGATATTAAAAGAAATAATATCATTTTAAAAAATAACATCCCTTACCTCGGAAAGACAGTACTTCTAGTTGAAACACCGGATATAAGCTATGACTTGAACTTGCACCGTATAGAAACACTCCAAGTATCAAAATACTCACAAGAATACACTCAATATATTGAGAGAGAAAGAGAGAGAAGATTTCAGTTTCTGGTGTGATTTTCAATTCTAACCTAAGCACCCTATTTATAGGAAATTGCTTAGAACACCAAAGCAGAAAATTTAATAAAATAATAATATTTCTTAAAAATATTCAAGCCTACCTTAGAAATCTGATTTCAGATCATTTATAACACATGTGAGCCCACTCAATTGCAACAAAAATGTTTTTCTTACAAAAAAAACATTTTAAACTCCAAAAATTAATTATTCCGGAACACCGGAACTTCAATAATTCATAATAAATAGCCCTTTTATCAAAAAAATTCGAACCACATGTTCTTTCCATAGGAAATTTCATTCTCTACAACTTTGCAGAAGAAAGTTTTTCCAAATTCCAAACAGAAATTGACCGAAATCCACAAACGGGCAATTTACAGGCTATAATCAAATTTCGGTCAAGAATTGGGGTCTACCGACACACAAAACATGTGTTAATCATTTAATGCCACAAAAATACTCTTCTTCCTCATATACTCATATATCCCACATTCATTGTAAAAATATTACCATTATTATATTATTAAAATATAATAATATATTTTATCAGAAAAGATAAAATATCAATTTTTTTAACAATTGTCACCTTAAAATTTTCTCCATCTATATCCACATAAAATCAATATTTTCCTCATCATATAAATCAATAATTAATCATTCACAAATAATATTGCAGAATCACAATACTGACAACCAGACAGTTCCTAGGAAAGAGGGGGCTTTCCAATAAAGATTTCTCCTTACTAGCGCGCAATTAGATGACCAAACCTCTCCTTAGACAGAACCTTCTAGACATTGCCAATAATGTTATCTAATAATATTATTCAAATAATATGAATTATTACTCCGATAATAGAAAATACTATGCAGTGACAATTATTAAAATAACGTAGCAATTATTGAATCAATAAAATATAATATTGAACAATAATTACTGTAACAATTATTGAGTGGTGCCTTCTTACGTAAGAATCAATAATTGGTGCAATACCGTGTGCTACTATGTTTAAACCACTGGGTATTCTAACAGTATTAACGGTAACAACTACGCCGTTATTTATAAACAACTTATTCTTGTCATTTTCTTTCTCCAATCGCTTTCTGTTATGGGGCCCACACAAGGCTGCGCCGTCGTACGAATATTCCCCGACAGTAAGAATATTTCACGACCAAACGAATATTCTTTGATAAAATGAATATTTTAAAACCACTTGCTTGTTTGAAATAATTGCGCATTTTACCCATAACTCTCCACATTAATCAAATCTACCCTTACTATTTCAACATAATAAATAGAGGAAATTAAATTTTATTTATTAATAATTTGGGGTCTTACACTAATGAAAATGTAGTGTTAGAAACTAAAGCATTCTTGTCTACTACCTTTGATATGAAAGATATGGGGGAGACTAATGTAATTTTAGGTATTAAAATTGTGAAGTCTCAAGATACAATTTCTTTAATTCAGTCTTATTATATTGAGAAGTTATTAAAGAAGTTTAATCATGAATATTTCAAGATAACCTGTGACAACCCGATAATTTATAAGATTAATAAAATCTAAAATGATTAAATAATGGTTAAATAATAAAACCTAGACTAGAAATAGAATATTGATTAAGAATTTTGTGAAGGAATTGTATGATTAATAAACTGAAAGTGATTACGTGTAGGTGCAGTATGTGTTTAAGGGTTAAGTGTTGAGAAGATAAGTTATAACATTGGTAAACCCTAATATTATATTAAGAACCTTAATGTTTAGTTAAAAAACCCTAACGATCGATTTAAAACCCTAATTTCAGCTTTAGAAACTCTACTTTCAGTTTTGGAAATCCTAAACCATAACCGGGAGTTTTTAAACCCTAATTTGGGAACCCTAATGCTAAGTATAAAATCCTAAGGGTTAAGAGTTATGTGATATATGTGACATGACCAAATTACCCTTCAAATGGATAGGGAAATGACCAAAATACCCTTAGTAGGTGCGAAATTATCAAAATGCCCTTTTACTTAACTTTCAAGTAAAAGATATAACCAAATCTTGTGACTCATCAATCCAAGATATGCCATGTGTTCAAATTAACACCAATCAACATTTGTGGCCACCTAGCAACATTTGCAACCATGGAATCAAATATTGGAAAGTTAAAGTTAAGAAATATCTTTACTTTATTTATCATAAACCAAGACCCTTTCTCTCTCTCTAACTCCCGAAATTTGGAGAGGAACTCAGTCTTAAGTAAAGCAAAGAAAACTTCTTAGTTATTCAAGATCAGATCATAAGGGCAGAAATCAAAGATTGGATCAAAAAGGTATAAACCCTAATTCATGCTAGATCCTTAAGATTTTACTAGATTATGTGTTTTGTTGTTTATATATGTGTTATGTGATGTTATTTAGTGATCTATGATGATACATCGTGGATCCATAACATCTAAGTGCATGCAAATAGGAATTTATAAAACTGTCTAGAACCTTAGAAATATGGCCTGACAGTTAAATGTCAGAGGCCTTAGATCTTAATCTATTAGATGTTAGAATGGCTAAGTGTATCATTGATATAGTATGCCATAAGGAGAGTACACTGGAAGTGGAATCAAGTTCATAGCATGTCTAGATTCCAAGTTATAAATGGTCAAACATGGTCAACCAGTCACAGAAACTGGAATATGGAAAACCCAAATTTCTCAGAACTGTCTGACAACAAGTTTAGGGGCTTAGAACTTGCATCTGTTATGCTTTTAGCTTGTCTAAGTGTATCATTGATATACTTTGACATATGTGCTATAGAACCATGACACTGGAACACCTAATGTAAGACCCCAACTTATTATAAATGAAATTAAATTTCCTCTATTTATTATTTTGAAATAGTAAGGATTGATTTGATTAATGTGGTTAGTTATGGGTAAAATGCGAAAATATTTCAAATAAGCAAGTGGTTATAAAATATTCATTGTTGTTGGAGAATATTCGTTTGGTCGTGGAATATTCTTACTGTCGGGGAATATTCAGAATGACACTAAGATTTGTGACGCCCCAAAATAGGTATACATCACCCATTACGAGTTGTCAATACTTGTATGTAAACAACTACAACTTTATTATTACAATCAGTAAAACTGTGAGTTTAAATACAAATATTATCTTCTAGACAATATCTATACCCAAATAAATCCTCATCACAATTATTTATACATTATTTTACAAAAATAGTGAGGACTACTAAACAACTCTCTCTATAACCATCATTCCATACCCCGACTCGTACTCGCTACATTTTCGCCTCCTGAGAAGAAAAATGGAACAAAAAGGAAAAGGGTGAGCTCAACTAGCCCAGTAAAGAACATTATGACTAAGATAATATAAAATAAATTATCGTTAGTCTTCGAGGGAAAATCGAGAGAATATAATAAACAACAAGTTTTAGATCAATATTCACAATGAAAATAATAATTCATAAAAGAGTTACGTAGAGGATGAAATCTACTAATATCTATGAATTTAATAGTTCATCATCATTATTTTATCCACAGTAACATCAATCAATATTCATCTTGAATCAAATATTCATCTTTTTGACTACTGAGGCCAAAGATATTCATCGATTAGTCATGTTCATCTCAACACTGTTCATCTTTGCACTACGGGCCAAAGATATTCATTATAAAATCATAAATCTTTGCACTACAGGCCAAAGATATTCAATAATATCATCATTTAGGACTGAGGATGATGAAAAAATATTTCAAAGAAAACGAATCCAGTGAAACAAAAGAATAAATATTAAGGATTCGTATTTCAGCTATTTCATGTCCAAAAATATCTCATAAATAATCATAGTGGTGTAAAATTCAAGAATGATCAAAACATGGATACAATCAAAGCTAGTATCCACACTAGATATTTTTGACGAAAACAAAAAAAAATTAATTTTTCTGTGAATAGTGCCGTATACGTGAATAGTAACTCCGACACAAAAAGTTCCCAATTTGATTAAAAGTTTAGATCAATACTTCGGCATAATGATATTGGAAGAATTAATATCATTTTTAAAGAAAATAATATCCCTTACCTCGAAAGATTAGTACTTCTAGCTGGAATACTGGGTATAGTGGTGAAGGGAACTTGCAGCGTATAACAATACTCAAAGTATCAAAATCCTCACAAGAATACGCTCAATATATAGAGAGAGAAATAGAGAGAAAACTTCAGTTTCTGGTGTAATTTTCAATTCTAACCTAAGCACCCTATTTATAGGAAAATGCTTAGAACACCAAAGCAGAAAATTTAATATAATATTAATATATATAAAAATTTTCCTACGCCCACTTAGACTTCTGATTTCAGCAACTCAACATGTGATTAATGAGGCTCACAAATGTAAAAAACGTTTTTGTTAATATAAATATTTAAATATTCCAAAAATTAATTATTTTGGAGCTTCAAAACTTCAATAATTCATAATAAATAGCTCTTTTGTCAGAAAAATTCGAAACTCACGCCTTTCCATAGGAAATTTCATTTTCTACAACTTTGCAGAAGAAAGTTTTTCCAAATTCCAAACAGAAATTGACCGAAATCCACAAAGCAGACGATTTTTTACATGTGCTATAATCAATTTTCGATCAAGAATTGTCCACCAACACACAAAACATGTGTTAAACATTTAATCTAACAAAATACTCTTCCTCCTCATTTATTCATATATCCCACATTCATTGTAAAAATATCACCCGGTAATATATTATTAAAATAATATATTTAAATGAATTATTTTATCGAAAAAGATAAAATATTAATTTTCAACAATTGTCACATTAAAATTTTTCTCCATCTATATCTACATAAAATCAATATTTTTCTCATCATATAAATCAATAATTAATTATTCATAAATAATATTACAGAATCACAATCATCGTGACAACCGTGCAGGTTCAGGAAAAAAGGGCTTTCAATAAGGATTTCTCTCTTCATCGCTCGCAATTAGGTGACCAAACCTCTTCTTATACAGAACTTTCTAGACATTGCCAATAATGTTATCTAATAATATTATTCAAATAATATGAATTATTGATCTGATAATAAAAATACTGTGTAGTGATAATTATTGAAACAACAATAATATAAAATATCAACGTAGCAATTATTGAATCAATAAAATATAATATTGAGCGGTAATTACTGTAACAATTATTGAGTAGTGCCTTCTTACGTAAGAATCAATAATTGGTGCAATGCACACCGTGATACTCTTGTATTTTAACCATCGGGTATTCTAACAAGATTAATTGTGAATAACTACGCCAATTATTTATAACCAACTTATATTTGTCGTTTTCCTTTATCCAATCGCTTTCCGTTATGGGGCCCCACGAAATTTTGTCGGCTATACGCATTTAATATTCCCGACAAAGAAGAATATTCAACCACCAAACGAATATTTTATAACCACTTGCTTATTTGAAATATTTGCGTATTTTACCCATAACTATCCACATTAATCAAATCAACCCTTACTATTCCAAAATAATAAATAGAGAAAATTTAATTTCATTAATAATAAATTGGGGTCTTACAGGCACAGCCTTGTGTGGGCCCCATAACGGAAAGCAATTGGATGAAGAAAACGACAAGTATAAGTTGTTTATAAATAATGGCGTAGTTGTTACCGCTAACACTGTAGAAATACTTGGTGGTTAAAACACAGTAGCACACGGTATTGCACTAATTATTGATTCTTACGTAAGAAGGCACTACTTAGTAATTGTTACAGTAATTACTGTTCGATATTTTATTTTATTGATTCAATAATTGCTGCGTTGATAGTTTATATTATTGTTATTTCAATAATTGTCAATACACAGTATTTTCTATTATCAGGTCAATAATTTATATTATTTAAATAAAATTATTAGATAACATTATTGGCAATGTCTAGAAAGTTCTGTTTAAGGAGATGTTTGGTCACCTAATCAAGGCCAAGAAGTGAGAAATCCTTATCGAAAGCCCTCTTTCAGGGAACTACCGCTTCATTTATCGATATCAGGATTCTCAGAATATTATTTGTGAATAATTAATTATTGATTTATATGATAAGGAAAATATTCATTTTATATGGATATAGGTGGAGAAAATTTTAATGTGACAATTGTTGAAAATTGATATTTTATCTTTTTCGATAAAATAATTCATCGAAATATATTATTATATTATAATAATATAATAATGGTGATATTTTACAATGAATGTGTGATATATGAATAAATGAGGAGGAAGAGTATTTTTGTTACAAAAATTGTTTAAAACATGTTAAACATGTTTGTGGGCCCATTTCTTGACTGAAATTTGATTATAGCCTGTAAAATCGCCCATTTGTGGATTTCGGTCAACTTCTGTTTGGAATTTGGAAAAACTTAAAACTAAAAAGTTGTAGAGAATTAAATTTCCTATGGAATGGACATAAGATTTGAATTTTTCTGATAAAAGGGCTATTTATTATGAATTATTGAAGTTCCAAAGTTCAGAAATAATTGATTTTTGAAGTTTTAAATAATTTTTTTAAAAGAAAAATGTTTTTAACAAGTTGGTGGGCCCCACTAGCATGTAAAATGAACTGAATTCAGTTGGTCTTAGGTGGGCGTGAAATTTTTTATTTTTATTAATATTATATTAAATTTTCGCTTTGGTGTTCTAAGATTTTCCTATAAATAGGTGTTTGGGTTAGAATTGAAAATCACATCGTAAACAAGTTTTTCTCTCTTTCTCTATATTATCGAGTTTATTCTTGTGAGTATTTTGATACTTTGAGTGTTGCTATACTATGCAAGTTTCCTTCAAATCATTATATCCAAAGATTCCAAATGTAAGCAATCGTCTTTTAAAGTGGTAAGGGATGTTTATTTTTTATAAATGATATTATTTCTTTCAATATCATTATGCCAAATATTGGTAAGATTTTTCTTGTGAAATTCTTGTCTTTTTTAGTGTCGAGGTTACTATTCACGATACTAAGACTATTCACGTAAAAATTAAATTTTCGTTTTTTGTTTTGTCAAAATATCTATTATGGATACTAGCTTTGATTGTATCCATGTTTTGATCATTCTTGAATTTTACTTCACTATGGTTATTTATGAAGTATTTTGAACTTGGACTGCTTAAAGTATTTAATCCTTATTATTTGTTCTTTTGTTTCAACTTTGGATTCATTTTCTTTAAAATATTTTTCATCATCCTCACCCTAAATGATGATATTATGAATATCTTTGGCCCGTAGTGCAAAAGATGGTTGATTTTCTTATGAATATCTTTCGCACGTAGTGCAAAGATGTACAAAAAGTGTTGAGATGAACATGAATTAATCAATGAATATCTTTGGCTCAGAGTGCAAAGATGAATATTTGATTCAAGATGTATATCGATTGATGTTACATGGATAAAATATCGATGATAAACTTTTAAATTCATGAAGAAAGTATATTTCATTCTCTACGAACTCTTCAAATGAATTATTATTTCATTGTGAATATTGATTTAAAACTTGTTTTATTGTATTCTATCGATTTTTCCTCGCTGAGGACTAACGATAATTTGTTCTATGTTATCTTAGTCATAATATTCTTTACTGGGCTAGTTGAGCTCACCCTTTTCTTTTTTGTTCCATTTTTCTTCTCAGGAGGCGAGAATGTAGTGAGTACTAGTCGGGGTATGGAATGAAGGTTCTAGAGAGTCGTTTTTGTAGTCCTCACTATTTTGTAAAATAGTGTATCAATAATTATAATGAGAACTTATTTGAGTGTTGATATTGTCTAGAAGACAATATTTGTTTTTAAACTCACAATTTATGTGTTATCGTATTTTGCACGATAATTGTATTAATAATGTTGTAGTTGTTTTTGTACCATGTATTTGGCGACTCAGAATGGGTGTTGTATACCTATTTTAGGGGCGTCACAGTTGGTTTCATAGCTTAGGGATATGATCTCTGGCGGAGATCGGGGAATAGAACTAGGAGGGGATAGACGAGTAAATCCTTCACTAGTGTGTCATACCTAAGCTTATTTGTTGGTTGGTCAGAATATAGGGATATTATGTGAGATGTTAATTTATTTAATTAACCTGTTTTATGGCAGTATTTGAGAATGGCAACCGAGAATTCTAACAGTGGAGTAAATGAGACCGTGGAGACACATTTACCCACTAATGAGGAAAACATGCAACAGGCCAGCAATGTTCCTCCTGTAAACAACACCACTGATCAGACGATGAACGATGGAATGTTTAGAAGCATTTTGCAGTTCATGCAAAATCAGATGAAGGAGACTCGTGTACAAAATACAGGTGGAAATGATAACAATGCACGGTTTGTCACTGCCAAGCAGTTCAAAGAGTTGGGACCACCAGAATTCTGAGGAAAATCGGATCCGATTAAGGCGGAGACGTGGGTCAAGCAAATTACCAAGACATTCGACGTCTTGGGATGCACGGAGGAACAGAAGGTTCCATTCGCCACCTTTATGTTCCATAACGAGGCAGATTCCTGGTGGAAATCTGTGAAGCATACCCATCCAAACCAGACTCAAAGCATGTCTTGGGAAACGACAAGAATCGCTCAATGACAAGTACTTTCCTGAAAGTATTCGTCATATGAAGGAAGTAGAGTTTATTAGACTGGAGAAGAACAACATGACGGTGTCCCAGTACGAGGCGAAGTTTGCAGAGTTATCCAAGTTTGCACCTCATTTGGTGGAGAATGAGGAACGTATGATGCGGATGTTTCTGAGAGGTTTGAAACCTGGCATACGTCAATATCTCATTTCTCATAAATTTTCTCTCTATTCAGATGTTGTCAACATGGCTCAATTATTAGAGCGAGATAACGAGTACATTCAACCGAGGGACCACAACCAGGATCATACCGGTGACAACAGTCATCATAACAACGATAACGAGCGGAGAAAGAAAAATGCGGATAAGAGCGGCAACCACTGTGGTGGTAATCATGGCCGTGAAAATAGAAGACGCGAGTCGGGGGAGAGATTTTAAAAAGAGGAGATTCAATAATGACAATGTGAAGACGTCAAAGACCAAAGAAGAATCGGTTCTATGGAGGAGAACGACCTTGCGGTCAGATGCTATAAATGCGGAAAAGAGGGACATATCAGCCCAAACTGTCCACAATAGTTAAAGGTATGCTATAATTATGGAAAGGAAGGACATATCGCTCGAGATTGTACGGTAGCGAAACCAAGTCCAACGGGGATGGTGACTCAAAAGGCTATCCCAGAAAAGTCAAAGTCAACGGTTCCTGAAAGAGCGTTTGTTGTGACTGGTCAAAATGCGAGGAACCCAAACGAGGTAATCACGGGTAAGCTAATCATAAATTCTTTCAAAGTTTATACCTTACTAGATACCGGTTCTACCCATTCATTTATTTCTCCTACTTGTGCTCAACGTTTAAACTTGATTCCGGAGAAATTAGACTTTGATTTATCTATGGAGACTCAGATTAGAGAAACTTTCATCACATCCATCGCTTATAAATCTTGTTTGATCCAAGTTGGCACCATCACATTACTGTTGACCTTATCTCTTTAAAGATACTTTCTTTTGATGTGATTTTAGGGATTGATTGGTTAACTACTCATCATGCCAAAATTGATTATTTTCGTAAGGTTGTTAGTTTTCATATTCTTAACCAACCTGTTTTATTTAATTCAAGCAACTAAACCACTAAAATCAATCATCGTCATATCAAGTCATAAAGCTATTCGTTTATTGAAAAGCGGATGTCAAGCTTTCTTAGCCCATGTTATGGATTTGAATAAAGACACGTCGATTTGAATAATATTCTGTTGTTAGTAAATTTTTCCGACGTATTTCCTGAAGAACTTTTTGGTCTACCCCCAAAACGTGAAGTTGAATTCTTTATTGACCTTGAACCCGGTACAAAGCCCATTTCTAAAACCCCATATCGAATGGCTCCTATTGAACTTCAGGAGCTAAAGGTCTAACTACAGGAGTTGTTGAACATCGGTTTCATTCATCCTAGTACATCTCCTTGGGGTGCTCCTGTTTTATTTGTAAAGAAGAAAGACAGGAGTATGCAACTTTGTATTGACTATCGGGAATTAAACCATGTCACTATCAAGAATAGGTATCCGCTACCTCGTATTGATGACCTATTTGACCAGTTATAAGGAGCACAATTCTTTTCAAAGATCGATCTTTGTTCTGGATATCATCAGCTAAAGATATTCCAAAGACTACCTTCAGAACTCGGTATGGGCATTATGAATTCTTAGTCATGTCTTTTGGATTGACTAATGCACCTGCGACTTTCATGGATATGATGAACCGAGTATTCAAAGAATATTTGGATCAATTCGTTGTGGTCTTTATTGATGACATCCTCATATATTCCAAAAGTCGTGAAGATCATGAGCACCATTTGAAGCTGGTACTCTAAAGGCTTCGTGAAAACAAGTTGTATGCCAAGTTGAAGAAATGCGAATTCTAGCTTGAGGAAGTAACATTCCTTGGGCACGTAGTGTCAAAACATGGAGTATCTGTTGACCCGGCGAAGATTAAAGCAATACAAAGTTGGGACCAACCGAAGACGGTGACCGAAGTATGTAGCTTTCTGGGCTTAGCTGGTTATTATTGGAGATTCATGGAAGGGTTTTCTCGAATCGCTATTCCGTTAACTCAGTTGACTCGGAAGGATACAAAATTCGTATGGAGCGAGGAATGCGAGAAGAGTTTTCAAGAGCTCAAGAGGAGACTCATTTCGGCACCTGTTCTGATAATACCGTCTGGTTCGGATGGATTTGTTATCTACAGTGATGCTTCAGGTAAAGGGTTAGGATGTGTTCTCATGCAACAAGGGAAAGTCATAGCCTATGCCTCGTGACAACTTAAATAATATGAGAAGAATTATCCTAGTCATGATCTAGAGTTGGCAGCAGTTGTAAGACCCCAACTTATTATAAATGAAATTAAATTTCCTTTATTTATTATTTTGAAATAGTAAGGGTTGATTTGATTAATGTGGTTAGTTATGGGTAAAATGCGCAAATATTTCAAATAAGCAAGTGGTTATAAAATATTCATTGTTGTCGAAGAATATTCGTTTGGTCATGGAATATTTTTACTGTCGAGGAATATTCATACGACGGCTCAGCCTTGTGTGGGCCCCATAACGGAAAGCGATTGGATGAAGAAAACGACAAGTATAAGTTGTTTATAAATAATTCGTAGTAGTTATTCTTAATTATCTTGTTGGAATACCCGGTGGTTAAAATACGATGAATAACGCGTTGTTGACAAGAAGACACGGTATTGCACCAATTATTGATTTTTACGTAAGAAGGCACTACTCAATAATTGTTACAGTAATTACTGTTCAATATTTTATTTTATTGATTCAATAATTGCTATGTTGATATTTTATATTGTTGTTTCAATAATTTTCACTGCACAGTATTTTTCATTATTAGATCAATAATTCATATTATTGGAATAATATTATTAGATAATATTATTGGCAATGTCTAGAAAGTTCTGTCTAAGGAGAGGTTTGGTCATCTAATTGCGCGCTAGTAAGGAGAAATCCTTATTGGAAAACCCCATCTTTCCTGGGAACGGCCTGATTGTCAGTACTGTGATTCTATAATATTGTTTATGAATAATTAATTATTGATTATTATGATAAAGAAAATATTCATTTTATGTGGATATAGATGGAGAAAATTTTTAATGTGACAATTGTTGAAAATTAATATTTTATCTTTTTCTGATAAAATAATTCATTTAAATATATTATTTTAATAATATATTAATGGTGATATTTTTACAATGAATGTGGGATATATGAATAAATGAGGAGGAAGAGTATTTTTGTTGGATTAAATGTTTAACACATGTTTTGTGTATTGGTGGACACAATTCTTGACCGAAAATTGATTATAGCTTGTAAAATCGCCCGTTTGTGGATTTCGGTCAATTTTTTTTGGAATTTGGAAAAACTTTCTTCTGTAAAGTTGTAGAGAATGAAATTTCCTATAAAAAAGGACATGTGGTTCGAATTTTTCTGATAAAAGGGCTATTTATTGTGAATTATTGAAGTTCCGAATTATTGAGTTTGAATTGATTTTGTAACAAAAATTGTTTTAAACATGTTTTTCATTTTTGTGTGATAATTGTATTTTTGATGTGGCGGGCTAAGGAAAATTTGGTTATAAATAAATTATTATATTCAATTTTCTATTTTGGTGTTATAAGTATTTTCCTATAAATAGGGTGCTTAGGTTAGAATTGAAAATCACACCAGAAACTGAAGTTTTCTCTATACTTCTCTTTCTATATTATCGAGCGTATTCTTGTGAGTATTTTGATACTTTGAGTGTTGCTATACGGTGCAAGCAAGTTTCTTTCAAAGACTATATCCAAAGATTCTAATCGAAATCTTGTCTTTCTGAGGTAAAGGATTTTATTTTTTTAAAATGATATTATTTCTTTCAATATCATTATGCCGCAATATTGGTAAGATTTTTCTTGTGAAATTCCATTCTTTTCATGTCGGAGTTACTATTCATGAGTTACTATTCACAAGTTACTATTCACGAGTTACTATTCACGAGATACTATTCATGAGTTACTATTCACGAGTTACTATTCACGAAGCATGATGATTTTTCTTGTGAAAGTTCTATCTTTTAGTGTCGGAGTTACTATTCACATATACAGTACTATTCACGTATACGACACTATTCACAAATACGACACTATTTACAGAAAAATTAAATTTTCTTTTCTGTGTCCAAGATTGTCTATTATGGTTCTTATCTTTGATCGGATCTATGTTTTGATCTTTATTTTTTGAATACTGCTCCACAATAGTTTATTATGGAGTATTTTTGAACTTGGATTGTCTAAAGTACGAATCCTTAATATTTATTCTTTTGTTTCACTAGATTCGTTTTCTTTAAAATATTTTTCATCATCCTCAGTCCTAAATGATGGTAATACTTAATATCTTTGGCTTATAGTGCAAAGATGGTTGATTTTCTTATGAATATCTTTGGCCCGTAGTGCAAAGATGTATGTGTGTTGAGATGAACATGATGATTAATTGATGAATATCTTTGGCCCGTAGTGCAAAAGATGAGCAGTGTTGAGATGAACATGACCGACTGATGAATATCTTTGGCCTGTAGTGCAAAGATGAATATTTGATTCAAGATGAATATTAATTTATGTTACAGGGATAAAATATTGATGATGGACTTTTAAATTCATAGATGTTAGTAGATTTCATTCTCTACTTAACTCTTCTAATGAATTGTTGTTTTCGCTGCAGTTGTTGATCTAAAACTTGTTGTCTATTGTATTCTATCAGATTTTTCCTTGTTGAAGACTAAGGATAATTTGTTGTACATTATCTTAGTCATAATATCCTTTATTGGGCTAGTTGAGCTCACCCTTTTCTTTTTGTTCCATTTTTCTTCTCAGGAGGCGAGAATATAGTGGGAACTAGTTGGGGTATGGAGTGATGGTTCAAGATAGTTGATTTAGTAGTCCTCACTATTCTGTAAAATAGTGTATCAATAATTGTAATGAGGACTTTATTTGGGTGTGGATAATGTCTAGAAGACAATATTTGTATTTAAACTCAAAGTATATATGTTGTCGTATTTTGCACGACAAATTTATTAATAAAGTTGTAGTTGTTTCTGTACCATGTATTTGGCGACTCAGAATAGGTTGGATGGAATGGACCTATTTTGGGGGCGTCACAGTAGTCGTTTTCGCGCTAAAAATCTGGAGGCACTATCTATATGGGGAGAAAGTGGAGATATATTCAGATCATAAAAGCCTCAAATATTTCTTCACCCAAAGGAACTCAACATGCGGCAACAACGTTGGCTCGAGCTGTTGAAAGATTACGACCACACTATTCAATACCATCTTGGAAAAGAGAACGTGGTAGCTGACGCGTTGAGTAGAAGATCATATGCGGGAACGAGTGCGATGTTAACACAAAGGCCAATTTTGTGTGATTTACAAAAGATGAAGATAGAATTCAAGATTCTGGGGACCCATGCGATGATGTCAAGTATACACATAGAACCGACTTTAATCAAAAAATTTAAAGTTGCTCAAGCCACAGACCGGGAGCTGATGCGTATGAAGAAGAAAGTACAAGAAGGTGCTATTCCAGAAGCAAGAATCGATGAAGAAGGAATACTTGGAGTCCACTCCAGACTTTGTGTTCCTAACGACTCTGATTTGAAGAACAAGATCATGATGGAGGCACACAATACACCATTTGCAATTCATCTTGGAAGTACCAAAATATATCGTGATCTTCAACATACATTTTGGTGGAACAATATGAAGAGAGATATTGCAAAGTTTATCTCAAGGTGTTTAACTTGTCAATGTGTAAAGGCGGAACATCAAGTGCCTAAGGGTCCATTGCAACCACTTGAGATTTTGAAATGGAAGTGGGAACACATTACCATGGATTTCGTTACGGGTCTTCCCACGGTTTCTCAAGGCATAAATACTATTTGGGTTATTGTTGATAGATTAACCAAGTCCTTTCATTTTACCGACACGGAGACTTATTCCTTGAATGTCTTGCTTTCGTATATGACGTAAATGAGATTATGAGATTGCATGGCATGCCAAGATATCCATAGTTTCGGATCGTGACCCAAGATTTACTTCACGATTTTGGGTTAGCTTGCAAAAAGCTATGGGCACGGATTTACGATTCAGTTCGGCATACCATCCTCAAACGGACGGACAATCAGAGAGGACTATTTAGACTCTTGAAGGTCTATTAAGACTCTGTGTCCTAGACTTCAAAGGGAGTTGGGATAAGTATTTACCATTGGTGGAATTCTCCTACAACAACAGTTATCAGACAAGTATAGGTGTGGCTCCATTCGAAGCATTATATGGACGAAAGTGTCGCTCTCTAGTATGTTGGGATGAGGTGGGTGAAGCAACATTATTGGGACCAGAGTTGGTATGTATGACTACAAAAAAGATCCAAATGATTCGATAACGTATACAAACGGCACAGGATCGACAAAAGAGTTATGCGGATCTTCATCGAAAGGATGTGGAATTTAGTATTGGGGATCATGTATTGTTGCGAGTTGCCCCATGGAAGGGAGTTACAAGATTTAGGAAGAGAGGAAAGCTCAATCCACGATTTATTGGTCCATTTTAGATTCTTGACCGAGTAGGAAATATGGCCTATAGACTCGCGTTACCTCCAAGTATGTCTCGTGCTTTATAATGTTTTTCACATATCTGTGCTTCGTAAATATGTGAAAGACCCGAACCACGTTATTGAGTTAGAACCGGATGAAATAGCCGAAGACTTAACGTATGAAGATGTACCTGTCAAGATCTTGAATAGGAAGGAGCATGTCCTACGCATAAAGGTCATACCAAAAGTCAAAGTTTTGTGGAGGAACCATGCTATAGAGGAAATGACCTGGGAGTTGGAAACGGAAATGAAAGCGAGGTATCCTCACCTTTTTGAAACACCAGGTACGTACGTCAATTTCGAGGACAAAATTTCATGAGGGGAGGTTGTAAGACCCCAACTTATTATAAATAAAATTAAATTTTCTCTCTTTATTATTTTGAAATAATAAGGATTGATTTGATTAATGTGGTTAGTTATGGTTAAAATGCGAAAATATTTCAAATAAGCAAGTAGTTATAAAATATTCATTGTTGTTGGGGAATATTCGTTTGGTCGTGGAATATTCTTACTGTTGGGGAATATTCGTACGACGGCGTAGCCTTATGTGGGCCCCATAACGGAAAGCGATTAGATGAAAAAAACGACAAGTATAAGTTGTTTATAAATAATGGAGTAGTTGTTACCGTTAATACTGTTGAAATACTCGGTGGTTAAAACACAGTGCACACGGTATTGCACCAATTATTGATTCTTACGTAAGAAGGCACTACTCAATGATTGTTACAGTAATTACTGTTCAATATTTTATTTTATTAATTCAATAATTGCTGCGTTGATATTTTATATTATTATTGTTTCAATAATTGTCATTACACAGTATTTTCTATTATCAGATCAATAATTTATATTATTTGAATAATATTATCGAGAAAGCATTATTGGCAATGTCTAGAAAGTTCATCAAGGAGATGTTTGGTCACCTAATCATGGCGTCGAAGGAGAAATCCTTATTGGAAAGCCCTCTTTCTGGGAACTACGGCGTCATTTGTCGATATTGTGATTTCGTAATATTATTTGTGAATAATTAATTATTGATTTATATGATAAGGAAAATATTCATTTTATATGAATATAGATGGAGAAAATTTTTAATGTGACAATTGTTGAAAATTGATATTTTATCTTTTCTGATAAAATAATTTATTTAAATATATTATTATATTATAATAATATAATAATGGTGATATTTTACAATGAATGTGTGATATATGAATAAATGAGGAGGAAGAGTATTTTTGTTACAAAAATTATTTAAAACATGTTAAACATGTTTGTGGGCCCATTTCTTGACTGAAATTTGATTATAGCTTGTAAAATCGCCCATTTATGGATTTCGGTCAACTTCTGTTTGGAATTTGAAAAAACTTAAAACTAAAAAGTTGTAGAGAATTAATTTTCTTATGGAATGGACATAAGATTTGAATTTTTCTGATAAAATGGCTATTTATTATGAATTATTGAAGTTCCGAAGTTCCGAAATAATTGATTTTTGAAGTTTTAAATGATTTTTTTTAAAGAAAAACGTTTTTAACAAGTTGGTGGGCCCCACTAGTATGTAAAATGAGCTGAATTCAGTTGGTCTTAGGTGGGCGTGAAATTTTTTTATTTTTATTAATACTATATTAAATTTTCTGCTTTGGTGTTCTAAGCATTTTCCTATAAATAGGGTGCTTAGGTTAGAATTGAAAATCACATCAGAAACAAATTTTCTCTCTCTTTCTCTCTCTATATTATCGAGCGTATTTTTGTGAATATTTTGATACTTTGAGTGTTGCTATACGGTGCAAGTTTCCTTCAAAGACTATATCCGAAGATTCTAGTCAAAATCATTGTCTTTTTCGAGGTAAGGATGTTATTTTTTTTATAAATGATATTATTTCTTTCAATATCATTATGCCAAAATATTGGTAAGATTTTTCTTGTGAAATTCTTGTCTTTTAGTGTAGGGATTACTATTCACGATACTAAGCACTATTCACATATATCTGACTATTCACGAATACGATACTATTCATAGAAAAAATTAAATTTTTGTTTTTTGTCCAAAATATCTATTATGGATACTAGCTTTGATTGTATCTATGTTTTGATCATTCTTGAATTTTACTTCTTCACTATGGTTATTTATGAAGTATTTTTGAACTTGGACTATTTAAAGTACGAATCCTTATTATTTGTTCTTTTGTTTCCTTTGGATTCGTTTTCTTTTAAAATATTTTCATCATCCTCAGTCCTAAATGATGATATTACATTGAATATCTTTGGCTCAGAGTGCAAAAGATGGTTGATTTTCTTATGAATATCTTTGGCCCGTAGTGCAAAAGATGTACAGTGTTGAGATGAACATGACGGTGATGAATATCTTTGGCCTGTAGTGCAAAGATGAATATTTGATTCAAGATGTATATTGATTGATGTTACAAGGATAAAATATTGATGATAAACTTTTAAATTCATAGAAGAAAGTAGATTTCATTCTCTATGTAACTCTTCTAATGAATTATTATTTCCGCTGCAAATATTGATTTAAAACTTGTTGTCTATTGTATTCTATCAGATTTTTCCCTGTTGAGGACTAACGATAATTTGTTTTATGTTATCTTAGTCATAATATTCTTTACTGGGCTAGTTGAGCTCACCCTTTTCCTTTTTGTTCTATTTTTCTTCTCAGGAGGCGAGAATGTAGCGAGTACTAGTCGGGGTATGGAATGAAGGTTCTAGAAAGTCGTTTTCGTAGTCCTCATTATTTTGTAAAATAGTGTATCAATAATTCTAATGAGGACTTATTTGAGTGTTGATATTGTCTAGAAGACAATATTTGTTTTTAAACTCACAGTTTATGTGTTGTCGTATTTTGCACGACAATTGTATTAATAAAGTTGTAGTTATTTTTGTACCATGTATTTGGCTATTTCAGAATGGGTGTCAGATACCTATTTTGGGGCGCCACACCTAAATCATCGCCAGGATAAAGTTATTTGACGGCCAAACTGGTTGACGAAACCATGTAAACCGGTTTCGAATTTTTAAAATTCCCAAAACAGTTTCTGACATCATGCCCAAGAACATCATGAACAATTAAGGAATTACAAGTGGTCAAATTAGGCATTTGGACACTGACTGTAAGTGTTATTCAAGGCTCAAGAACACCGATAGCGACAGTTTTTGTCGCGATAGGCCTTTAGCGAAAGTTTAATTGAAAATTAAATTATTTAATTGAAATAAATAGAAAAAATAGAAAATAATTATGAAAAATTCATAATTAAGTTTTAAAAATTATTTTAAGTTATAAAAATTAACTTTTAATAATTTGAGATATATTTCGTTAATATTTAATTTATTTAAATATTAATGATATTAAATTTATTTAATAATTATATTAAATAAATTACTTAAAATAATTTTAATATTTTAAAAATCATTTAAAATGATATTAAAGTGTTAGAAAATATTTTAAGTTATATTGAATAACTTTTAATATTTTGGTATGGATTTCATTAATAAATTAATATTAATGATAATAAATTTATTTAATAATTATATTAAATAAATTATGTAAAAATGGTTTTAATATTTTAAAAATTATTTAAAATTATTTAAAGGTTTTAAAATGTTTGAAGTTATAATATATAACTTTTAATATTTTGTGAAATACATTAATATTTTAATATTATGATAGTTATTTAAGAATGATTTTAAATGTTTTAAAAATCATTAGAAGTTGATATTAAGGTATTAAAATATTCGAGTTATTATAAATAACTTTTAATATTGTGACATGGATTTTATTAATATTTGAATTTAATTAACTATTAATGATGATGTAATTACTCAACATTTAAATCATTTAAAATGATATTAATGATTGAAAAATCATTATAAATTATAATTGTTATTTGAAAATTATTATGAGCTACTAAAAAATGTTATGACTAATAATTAAATTATCTAAAATGATATTAAAGCAGTTAAGTAGAGTTTTATTGAAAATAAACTCTATAATTATCCGATAAGGCAATCAGGACGTCGAAATAGTACCAAACTCAAATTATATTAAAATAGTTTGACTTGATACCGGGTCTTATGTATTTTAGTGACTGTTAGGGATATGTGGTATTGTGTTTAAGTTATATTATGACTGTGAATAGCAGTGATAGATTTTATGATATTATTCTAATTGAGAGTTCAATATTATCAATAATAGGTCTTTTAACTGAAGCTAAATTAGATTGCGTAGCAGTAATCGACAGTACAAGCAAGTTTCCTAACCTGTGCAATGTTTTATATTGTTCAAGTATCTTAACCCTTATATTTACTTTATGCAATGGATCTGTGTGAGCAAGTTCCTATACTCTTTTATTGAGCAAGTTTCCTAACTCGAACTCGAGTTGTTATTATAAAGCATGTTAATGGTTAATTATTGTTGATTATAACACATCTATGATTTATCAATTCGCACGTTGTGCATGTTGTATATGTTCATCAGGTGGAAAAAGCTGATCACCTTCATTACCATATTGTTCAGTTAAATTTGTCCATGTTCATTGTTGGCTATTCAATATTATTGATTCAGTCATTCAGTTATGGAAATTAATTCATTTTCTTTCACAATTATTATATTGTTGAAAGTTTGTCAGCTTATTATTCTTTTCGATCATGATATATCTTCATTTGAACTTAAACATTCTGGGCAAACTTGTTTCTCACCCTTGCTATATCATGATAAAATTTCAAATTTAGACTAAACTTCGGATATAGGTAAAGACAAAGATAAATTTCAGAATTGGATTGTGTTGCAGTTAAACTTGTAATAGTATTGGAGGCAAATGACATTGTAAGTCATGTACGATATGAATGTGTGTATTAAGTTAAGGTTACCGACCTTGGAAACTATGTGTAAAGGTTATTGTATAAATAATTTATTTTTATATTTTTCGCAATAGTTATATAAATGATGTACTATGTTCGAGGTAAAAGATACCCGAATTTGGGGCCGCCACAGTTGGTATCAAAGATGTAGGTTATAAACCTTTGGTATGGTTACCTTAGGCTATAACCATAGGGATAAGGATAAGTAATAAACTCAAATAGAGTTTAAATTCTAAGGGATGAATTTGGGCAAGGTATTAGTCAGTCAATAAGATTCAAAGAAGAATTTTGACAAGTAATAAAAATCCAGAGTTACCTAACTCTGATAATAAAGATGAACCGTAGTAATGAATAGATAGAGTCTAAAAGACTAAAAATATAAAGAAAAATAAGATCGTAAAATAAAAATGATCATAACATAGAAAAGAATCGAAATATAATACGATTATAATATGAGATCACAACGTGATCTAATAAGGTCATAGAGTAAAAATAGTAGAGTGAAAATAGTAGAGTGAGAATCGTAGAGTGAAAATAGTAGAGTGAGAATCGTAGAGTGAAAATAGTAGAGTGAAAATCGTAGAGTAAAAATAGTGGAGTGAAAACCGTAGAGTGAAAACACTTATTTTGGCTTGTTGTTTTAAGAGGCTTTATTTAGTTGTTCTAGTGGTCCAATGATGGAATAAAATACTATAAATTAAGGTCTATAGGTATGCCCAAAGTTCAGATCTAAAATCTTAATACAACTATTCCTAAAAATCATCAAAGTAGCCTTGAAAATCATAAAAACTGCAAATTTTGCTAATTAAGAAAATGTGTAAAACAACCCATTTGGGGTCTATTTTTGAATTACTTAACTTAATAGTTTTAAAGACCTAAACATACAAAGAAATACTATGATATGAGATTTATAAAATTTCACAAATGGGAGGTTCAAAAGGTTATTATAGAAATTACTAAAACTCCTGAAAGGTAACTCAAAAATCATAATTTGTGTTTTTGAGCTATATATTAAAAGTAAATTTTAAGGCTTGTAAATTACTTAACATGACTAAATAAGATAATAAAAGTGTTTTATGATCTAAGATTTATATCATGGCATGTTTAGGGTGAATCAAGTATACTTTGTGAGATGTATGAACTTTATAGGTGATGTGTGACTATGTGTGCTATTTGTATGAAAGTGTCATATAAACTAAGCTATAAGAAGGTGTTGTGATAAACTATATGTCTATGTGTACTAAGCTATATTTACAACTAAAAGTTGAATGTATACTTGGCTAATGTTAGTAAATAACATACATGTTAGTTATTGGATATAACTTCAATAACCATAGTAAAGTTATGTGTATCAATAATATATACATTGTATTATAAGATAACTAAGAAAGCTGACACTGTATATATGTAGGCTACTCAGTGGCAAGTCACTTTCTTTATTAAGGTTTAAACGATGCAAGAGGCAAGTACATCAACTTTTCTTACTCAAATACATTTATATTGCAAGTAATTAGTTCAAGAGCTTATATTTTCAAGTTATTGAATATATTGAACTGTAATACTTCATATTCAATTATTCTTATGATATGTAGACATTTCCTTCTCTTGTTCCAATCATCTTTATAGAAGAGGTCTTCAGATCTCGACTTGACATTGATTATTGAGGAAGGTAACTTGATGACCCATGTAGCAGAGCTGGCTTATGCTCAGAAGATTATGCTTTAGTCCTTTCACATAGGCTACTTTGCTGAAAGACACTGCACCATTCCCAGCTGAGCCATATCCTCTTGTCTTGCCAGAGCCATTGTCTCCAAAGATGACTGTTGGACCCTCTTTCTCTATGAAGTCAGAAAGGAGGGATTTTTTCCCAGTCATGTGTCGTGAGCATCCACGTCTGGTACCAAGTTGTGATTGTGGAGCTTTGTTCTTTTAAGCTCATTTGGTATCTCATCCACCGACCACATTTGAAATAAAATTTTGCATGGGTCCTATCTTGTTAGTACAACCTCAGCCGTGACCCAAATCATCATTTACGGTCGGATTAAAATTATAAGGGATTGGGTATAGTACGACAGGTATGATTATTGTAACATAACGCAATTCTTCCATTAATATATTATTTTAGGCGAAAACATAAATCATTTTCTTTATCAAATATTAAAAACATCTACCAATGAATATTCTTTACGATTATAATGACGGTAGTTAAGGAAGCCAAGTGACTGCGTGAATGACCAACTCATAGCGAGTAACTCGTGAATAGTAGACATCTCGATGTGATACCAGCAGTGGATTCTTCTTTTTATTTCTTCACGTCCTCGATTTCCTACATAGCATGATTCCTCCATGAAACTTTAACAAAGATTAAGTATTAAACATCTCGATGGCGAACTTTTACTGGTCATAGGCCTTTGATTCTGACCGATCAAGCGCAGGACTTATGGATTTATCAGGTCAATAAAGCTACATCCAATCGCTTGCATCCTAAATGAATTCATGAAAATCAATGGCAGGGTTTTACTCGTGGTACCAAATTCTAGTTGAATTTTGACTCACGTAAGTTCAATAGGAGCCATTGATGTCATTTTGAGAAATGAGTGCAGTCTATATTATCTCAATCGATTATTTATTCTGATATGGTTTGAAAACTATGACGCTGAACTCGTTCAACTTAGTTAACCTTAAATCCTATTCCCACGTGCCAGCTTTGATCTCTCTGGTGGAACAACGAGGAAAGGGTGAAGCTCGAGTAAGAATAGGTATGACTAAGATAATATCTGACAATTATCGTTAGTCTTAAACAGGAAAAATTTATAATCCGATAGACAACAAATTAAGAGCAACCGTAGTGAATTACGTTAAGTCTACTATAATCTATGATTTAAGGATCCATCGTGATATTTAATAGAATTGATACGACCAAAATCGAAATACAAGATTTCGATATTCATTCGGGATTCATCGAACACTGTTATCTTTGCACTACGGGCGAATATTGATCGATAGTCGTAGAATTTAAATATTTAAATGCTGCACTACGAATGTCTATTTTGAAATCCATAACATGTTGCACTAAGCTTGAAGATGATAATATAAATGCATTTCATGAGAGGATGATGAAAATGTTTATTCTAAAGAGCGAATCGATTGAAACAAAATGATTATGTATCATAATCCTGAAATATGTGTAGTAGTGTATTATTGTGAAATCATCAAAACATGGATCTGATGAAATTCAGTATCGAGAATAGATATTTTAGGCGAAAGAAAAATGGTGGTACAAAAACCCCAGATTCTTCTAAGCGTACTGGAAGTAGCGAATAGTAAATCGTGAATAGTTCATGAATAGGTGATAGAGCAGCGAAAAGTTCCATAATTTGACTAACTTGTGCTAACCCAGTATTTGTTGTGATATTGAAGAATTAATATCAAGTCACTCTTCTGGATTTTGATATCGCATACCATGCGGAGTGGTCTTCACAGCCTACCATCAAATTCTACTATTGCCACCTTCACCACATTTGAAATAAAATTCAGCCGCGTTTTTCACCAACCATAGTAAGTGGGGCCCACTCCAATTCTCATGGCGATTTTACACCAAAATCAATTATAAGCCTAATTTAGAATCCGTACCTCTTAAAATTCACCACAAATAGTTATTACGTTTTTGATGGTATCTTTGTGTACGATACTCAACTGGTTATGGTACCCTCGGTTGAGTGATCAGCCGTTATCTCGCTATAACAAGCTGACCTGTTTTACAACTTATCTGATAGAGGAAAATTTGATAAAAGAAATGTTAATCATTTGGCGTATGTTAGATTCAAACCTCTCGATAAATTGCTTTATCAGCGAATCGATACGTTCATTATTTGTATGACAAGTCGTGACAATACTGCTCAATCTTTGGATAATATTATTGGAGAAATCTTGTCCAAGGCTGATACAAGCGTCTTGTAGCGTTCTTGAGTGCGATAAGTAAGATACCTTCGGCTGATTCCACAATTAAATTCGCACTGCAGCGGAACATGAAAAGTATTGAAATGGAACCATTTTGTTCGATACATTAAATCAGACATCGAATATCTTGGTATTTGCTTGACCCATGTTTAGCTTGTATGATCGGATCTTGGCCGGGTATTCCCGAGTCTGATGGTCATGCAAGCAGCTAACATTTGTAACCACCCGCATAATTTGTCGTTTTCCTCCTGTGTATTTTGAATTGCGAGGTCTACTGTATTCCACGACAAAACCTACAAAATGCATCCCTGATCATCACTTGCTTATTTCGAAATAGTTGCGTATTAAGCATGAAATCGTTGCCGACTGTTACCCGTTATACTCGTTAATAAATCTGGAGCATCTTCCTTTTATTTCATTTGCTCACCTTAATATTCTCGATTATGACATTTCTCGAAAAGGTTTGATTAGGAAATCCAGCATCACAATTCCAATATCCTATACATCTTGACCCATAACAAATAAGCTTAGAGTGGACACCTTTGCGGCGTGAAAGGATTTACTAAATCTAGCCTCCTCCTCTACGTTCTGTTCCTCTGATCTCACTGGGTTACAGATCAATATTCCACTATGCCTCGATACCCAGCCACTGGCTGACCCCGAAAAAATTGATCATTCCGTTAGAAACCGTTTAAAGTGCGCCTTGGTGGTATAATGCGAGTCTATGGAGCTACGACTTTATTATCAATGATAATAATGGGTTTAAATCATCTTTTCATCATCATTTTATTGATCATGGTGAGGACTTCACTAAGCAACTCTCTGAACCTAGAAAGTTCCATTTATACTAGTATATTCATCCATTACTTTCGTATATCTGAAGAAAAAATGGAGCAATGAGGAAATTTGAAGCTCATCTAGCCCAATAAAGATGTTATTATATAAGATAATCTTTGACAAATTACCGTTACTCTCAATGAGTATAAAATCGATAGAATGACAATGAAACCAACAGTTCGGATCCAATATGTAATGAAATAATAATTCATAAAAGATTTAAATGAGTTCTAGAATCTTACATAATCCATCAGATTTTAGTCTCGTCATCGGTTATTTAAAATAACATTTGTCAATCTTGGCTTAGGTTCTTCTCAGCGTCTTTTCTTTTCTGAACCCGAAGATATTAAATTGATCGATGCGTATTGATTTTAAACACGAATTCATCTTTCTATAGAAGTCGACTTACTTGTGAATTCACAAAGTCCGCATCTAAAACTTATCATCATTTAAGGTAAGAGGATGATGAAAAATATTTTTAAAAACGAATCCAAAGTCGAAACAAAATGCCGAGGATTAAGGATTAAGGATTGCAGTGCTTTGTTTTATCCATAATCAATAATAACTGCTAAAAATCAAATCGGTAGTGGTGTAAAATTCATAGAATGTCGAAAGAAATGGATACAATCAAACTAGTATCCGAATAGATATTACAGACTTGAAAGAAAAATTTTTTCATTTTAGAGTTGAATAGTCTCTTATTAAGTGAATAGTCTTCTGTAATGTCAATAATAATCTTGGTATAACGTTAGTAAATCCACACTCAAAAGCATGTAAATTCCAAAAAAAACATCTTCACGCTTCAACTGAATAGTACCGTGAATAAGTAACTTTCGTGAATGAAGTAACTTCATTGAATAGTAACCTCGTGAATAGTAACTCCGTGGTGATAGTAACGTTGAAACCTTGAAAAGTTCCAAATTTGATAAAAGAATTATCTAGTAAGCCGATATTTCAAAGTAATGATATTGAAGAATTAATATCGTTTTGAGAGAAAATAACATCCACCTCAAAGAATCGGTGACTTTGGAGAAAATCCTGAAGTGATCTTGAATGAAACTTTAATTTCGAGCATGTCTGAACTCTCAAAAGTATCTAAATACTCACAAATAGCTACCTTAATAATATGGGGCGGTATGAAAGAGAGAGAAACTTTGTTTCGTGTGATTTTGAATTCTAGCTTGGCCCTCTATTTATAGGAAAATGTTAGCCAAGCGTCTTCAATTCGCGGACTTGACTGCTACAGTGGCTATTTTCACTTGGTTCTTATTTGCCACCGAAATCAAAATAAACCCATTAGAACCGTTATTCTTTTCACCATAACCTTTGTGGCATGATCTGGTTAACGGCCCTCAGTGAGCAATACTCAATATCTTTTAACAAAAAATCATATATAATAAAGAATTATATTCAAAAGAGATCAGAGCACCTCTTAAAATTTGAACACCTCGAAACATTAATCATACATGTCCATCATTTTTATACGGTCACGAAATTTATCACAACACATGATCACAATTATACTCGCTTATGTAGGGCTTCCCGATAACATTATGCCAATCTAATAAGTGACCACTTCCTTCGTATAATGAACTTTCGACAGTGCCAATAATGTCATCGGGATTCAAAAATTATATTGAGGTGCCGCTAATGATGCAGCTTATGATTCCATGATATATCAGACATAAAAGTACCGAATGATTTGATTTTAAAATAACACCTGAACAAGAATCATCGTAAAATGCTTGATATGTTTCCACCTCAACATCGCTTTAATAATTCAATAAATCGACTAATAGCGCTTGCCATAGTAATATCAAATCGTATTTTGAACCACGAGTTTCCTAAATGCGATTATCACAGCGCAAAAATAAACAATACGTTTGTCTTCGCTAATGTTATTCATAGGCTATAATTGCCACATGTTACCGCGTTCTCCTCGTGATTAAATCTGAGCGTCCTGCAGTCTCATTTACTCCACTAATGTATATTCTCCATCGACATTCTGAAATCTTGTAATAAGCAAGGGTTAATTAAAAATCGATCATGATATCTATATCTTGACCAGTAACAAATAAGCAGGTAGGACACACTATTTCTAAAGGAATTACTCGTCTCTCCCCTCTAGTTAAAAAATTCTCTGGTCTTATAACTCTCCTTACTCGGATCAAAATAGGTGAGGATTCCGTCGGCCGTTACGAATTAGCCAAATACATGAATGCGAAACAACTCTGACTTTATTATGAACAATAAAAGCGAGTGAGTTTAAATACAAATATTATCTTCACAGACAATATTTATACTCAATCCAAAATCTCATGCATTTATTGATACATTGTTTCTGATAATGGTGGGGACTACTAAAGCAACTCTCTCACAGAGACCTTAGATTCCATTACCCGGTAGTACTCGTACATTACTCTGAGAAGAAAAATGGATACAAGGAAAAGGGGTGAGCTCAGCTATTACAATTTGGTGATAAGACTATGTTATGACTAAGCTTAATATACAACAAATTATCGTTAGTCTCAACGGATTAAAAAATCGATAGAATCTGATAAACTGACAAGTCACCGAATCCCGATATTATGAAATAATAACTTCATAGAAGGATTCGTAGAAATGAAATCTACTATCAATCTATGAATTTACCCAGGTCATCATCAATATTTTATCCTGTAACATCGATGATATTCGATCTCAAATCAAATATATCATCTTTTGCACTCTGATGACGATCAAGCATCATTATCTAAACAGTTCAAATACGCTATTAAAATCAATAACAACCGGAATAGTATTCAGCGTAATGAATATTGAAGAAGAATTAATATCATTTGAGAAAGAAATAACATCCCTTACCTCAATAAGTCGATTGCCTTCAGTGGCTCGAGAGTGAAAATCTTTGAATGAAACTTATGCTTCTGAGCAACTCTCAAAGTATCTAAATATACTCACAAAAATCCTAGCCCTCTTGCGATAAGGAAATAGTTAGCCAGCCAAAGCGGACTTCAAAAACAAATATCTTAACTGCACGATGAAAGTTAACAGCTATGTGGATATTGCCACCCACACGAATTTGAAGCCAGAATTCAGCACATTTTTCACCAACCACAAGAGAGATAACCATGGTTTAACCGGTATCAAATTTGTGGACATATACTTCAACTTATGTATGTATAACATACCCAAACCTCAATTACTAACAATCAGCAGTCGGTTCATTTTCGAATTATAACCCATTTACAAACGCCTTCCTGAAAACCCACGATTTGATTTTTTTAGCACCTCCGTCCAGTCACCATCGCGATAGCATACCTAAACTGCTTACATCATTTATATCAAGTGGTCGCTCTCCTCCTTAAAATAAATAATGATGAATCAATAATTAATTATTCTAAATAATATTCGAGGCTAGTATCAGGAAGATATCTATCACAAAGGAAATTCCTTTTAAACATAACCACTAAAAGGGGCTTCCGATATGATTTCTCCTACCTACGTGATCGCGAGTGTGTTTGTGGATTCTTTCTCCATTTGGACTTATGTGGATTTATGGTAGTCCTTCCTTTATACTGATTCTTCTTTTTCAATGTGTCCTTGTGATTCATGATTTGTGAAGAGTGTAACTTAACTCTACTATTCCCACCTGGTTGGTTCGTAGAGTTGATTTTTCTCGACTCTACGATCCTTCGAGGTTGGAGAGTAGTGACTAAGTTACTCTTCTCTTTTCTGAAACCTAGGCCAACATGGGATCTGTTATGCCTTATAACATAGATTGGATCAGAAGAGCAGGGATGGATCGGTTCTTCCTTCTGTGAGGATTTCACAAATACAATGATTCTATTGAGGTTTGAAGCACTTCTGATGTTAGTTTTCTATTACTTTTCCACATCTGGTTCTGAGGTGGATTCCCCAAAACTTAAACATGTTCTGTCAGATGCATTTCTCTGACTAAAGATCAGGGAGTGCATGGATGAAGATGATCTATTCCACGTTAAGATTGTCTTTTCTAGTTCCTCAATCTTAGAGGTTAGATTTGACTCTTTTGTGCATTAAGTTCATTGGTGTGTTTTAAGAGTTTATTCTCAGCTTCAAATTTAAAGAGAGAGTTAGCACTTAGAAGAGCTGTTTCCAGTTTTTCTTGAACTTTCTCTTTCTCTTTTTGAAGAAGAGAATAATCTTTAGACAAAACTCTGAACCATTTCATGGATTGATGTAGATCAGATGTTATGCCATGTAGTGCAATTCTTAAATCATCAATATCTACATCAAGATAGTTAAAGTTAAATACCTCATCGATACTTACTTCATGATTATTAGTTATTTTTTTATCTTTTGCATTTTTGGCTATTAGACACAGATTTGCTACTTGAGGATCTTCATCATCTCCAGACTCAGGAGTTGTGTCATTGTCTGAGTCACTCCATGATCCTCCGGCCACAAGACCTTTGTCTTTCTTCTGGAGCCTCTTGTTGCCTTTAAACTCTTTCTTTGGATTTGTTTTCCTCTTCAGTTCTTCTCTAAGAGGTTTGTTGCAGTTTGCAATTAAATGGCCAGACTTCTTACAGTTATAGCATAAGTCATTAATCAGCTCTTGGCTGTTGTTGTCGTTGAATCTCTTAGGTTTGCTGCTTCTACCTTTACGCATGAACTTCTTGAGTCTTCTTACTAGCATTGCAATATCCTCGTCATCATCTTCCTCAGAGTCAGAGTCATTTTTAGTGTGAGTTTTGGAGATGGATTATGTTGCTTTGAGAGCAACTCCTTTGTCCTTTATTCTTCCTTCAGATAGAGTCTCTACTCGTTGAGTTAGCTCCAGTTCATAGGTTAGAAGGTTGACATAGAGTTGTTGAACAGTCATTTTATGGAGATTCTTTGATTCTCTGATGGCAGTGGTTTTGGCGTCCCACTTGGTTGGTAAAGCTCTCATGAACTTTATGATCAAATCTTTGTTTAGATAGATCTTTCCAAAAGCTCGAAGAGAGTTAAGTAGAACATTGAATCTTTCATAGGTGGAAGTGACATTTTCCCCTGGAACATGGGCAAATATTTCATATTATTGAGTCAGAAGAGATTGTTTGTTTTCTTTGACTTCTTCAGTTCCTTCGTGTATAATGAGCAATGCTTCCCATACTTCCTTGGCAATTTTGTTATTGACCACATTCTCAAACATATCATCTTCTAAAGACTGGAACAAAATATTCTTGGCCTTTTTGTCTAGTTGGACAACTTTCTTTTCTTTGTCAGTCCACTTAGCTTTAACCTTGATTTGAACTCTATTTGGATCTTCTGGAGTTGGTGCGAGCTTTGTTGGAATATAGGGCCTATTCATGACAGTTTTAAATAGCTCTTCATCAATTGAGTGCATGTATGCTTGCATACGAACTTTCCAGTTGGCAAATTTATCTTTGTTGCACATTGGTGACTTGCTGCCTCCTCCAGTCTTTGATTCGTTTATCAGATATGCCATTGGATCTACTCAAGCTTCGTAGGCTGATTGAGAGAACCTGTTCTGATACCAATTATTAGTTCCCAGAGCCACAATAGTTATCTAGAAGTGGAGTTGGATAGATATTTTAAATTTCTTTTCTTTTCAAAATACTTTGTTAGTTTTGTTAATAAATTAATCACAGCGGAATATATGATTTGTTTATTCCCCTTTAAAGATAGACTAAGTTAATGGTTGATAAGTATTTATAACAGCTATAACAGTTAAATCAAGAATATAAAAGACACAGAGAATTTAAGTGGTTCGGAACATTCAAGGCTCCTAGTCCACTCTTCTACTCCTCGAGTAGAAAATCCACTAAGGATGTCTTTACAATATTTATATCTCACATATTCCTTCAAGACCAGCAGTCTTGGAGCTTCTTAGTTCACTTAGAACTCTTTAAGTCCAGTAGACTTGGAATACACTTGATGAAAGTTGAGTTCTTTGGGTTGTGCTGCGCAGTTGCTGTTAAGCATATGTTCGAAAGAACTAAGTAGCTGAGAAAGCTTTCTTTCTTAATTGTAAAGTTGAGCTTTGAGTGTTCTTCAGCTTTTATTTTGTTCTTGCTTGCATTCTTGCATTTACATCTGATTTGTAAATAATGTGTCTTTGAAATATTTCCGTTTGAAGGCGTCCGTTGAAGCATTAATTGTATTTGACATTTCTGAGCACTGATGGTGACTTCCTGGAAATCTTCTGTTTAGCCGTTTGACCCACTGACACAGCAATCTGCTATCTAACCTAACACCTAAAAAGATGTTTTCAGCTGACATGTAGTACTTTTCTTAGCTTCTTCAATATGTTTCTTTGTTATATACTAAGGATGAGTGTTGGATCATTGGGATTCCCAATAGTCTCAACGTCTATAATCCATTCCACATTTGTTGTAATTAATTTTTTAACAAATGGACAAAGCTCGATGCTTCTGATACAGACAAATGATGCACTACAATCATGATCGTGGTGTCTTGTCACATTCGTGCTTGATACGGACTGATAGAGAAAAACACTACGATTTCTCTTAAGCACTAGTAGACTACGATCTTTGCTTGCTTGATTTGAAGACTACGCTTTCGAGAGCAGACTACGATTCTTGATTAGGCTCGATAGGCATTTGGACCACTCTATGATTCTGGAAGAGGTCTTCCAAAGCAGACAGACTATGATTCTCAATACTCTACGATTCTGCCTTGGTTTTTGCAAACTCTTGGCTGGCTCGACAAACTACGATTCTGTTGAAGCCTATCTATTACATTTCAAAATAGATTAGCCTAACAACTTTGATTTTGTCTTCTATATATTTATTTACAGAATGATAAACATAAAGCACAGATCATACTTAACAAGTTTTGATCTACCACTAAGTCCTTGTACATGTATTCCTTAAAAGACTTTACATATAAGCATGTTTATTTACTTTCCACATCAAATTTAAATATGAAATTCCCAACAAAGTATGTAGGTGTTTATTGGAGAATAAGTTCACTGAACGTGACTCTCTAAGGAATACCTAATGGAATTTTACTTTCCTGTTAATAGGAATTCCTATAGTGATAGTAGTACAAATGATCCTTATACTTGAGATCATCATAGTATCTTATATATAATGAATTACACTTTGACTTATTACTTAAGACTCTTAGAGTATATCAAAGGGTATGCTTGGGTGTAATAAGTTATATATGGAGATAATGAATGATCAATAAAGAATCTACCACTTCTAGTAAAAGAAGAGAAATTTCCTATGTGATTTGATAAATGACAACCCAGGACATGTCTTATATTTAATTAGGACATTTTATGGTGGAAGGATTGAATTATACGGTAACTATTTACTCAAAGGTTCTTTTATGATTAATGTTGAAATCTATATTATTATTTGGAAATTCGTTAATCGCTAGGGAGGCTTCTCCCTATTGTAGAATAAATATTATTTATTTAAATAAATTAATAGTTTAATTTATTTATTTAAATAAGATTAGAATTGTTCTAATTGATTTATTCACAACCGGTTTAATATGGAGAACCTAAAGGGTCACACCATAAAAGAAAGAATAATTATTTAAGAAGTTAATGGCATAATCGTAATAATATGTTAAGTATATTTAATTTAATCTATGGTGATAGAATAAATTAAATAGCTTAATATTTATTATTTAATATTTTGAAATATTAAATATAAATTAATAAGAGGAGCCTTATTAATATTATTACAATTATTATTAATTTTAATTTCTAAAAGAGTTTAGGAATTAATTTAATATAAGTACTCTCATCTATTTCTAATAAGATTAGGAGGTAAATTAATTAAAAGAGTTTAATTAATTATCCCTAATTAGATTAGGGGAGCCTATTTAATTAAAGGAGTTTAATTAAATAAATTGCGAGACTCAATTTTATGAAATAAAAGTATTCAATTTTCTTATAATTATTCTATTTAGTAAATGGTTAAATTGATAAAGGTTAAAGTTAAGGGTGATATGTGAAAATTTTGCAAAGTAAGGAAATTGTTATAAAATAATCGGTGGTAAAATACGTGTGGTTGCATAGTAGCACACGGTATCAATTATTGATGCTTATTTTAGAAGTCACTCGATTATACTAAATTATTGCTTCGAGAATTCTTTGCATTATATCTCTCTATATTATTGATTCAATTATTGTCACAAAGATCTTCAGATAATATGTTATATTATTAAATCAATAATTGAGATGACAAAGTTATTCATATTATTAAATTGCAATATTTACAATGTCTAGAAGTTTTATCAATGAGAGGTTTGGTTACCTAATTGCGCGCCAATAGGGAGAAATCCTTATTGGAAAGCCCCCTCTTTCCTGGGAACAACCTGATTGTTAAATATTGTGAGTTATAATATTAATGATGAATAAGTTCGTGTTGATTAAAGATGAATTTGATAGTTTCATTGTGTTGGGATTATTTGTGTTAGTAGAAATTGACATTTATTTCAATAATAATTGATGTTTGGAGGTTATATTGTTCAATCGGGTATTCAGGGCACTTTTTGTGTCGGAGTACTATTCACGAGTTACTATTCACGAGTTACTACTCATGAGTTGTTATTCTTGAGTTACTATTCACGAGTTACAATTCACGAGTTACTATTTATGAGTTACTATTCACGAGTTACTATTCACGGGATACTATTCACCCGAACAATATATTTATTTTAGGTCCAAATCATTTTTGGGTACAATATTATTCCATGAGGAGATGTGCTAATTTTTCAGACTGTTGGTTGAAATTATAATAGTGAATCAATATGGATCGTTGGTTTAAAGTTTTAATAGTGAATCAGTATGGACCGTTGGTTTAAAGTTTAAAGTTTTAATAGTGAATCAGTATGGACCGTTGGTTTAAAGTTTTAATAGTGAATCAGTATGGACCGTTGGTTTAAAGTTTTAATAGTGAATCAGTATGGACCATTGCTTTAAGTTTTAATATGGACCATCCGTTTAAAAGTAAATCAATCTGGACCGTTCATGAATTTGTTACTATTCAGTCCATTTTCCTATAAATAGAAGCTCATTCCTTCATTATTTCTTACGAATTCACTGAAACTCTTGAGAGAGAAATTATAGAGAGAAATAAGAATAGAAATCAGCTACCTTTCTATTCCAATATCTAGTTTCTTCTCTAAGGTAAGGTGTATTATTTCTTTCTTATTCATGAAGAGAACTTTTGTTATTCCATTCTGTATTATTATGTTGGAATAACCTATTTATGCAAAGTACCGCATACATGGTGAAATTCTTCTATTATTCCATTCTTTATTATACGTTTGGAATATATCCGTCTGCATTTTGTTTCTGTGGGACTGGTTCCATTATTTATTATTCTGCATATATTATACTCGGTTGGTTAAAGTTTTGGTTCCAGGAACTAATAACGTCCAAATTATCAACATGATACTTCTTTGTAGAGTAAAATTCAAGAATGCTCAGAAGAATATTTCCTTGAAAAGATACTGGATGAAGCGCAAATATCAAGGATATTCCACTAATTTCATGGAGTATAGAAGTCAAAACTTTAACCAACTGAGTATAATAAAGAATGGAATAACAAAAGAAATCACCAGGCATGTGATAGATAAGACATGCAAGTTATTCCAATGAGAATAATAAATACTGGAACTGTGTCCCACAAAAACGATGTATGTGATATTCCAATGTAATAATAAAGAATGGAATAACATAAGGATTTCACCATGCATGCTAAGATTGCAGACAGACAAAGTTATTCAATGTAATAATAAAGAGCGGAACCAGTCCGTGTGTGAAACGCATGCACAAGATATTCCAATAGAATAATAAAGAATGGAATAACATAAGGATTTCACCAAGTATAAGGTATGCCGCGTATACAGGTTATGTATAGGGTATGCCGCGTATACAGGTTATTCTAACAAAATAATAAAGATGGAATAATATAAGGATTTCACCAAGTATAGGGTATGTCGCGTATACAGGTTATTCCAACAGAATAAATAAGAATGGAATAACATAAGGATTTCACCAAGTATAGGGTATGCCGCGTATATAGGTTATGTAGGGTATGCCGCGTATACAGGTTATTCCAATAGAATAATAAAGAATGGAATAACAGAAGTTCTCTTCATGAATAAGAAAGAATAACACCCCTTACCATAAAAGACACTGGAAATCGAAGTAGTGAAGTAGCAGAATACTCTTCTTCTTTCTCTCTATAATTTCTCTCTCTAGTGTTTCAGTGAATTCGTAAGAAATAATGAAGGAATGAGCTTTTATTTATAGAAGAATGGATTGAATAGTAACTAATTCCTGAACGGTCCAGATTGATTTATTTTTAAACGGACGGTCCAGATTAAAACTTAAAGCAACGGTCCATACTGATTCACTATTAAAACTTTAAACCAACGATCCATATTGATTTACTATTAAAACTTTAAACCAAATGATCCATATTGATTTACTATTATAACTTCAACCAACTATTCCGAAAAATTAGCACATCTTCTCATGGAATAATATTGTACCCAAATACCGAACGCACAATACTAGAGTGAATAGTAAAGGGTAAATAGTAACTCGTGAATAGTAACTCATGAATAGTAACTTCGTGAATAGTAACTCATGAATAGTAACTCGTGAATAGTAACTCATAAATAGTAACTCGTGAATAGTACTTCGGCTACCTAAAAGTTCCATGAATAATTCGATTGAACAATATAACCTTCAGACATCAATTATCACCTAATAGATGTCGATTTCTACTAACACAAATAATCCCAACACAATGAAACTATCAAATTCATCTTTAATCAACACGAACTTATTCATCATTAATATTATAACTCACAATATTTAGCAAACTGTGTTGTTCCCGTGAAAGAGGGGCTTTCAATAAGGATTTCTCCCTATGGGCGCCGCAATTAGGTGACCAAACCTCTCCTCGATGTAACTTTTAGACATTGTAAATATTGCGATTTAATAATATGAATAACTTTGTCGTCTCAATTATTGATTTAACAATATAACATATAATACAGATGATACTGTGACAATAATTGAATCAATAATATAATAGATATGATGCAGCAATTACTGTAGCAATAATTGAGTATAACTAAGTGATTTCTTACGTAAGCATTAATAATCAATACCGTGTGCTATTATGCAACCACGCGTATTACTGTACTTTTACTATCGAGTAGTTCAACAGTATTGACGGTAAAACTTTCGCCGTTATTTTCATAAAAATATTTTTATCGTTTTCTCATTCCGACAATAATTCAGTTGCGGGGTCCACCAATGATTTTTCCGTCGTACGAATATTCCCCGACACAAAGAATATTCTCCGACTAATCGAATATAATACAACAACTTGCATACTTTGCAAAATTTATAAATACTACCCATAACTATAACATTATATCAAATCCACACCATAATAATTAAAAAAATATTTTGAGAAATTTAAATCTTTATTCATAAAAACTGGGTCTCACAATCTCCTCCTTATAAAATTTTGCCCTCGAAATTTACGACGCATTCTGATACGCCAAAGCAGATGAGGATACCTTGACTTCATTTGATTCTAACTCTTGAGGTATAACCTTTGAGTGTTGAATACGATCCTTCTTATCCAAGATTTTAACACGTATCTCCTCATACGTTAAATCTTCTGCTATCTCGTCTAGTTCTAAATCAATAATATGGTTTGGGTCGTCCACATATTTACGTAACATCGATACGTGACAAACGTTATGAACACGCAACATATTTGGCGGTAAAACGAGTCTATAAGCCATAGTTCCTACTCGATCGAGGATTTCAAATGGGCCAATTAAATCGAGGATTGAGATTTCCTCTCTTCATCGATTCTTGCTTCTAGAATAACGCCCTCTTGAACCTTCTTTTTCGTGTTCATCTCAAGTCCGTAGCTTGGCGGCTTTAACTTTATCGATTAAAGTCGATTCTATTCGTATATTCATTATCTTCACATAGGTTCGTATATTCGCACTCGTAAACGCATACGATCTTCTACTCAACGCGTCAGCTACCACGTTCACTTTTCTACGATAGTATTGAATGGTACGATCGTAATCTTCAACAGCTCGAGCCAACGTCTTTGGTGCATGTTATGTTCGTTTTGGTTGAAGAAATATTTAAGGTTTTAAAAATGGGGTTTTGTACTAGGGTCAGTACAAAATTCGATTTCACACTCTGGGGTAGGCTAAGAAGTCTTCAAGAATATGTCAGGAAATTTATTAACAATAGAAATATCATTCACAACTGTGACTCTCATCTAAGACTTGGATAACACGTCACATTGATACCTATCAACTTGCCATCGTTATTTACAACGTCCCCTACGGAAAGTCTGGCTTCGGTGCATTCCACACAAGGAAGTCAACAACGAAAGGATCGGGGCTCTTCACTTATGGCTTGATATGACAATTATTGACTTTAGTGGTTTGGTTACTTGAATTCGCATAACAGGTTGGTTAGGAATATGAAAGCTAACAACCTTACAAAAAGCATGATGAGTAGTTAACCAATTGATTTCTAAAATCACATCAAAGGCAAGTATTTTCAAAGAGATAAGATCAACAGGTAACGTGAAAGTGTCGATTTGAATCAACAAGATTTATAAACAATGGAGGTAACGAAGGTTTCTACTAACGAAGTTTTAACCAATAAGTCAAAGTCTAACTTCTCCTGAGTTAAATTTAAACGTTGAGCGCAAGCAAGAGAGATAAAAGAATGGGTAGAACTGGTATCTATTAAGGTATAGACTTCGCAAGAATTTATAATTAACTAACCCGTGCTAACTTCGTTTGGGTTACTCGCTTTTTGAGAAGTCACAAAAAATGCTCTTCCTGAAACCACCGACTTTGTTTTGTCCGTATCCGCCTTTGGTGCCTCCATCCTAGCTGAACTTGTCTTCGGTGAAGGATAAAATCGGGCTAGGTGACCTTCTCTTCCACAATTATAACATGTTTTGGATGGCATCGCGCAGTTTGGACTGATATGTCCCTCCCCTCCGTATTTGAAACATATGATAGGTGGTCGTTCTCCTTCCTTAACAACGGGTGCTGGTGCTGACGTCTTTCCATCATTGTTGAATTTCCTCTTCTTAAAATTTCCACTTCTATTATCTTGGCCATGATTACCACCGAAGTGGTTACCATTCTTGGCATGATAATTTTCCCCACGATGGTTATCATTGTTCCGATGGCCATTGCCACCAGTATGATTATTATCGTGTTGTTGGTCGTTACCTTTTGGTTGTGCTGACTCATTATCGCGCTCCAATAACTGAGCCATATTCACAATATCTGAATATAAACAAAGTTTATGAGAAATGAGGTAATGATGTATCTCGGGTTTCAAACCTCTTAAAAACATTCGCATCATTCGCTCCTCATTATCGACCAAATGGGATGCAAACCAGGATAACTTCACAAATTTAGCCTCGTATTGCGACACGGTCATATTGTTTTGCTCCAACTTGATGAATTCCACCTCCTTCATGTGACGAATACTTTCGGGAAGTACTTGTCGTTGAACAACTCTTGGAACTTCTCCCAAGATATTTTCAGATGCCATTTTCAAACACTGTCACAAAACAAGGGTTAATTGACATATCACATATTATCCCTACACTCTGACCGACCAATTAAATACCAAATAAACTTAGGTAGGTCATACTAGCGAAGGAATTCCCCGTCTCTCCCCTCCTAGTTCTTATCTCACATCCTAGCAAGGGATCATATCCCTAAGCTTTGATACCAATTATTACGCCCCCAAAATAGGTATACATCACCCATCTTGGGTCGCCAGATACATGGTACTGAATACAAATACAAACTAATTATACAACATTCGTTTAAAATATGATAAAACATCTGGATTTCCACATGCATGGTGATTGATCCTTTGTATTCATTTCTTATTAAATTGTGGAAATGATCTGTATACGTGGATTACAGCATGGCGGGTGAAAATCCATTTGCAATTTCATATATTCTTTATTATACTTATTTGGTTAAAGTTTTGACTTCTATACTCCATGAAATTAGTAGAATATCCTTGATATTTACGCTTTATCCAGTATCTTTTCATGGAAATATTCTTCTGAGCATTCTTAAATTTTACTCTACAAAGAAGTATCATGTTGACAATTTGGACATTATTGAGTTCAGGATAAATTAACTTATAAGTCTTTAAAATTTATTCTTGAACTTGTTTTATTGAATTATTATGTCATTTCCATGATGAGTTATGTTGGTTATTATGTGAAAACATGAAAGTTTCATAGAAATCACAAAGGATTGAAAATCAGATTTTGGAGAAAATAGAGCATTAAATTCAATTGATCATATCTCCTATTATATTTTGAATTTTTGAGTGTGGTCAAGTTCTAGAGTTAGATCTATGAGTTTCCTAACTTATCCAAGTGGAATCACTGGAAAAGGTGTTGTAGATTTTTGTGTGGACTGATTTTACCAAATGAGTCAAAAACTGCCAATTTCGAAAAAGCTACTGTCTAGATTTTTAAAAGGGCATTTTTGGCGACTTAGTTTGTGAGAAAAATTTTTTGGCCTTTTGGGACATGAAAGTATATGGTATAAAGTACCTCTGTCCAAAAATGAGTTCATTCCGACTTAAAATGAGCAAGTTATGACCATTTCAATATTTAGGTTTTTCCGACGAAAAACGCTATAATCGGATTTCTATAACTCCGATGACCATGAAATTTAAACTGGAAGATCACGTTAACATGTGTAAGATCCTGCCAAGATTTGGGAATTTCTGGAGTTAAACTTGAGGTATCTAATTTCTTAAGGAATTAATTAGAAATTGATTTTTGAAAAATAGTAAATGACTTTTAAAAATTCCGAGAAAAATATATGTTCATTATGGGACTATATTTTGCTAAACCCAAGAAAAAAATATTTTTGGGACTGATTTGGTATTTTTCATGAAAATGGTTTAGTTACGAACATATGAGTTAAATATGTTATGTGAAGTAACAAAGTTGGAAAATAGGATTTTATGGCTTGGAAATCCTATATAAGGTATATGCATATTTTTTTTTATATAAGGAATTTGATCATTGGTGATGAAATCTTATGAGTATGGCATTTTTGAATGATTAAATGCATTATTTGGTAAAGTGTAAATAATTGAAATAAATTGCTAATAAGTTTAAGAAGTGATTAAAATATTGTTATGACATTAATAATATTAGATTATGAGTGGTTGATAATATTTGGATAAATTTAAAGTCTTTAATAATTATCCTTGTTTTCATTTGAATAATGCTTATATCATTGTCATCATCCTCGTGCTTATATGGTGATGAAAGTTATCTTTGGCTTACGTGCGAAGATGGACTGTTGTTTATTGAATTATATATCTTTGGCTTACGTGCAAAGATGCATTGTTGATTATTGGTTTTCTTGTTGTATATCTTTGGCTTACGTGAAGAGATGGACTTGGTATGATTATGATTAGGGATTATTTGGTATAGTCATGACCATTGATGATTTAATGAATATCCTTGACCCGTAGTGCAGGGATGATTCGATGATGCGGTTTATTTATTAAGCTGAGTCTCAGCGATAAAAATTGATGAAAACATTTTAAATCATAGAAATTAGTAGATATCATGCTCTACTTGACTCTTCTAATGGATTGCTTATTCCGCTGCAGTTAAACTTGATGTCTATTGTATTTTATCAGTTTAACATTGTTGAAGACTAATGATAATTTATTCTGCATTATCTTAGTCATAATATTTCTTACCAGGCTAGTTGAGCTCACCCTTTTGCTTCATAATTCCTTTCAGGTAATAAAAGTGTAGCTGGGTCGAGCGGGGATAATAGGGAAATAGTGAGATGGTCCGAGACTGTTGAAGTTTCTCAATACATTATAAAACGGCATGACATGCAATATATAATTGCATTGAGGACCTAAGATGTGCGTGTCGTTTGTTATACGACACTTAATAATTGATTTTGGTGAACAACAATAGGTTGATGAGAACCCAACTTTGGAAGGGTGTTTTGCCACTATCATACAAGATGTCTAATGACATACAATCTCGTGTTATCATAAGACAGGGTTGTGCACATCCACTTGCTGAGTATATCTATGAGCACTACCTATATGATCCTGGAGTATATTTGAAATATAATTCTCACTTGGAGACAATTGAGATAATTATATGTCAAGAGAAGACTCATCATTGGAAGGAACATGATAGTAATCTTCTCGTTTTTCTTTGGGGTCTATTGGATCAACCAAGGATAATTCTCTGGGCATATGATATCTATCATAACTTAGATTCATGGCCTCCTATGTATGAAGGTTTCCTTGAGCATTTTCTAAAGATTTTAATTTCTAAAACAGTTAATGACTGTTCATTTATGTAAAGTACCTTTGTAAGGTGTTGTGGTTAAGGCACCATGAGAGTTACATAGATTTTGTATTGAAACTCACAGCTTATCTGTTGTCGTACTCTGCACGATAGTTCAACAGTTGTATAAATGAAGTTTGTATTTGATTTTTATGGAGTGATATCTGACGACTCAGAATGGGTTGTGTGGACCTATTTTGGGGGCATCACAATTGGCATCAAAGCTTAGGGATATGGTCGTTGGTGAAGATATTAGTCTAGAACTAGGAGGGGAGAGACGAGTAATATACTTCGCTAGGGTGTGACTTACCTAAGCCAAAAATTTTACTTGATAAGTTGACAATTTGTGATATGTCAATTAACCTTTGTTTTGAAGGTATATTTTAGAATGATATCTAAAATACATGAGATGAGCAATGGGAAAATTATGATACAGAGGATATAATCGGGAAGGTACAATCCGAAAAGAAAGCAAGGTATTCTCATCTCTTTCAACTACCAGGTACGTAAATGAAAGTATTCAATTTTCTTATAATTATTCTATTTAGTAAATGGTTAAATTGATAAAGGTTAAAGTTAAGGGTGATATGTGAAAATTTTGCAAAGTAAGGAAGTTGTTATAAAATAATCGGTGGTAAAATACGCGTGGTTGCATAGTAGCACACGGTATCGATTATTGATGCTTATTTTAGAAGTCACTCAGTTATACTCAATTATTGCTACTGAAGAATTCTTTGCATCATATCTCTTATATTATTGATTCAATTATTGTCACAGTATCTTCTGTATAATATGTTATATTATTAAATCAATAATTGAGATGACAAAGTTATTCATATTATTAAATTGCAATATTTACAATGTCTAGAAGTTTTGTCAATGAGAGGTTTGGTCACCTAATTGCGCGCCAATAGGGAGAAATCCTTATTGGAAAGCCCCCTCTTTCCTGGGAACAACCTAGTTGTTAAATATTGTGAGTTATAATATTAATGATGAATAAGTTCATGTTGATTAAAGATGAATTTGATAGTTCCATTGTGTTGGGATTATTTGTGTTAGTAGAAATCGACATTTATTTCAATAATAATTGATGTCCGGAGGTTATATTGTTCAATCGGGTATTCAGGGCACTTTTTATGTCAGAGTACTATTCATGAGTTACTATTCATGAGTTACTATTCACGAGTTACTATTCACGAGTTACTATTTATGAGTTACTATTCACGAGTTACTATTCACGAGATACTATTCACCCGAACAATATATTTATTTTAGGTCCAAATCATTTTTGGGTACAATATTATTCCATGAGAAGATGTGCTAATTTTTCAGACCGTTGGTTGAAATTATAATAGTGAATCAATATGGATTGTTGGTTTAAAGTTTTAATAGTGAATCAGTATGGACCGTTGGTTTAAAGTTTTAATAGTGAATCAGTATGGACCGTTGGTTTAAAGTTTTAATAGTGAATCAGTATGGACCGTTGCTTTAAGTTTTAATATGGACCATCCGTTTAAAAGTAAATCAATCTGGACCGTTCATGAATTAGTTACTATTCAGTCCATTCTCCTATAAATAGAAGCTCATTCCTTCATTATTTCTTACGAATTCACTGAAACTCTTGAGAGAGAAATTATAGAGAGAAATAAGAAGAGAAGTCAGCTACCTTTCTATTCCAATATCCAATTTCTTCTAAGGTAAGGGGTATTATTTCTTTCTTATTCATGAAGAGAACTTTTGTTATTCCATTCTGTATTATTATGTTGGAATAACCTGTTTATGCAAAGTACCGCATACATGGTGAAATTCTTCTATTATTCCATTCTTTATTATTCTCGCGGAATATCCTGCATGTGTGTTTACGCCTTTAATTCTGGTTCCATTATTTATTATTCTCGCATTTATTATTCTCGTTTGATTATCACATCTATGCGTTTCTACTGGGACCTAGTTCCATTATTTATTATTCCACATTTATTATTCTCGCGTTTAATATCCCACATGCATGCATTTTACTGGGACCTGGTTCTATTATTTATTATTCATTGGGAATAACTTTGTCTGCATGGTCTCTATCGCATTTATGGTGAATCATTCATTATTCCATTCTTTATTATTCGTTGGAATAACTTTGTCTATGTGGATTTCCACATGCATGGTGATTGATCCTTTGTATTCATTTCTTATTAAATTGTGGAAATGATCTGTATACGCGGATTACCGCATGGCGGGTGAAAATCCATTTGCAGTTTCATATATTCTTTATTATACTCAGTTGGTTAAAGTTTTGACTTCTATACTCCATGAAATTAGTAGAATATCCTTGATATTTGCAGTTCATCCATTATCTTTTCATGGAAATATTCTTCTGAGCATTCTTAAATTTTACTCTACAAAGAAGTATCATGTTGACAATTTGGATATTATTGAGTTCAGGATAAATTAACTTATAAGTCTTTAAAATTTATTCTTGAACTTGTTTTATTGAATTATTATGTCATTGTCATGATGAGTTATGTTGGTTATTATGTGAAAACATGAAAGTTTCTTAGAAATCACAAAGGATTGAAAATCAGATTTTAGAGAAAATGGAGCATGAAATTCAATTGATCATATCTCCTATTATATTTCGAATTTTTTAGCATGGTCAAGTTCTAGAGTTAGATCTATGAGTTTCCTAACTTATCCAAGTGGAATCACTGGAAAAGGTGTTGTAGATTTTTGTGTGGACTGATTTTAGAAAAGGAGTTAAAAACTTCCAATTTTGAAAAAGCTACTGTCCAAATTTTTAAAAGGGCATTTTCGGCCACTTAGTTTGTGAGAAAAATTTCTGCCTTTTGGGACATGAAAGTATATGGTATAAAGTACCTCCTGTCGAAAAATGAGCTCATTCCGACTTAAAATGAGCAAGTTATGACCATTTCAATATTTAGGTTTTTCCGATTTAAAAAACGCTATAAGGAAATTTCAGTAACTCGGATGACCATGAAATTTAAACTGGAAGATCACGTTAACATGTGTAAGATCCTGCCAAGATTTGGGAATTTCTGGAGTTAAACTTGAGGTAGCTAATTTCTTAAGGAATTAATTAGAAATTGATTTTTGAAAAATAGTAAATGAATTTTAAAAATTCCGAGAAAAATATATGTTCATTATGGGACTATATTCTGCTAAACCCGAGAAAAGAAATATTTTTGGGACTGATTTGGTATTTTTCATGAAAATGGTTTAGTTACGAACATATGAGTTAAATATGTTATGTGAAGTAACAAAGTTGGAAAATAGGATTTTATGGCTTGGAAATCCTATATAAGGTATATGCAGATTTTTTTTTATAAGGGATTTGATCATTGGTGATGAATACTTATGAGTATGGCATTTTTGAATGATTAAATGCATTATTTGGTAAAGTGTAAACAATTGAAATAAATTGTTAATAAGTTTAAGAAGTGATTAAAATATTGTTATGATATTAATAATATTAGATTATGAGTGGTTGATAATATTTGGATAAATTTAAAGTCTTTAATAATTATCCTTGTTTTCGTTTGATTAATGCTTATATCATTGTCATCATCCTCATGCTTATATGGTGATGAAAGTTATCTTTCGCTTACGATGCGAAGATGGACTGTTGTTTATTGAATTATATATCTTTCGCTTACATGCAAAGATGGATTGTTGATTATTGGTTTTCTTGTTGTATATCTTTGGCTTACGTGAAGAGATGGACTTGGTATGATTATGACCGAGGATTATTCGCAGTATAGTCGCTGACCATTGATGATTTAATGAATATCCTTGCCCGTAGAGTGCGAGGATGATTCGATGATGCGATTTATTTATTGTCGAGTCTCGCCGATAAAAATTGATGAAAACATTTTAAATCATAGAAGTTAGTAGATATCATGCTTTACTTGACTCTTCTAATTGATTGCTTATTCATTGCTGCAGCTTAAACTTGATGTCTATTGTATTTTATCGGTTTAACATTGTTGAAGACTAATGATAATTTATTACGCATTATCTTAGTCATAATATTTCTTACTAGGCTAGTTGAGCTCACCCTTTCTTTCACTTTGTTCTCTTCAGAAATGAGAACCTAATTTGGGGACGAAGTCTGGGAGCTGGAGTGATTTGCCCGAGAAGATAGCATTAGTAGTCCCTCACTATTCTATTAAATAGTGTGACAATAAATATAATGAGGACTCCTTTGAGTGTGGATATTGTTTAGATGATAATATTCTTATTAAAACTCACAAGATATGTTTGTCGTATTTTACACGACGGTTGTATAATTAAGTTTTTATTTGTATTTTGTACCATGTATTTGGCGACTCAAGATGGGTGATGTATACCTATTTTGGGGGCGTCACATAAATAATATCTTATTTTAATTAAATAGAGTTACTTGATATCTTTATAAGAGAGTCTTATATCGATATCATATATATCGTAATTCCAAAAGTTGGAGAGTACGCCCCCTTTTTCTATAGAGATAGGAAAAACTAGGGTTTGAACCAATACACCCTTTTTCTTGAATATTCTTCTTCCTTGGTGGATCACCTCTAGAGGCCATACACTTGGGTGGCTAACATTGATCAAAGGAAGGAATCTACCCGGAGATTCAAGGAGATCGCGGAGAAGTGGGAGTTGAACTCGTACCTGTGAAAGCTCGTATCTACAAGGGTATGATTCCATAACTTCGTGTTCTTCGTTTTAATTAATAATATGCATAAAGGATGATCCGGGTAATTGGTTTGTGAAAATTTTTAAAATATGATTTTACTTTGCTTCCGCTAATTTTGCAATTTTGATTGAGTCTTTGATCTTCACAAAACCCTACATGTACATAGTACCTCATGGGATCAGAAGCGTAATGCATTATGTAAAGACAAGATATGGGAACCCTTCAGTCTTAATAACTGAAAATGGTAAAAACTAAAAACTCTAGAGAATAAGTGTTTGTGTATTTTGCATCTTGGGGCTGTTTTTTAATGCTTCAAGTTTCCTTGAGCATGAATCAAACATGGAGCTACATTGTATAGTGAAATTACTGTGAAAGGTGGTATAAATGTTGCATTAGGGAATATGACCTAGGTTGATTGAAGGTGGCAAATGTATGACACAATCAAGGGAAGTGATTGGTTAGGTACAATGATTGTTTGAGAACTATGGGTTACCATCTTCTCGAAATGAAGATGGAAAAATATATCAACGTGCATTTGGTGGTCAAGTTTGGACTTCAGAAAAGGTACGAAGTGATGTTGTTTAGCTGAATCTTGATTTTTGATTTCGAGGAGAGTTATATCGACTTTAACTTCCTACATGTTGTCTCTCTAGGTGGACAAGCATATCATTGTGCATGTGTCACTTGATCGAATTGGGTATGCTTTGTTTCACACATTACAGGCGGAACCATGAAACATAAAACACAATTTTTGTTAGAATATTTTGCTATGGATCTATTTATGGCCAATGATGGTAAACTCCTTCAGAAAATCACACGTTATAGAATTCATGTGAATACATTATAAACTAGCACATTGCATCTGAAACCTGAATAATAACAAGGATATGCATCTAAATTCAATCATTTTCTAGCTTTAAGGCTCAGTTCAATGCTGAAAACCCAAAAAGTTAGTACCCACTATATAACAGTAAGGACCTTGAATAGAATATGCCTATCAAACTAAGGATGGTCAAAATATGTGTTTTATATAGCATTAATGTTTCAAATCATCATACTTACAATTGATTTCTCTATCTAAACCCTCATTATTTTCTGTGTTAGTTATTAGCATTATATGTAATCCCGGTTTCTAACTTGAGAGGTCCTAAATTCAAAGTACAACTGCTTTAAGGAGTAACTTGACAAGCCTCAAGGATATATTATGAACAGCAAGTACTCTTTATGTCATGTATGAGGACATATATTGTATAGTATTTCAATTAAAAAAAATTAAAACTAAACAAAACTTATCCCATAGTTGGATAGCTGCCATGAGAGTGTGAGAATTGAATGTTTCGATCATTGTATTTTGCTAACAATTGTTTAGATTTTCAATTGGTTGCGTCTTCATATTTGCATGTCAGCCTCTATATATTTTTGTATGTACTATATGGATTCTCATAGATCCAAGAGGTGCTCGCAACGCCGCAAGGAGGGAGAGACTTACAGAAAAAAGAGTAGTGTGAATCAGAAAGTGTAAGACCCCAACTTAATATAAATAAAATTGAATTTTCTCTATTCATTATTCTATATTAATAAGGTGTTAATTTGATATAATGATTTGGTTATGGGTGAAATGTGCAAATTTTGCAAAATAAGCAAGTGGTTGTAAAATATTCATTTTGTCAGGGAATATTCTTTTGGTCGTGGAATATTCTTTTGCTTGGAGAATATTAAATGCAATGGCGCTGACGCATTCATTGTGGGCTCATAATGTAATAAGCGTCGGATGAAGAAAACGACAAAATATGAGTTTTATAAATAACGACGTAGTTATTACCGAATTAACATTGTTGGAATACCGGTGGTTAAAATGCAAGATGTCTGGCGTGGTTGCACAAGAGCATACGGTATTGCACAGACTTGTTGAATTATTGATTCGTACGTAAGAAGGCACTACTCAATAATTATTACGAAGAGTTCTTTGTTCAATAGTTTATTTTATTGATTCAATAATTGTTGCGTTGATATTTTATATTATTTTGTTTCAATAATTGTCACTGCACAGTATTTCCCATTATCAGATCAATAATTCATATTATTTGAATAATATTATTAGATAACATTATTGGCAATGTCTAGAAAGTTCTGTCTAAGGAGAAGTTTGGTCACCTAATTGTGCGCCAGTAAGGAGAAATCCTTATTGAAAAGCCCCCTCTTTCATGGGAACTGCCTGGTTGTCATAATTGTGATTCTGTAATATTATTTGTGAATAATTAATTATTGATTTGTATTATAATGAAATATTTATTTGATATAAATGATGGATTTATTTATTTTATGTGGTTATTAATGAAGGAATTAATGCTGAGGTATTTTATCAGTATTTTATCGGACTGGAAGTATTAAAATTTATCCGTTTGTGGATTTCGGATATTTTTGGTTTGGAATTTAGAAAAACTCAAAGCTACAAAGTTGTAGAGAATTTGATTTCAGGCAGAATGGACATAAAATTTGTATTTTTCTGATAAACGGGCTATTTTCTATGAATTATTGAAGTTTCGAAAAATAAAATAATTTTTATTAAAAAATGGTGGGACCCACTTGTGTTTTAACACATGTGGGCTGCTATTTTTTCCAAGATGGCAGGTTTGATTTTCAAAATGGTTGACTTGACAATTGAGGTAGCGTGGAAGAAGAAAAAAGAATAATAATATTTTATTATTTAGTCTCCTTTGGCGTTCTAGCATTTTCCTATAAATAGAGGGCTAAGTTAGAATTGAAAATTACACCAGAAACTAGTTTTCTCTCTTTCTCTCTCTATATTATCGAGCGTATTCTTGTGAGTATACTTTGAGTGTTGTTATACGGTGCAAGTTTCTGTCAGCACTATACCCGAAATTCAGTTAGAAGTACGGATATTTTGAGGTAAGGGATGTTATTTTCTTCTTAAATGATATTATTTCTTCAATATCATTATGCCGGAATATTGATGAACTTTTTAATCAAATTTGGAACTTTTTGTGTCGGGGTTCTTATTCACGATACTACAGACTATTCATTTATTCACTAAGACTATTTTATTCTAAAAATAAAAATTTTCCTTTTTGTCCAAGATGTCTATTTTGGCTACTATCTTTGATTGTATCCATGTTTTGATCATTATTTTTGAATTCTGCTTCACAATTGGTTATTATGAAGTATTATTGATCTTGGATAAACTGTTATACGAATCCCTAATATTTGTCCTTTTATCTCACTGGATTCGTTCTCTAAAATATTTTTCATCATCCTCAGTCCTTAATGATGATATTATTGAATATCTTTGGCCTGTAGTGCAAAGATGAATGATTAAACTGATGAATATTTTTGGCTTGTAGTGCAAAGATGAATAGGTGTTGAGATGAACATGACCAACTAATGAAATAAATGAATATCTTTGGCTGTGGTCGCAAAAGAGATGAATAAAAGATGTATATTGATTGATGTTACAGGGATAAAATATTGATGATGGACTCTTAAATCTTAGAAGATAGTAGAATTCATCCTCTACGTGACTCTTCTAATGGATTATTGTTTCCGCTGCAGATTATTGATCTAAAACTTGTTGTCTACTATGTTATATCAGATTTTTCCCTGTTGAAGACTAACGATAATTTGTTGTATATTATCTTAGTCATAATATTCTTTACTGGGCTAGTTGAGCTCACCCTTTTCCTTTTTGTTCCATTTTTCTTCTCAGGAGGTGAGAACATAGCAGGATCTAGTCGGGGTATGGAGTGAAGGTTCTAGATAGCTGTTTAGCAGTACTCACTATTTTTGTAAGATAGTGTATCAATAAATGTAATAAGGACCCATTTGGGTGTGGATATTGTCTAGATGACAATATTTGTATTTAAACTCACAGTATGTGTTGTCGTATTTTGCACGACAATTGTATTATTGAAGTTGTAGTTTGCTTTATGTACCATGTATTTGGCGACTTCGGAATGGGTGTTGTATACCTATTTTGGGGCGTCACGGTTAATATCAAAGCTTAGGGATATGGTCTCTGGCGGAGATCGGGGAATAGAACTAGGAGGGGAGTGATAAGTAAATCCTTCGCTAGTGTGTCCTATCTAAGCTTATTTGTTGGTTGGTCATAATATAGGGATATTATGTGATATGTTAATTTGTTTAATTAACCCTGTTTTTATGGCGTATTTAAGAATGGGTCTGCGAGAGCGTTAAGAATGGAGTGTTTGAGAGGCGTGGAACAACCTTTAGTCACAAACCAGGAGAACATGCAACAGGAAGATAATATTCCTCCTGTAAACAACACTACCGAGCAAACGATGAATGATGGAGTATTTAGGAGCTTTTTACAATTCATGCAAAAAATCGACGAGGCGACTTCGTGTACAAAATACGGTGGAAGTGATGGCAGCTGTGATTCATCATCCACCCAAGCGAGTTCAAAGTGTTGGGACCACCAGTTTTGGGAAAACCCGATCCGATTAAGGCGGAAACATGGGTCAAGCAAATTACCAAGATATTCGATGTCTTGGGCATTTGCGGAGGAACGAAGGTTCCATTTGCCACTTTTATGTTAAAGTGGAGAGCAGATTCATTGGTGGGAGTCCGTAAAGCGTACTGACCCGACCGCACTTAAGATGTCTTGGGAAAGATTTCAGAAACTGTTCAATGACAAGTACTTTCCAGAAAGTATTCGTCATATGAAGGAGGTAGAGTTTATTAGACTCGAACAGAACAACATAACGGTGTCTCAGTACGAGGCAAATTTCGTAGAGTTATCCAGGTTTGCACCTCATTTGGTGGAGAATGAGGAACGAATGACGCGGATGTTTCTGAGAGGTCTAAAACCCGAGATTCATCAATACCTTATATCTCATAAATTTTCTCTGTATTCAGATGTTGTAAACAGGGCTCAGTTATTAGAACGAGATAGTGAGTATACTCAACTGAGGGACCCTGACGAAAGGTCATATCGGTGGCGATGATCATCAGAACGATGATAACCAGCGAGGAGGAAAGAATACGGACAAAGGCGGTAACCACTCAGGTGGTAATCGTGGCCAGGATAATAGGAGAGGTGACTCAAGTAGAAATTTCAGAAAGAGAAGATTCAACAATGATGGGAAGACATCAGCAGCAGCACCAGCAGCAACAACAAATTCTAGGGGAGGAGAACGAACGCCAGTTAGATGTTACAAATGCGGGAAGGAGGGACATATCAGCCCAAACTGTCCACAACAATCCAAGGTATGTTATAACTGTGGAAAGGAAGGCCACATCGCTCGAGATTGTACTATAGCGAAACCAAGTTCAGCGGGAGTAGTGATTCCAAGGGCTGTCCCAGATAAGTCGAAATCAGCGGTTCCTGAAAGGGCGTTTGTCGTGACTGGCCAAAACGTGAGGAACCCGAACGAGGTGATCACGGGTAAGCTAATCTTAAATTCTTGCGAAGTTTATACCTTACTAGATACTGGTTCTACCCATTCTTTTATCTCTCCTGCTTGTGCCCAACGTTTAAACTTGACTCCGGAGAAATTAGATTTTGATTTATCTGTTGAAACTCCATTGGGTGAAACCTTCGTTACATCCACATTTTATAAATCTTGCTTAATCCAAGTTGGCACTATCACATTACCTGTTGATCTTATCTCTTTAAAGATACTTGCTTTTGATGTGATTTTAGGAATTGATTGGTTAACCACTCATCATGCCAAAATTGATTGTTTTCGTAAGGTTGTTAGTTTTCATATTCCTAACTAACTAACTGTCATGCAATTTAAACAACTAAACCACTAAAATCGATCCATCATCATATCAAGCCACAAAGCTATTCATTTATTGAAAAATGGATGCCAAGCTTTCTTAGCCCATGTTATGGATTTGAATAAAGACAAGTCGATTTGGATAATATTTACATTGTTAGAGAATTTCCGATGTATTTCTGAAGAACTTCGGTCTACCCCGAGCGTGATGTTGAATTCTTTATTGACCTTGAACCGGATACAAAGCCATTTCTAAAACCCCATATCGAATGGCTCTATTGAACTTCAGGAGTTAAAAGTCAAACTACGTGAATTATTAGACATCGGTTTCATTCGCCCTAGTACATCTCCTTGGGGTGCTCTGTTTTATTAAGTAAAGAAGAAAGGCGGAAGTATGCGACTTTGTATTGACTAAGAGAATTGAACCATGTCACCATCAAGAATAGGTATCCGCTACCTCGCATTGATGACTGTTTGACCGATGCAAGGAGCGCAATTCTTTTCAAAGATCGATCTTTGTTCGGATATCATCAATTTGAAGATTAAAAGCGAGGATATTCCAAAGGCGCCTTAGAACTTCGGTATGGGCATTATGAATTCTTAGTCATGTCTTTTGGATTGACTAATGCTCCTACTGCTTTCATGGATATGATGAACCGTGTATTCAAGGAATATTTGGATCAGTTCGTTGTTGTCTTTATTGATGACATCCTCATCTATTCCAAAAGCCGTGAAGATCATGAGCACCATTTGAAGCGATACTTGAAAGGCTTCGTGAAAACAAGCTATATGCCAAAGTGAAGAAATGCGAGTTCGGCTTGAGGAAGTAGCATTCCTTGGGCAGCGCGTGGTGTCAAAATATGGAGTATCTGTTGACCGAAGCGAAGATTGAAGCAATACAAAGTTGGGAGCAACCAAAAGTCGGTGACCAAAGTACGTAGCTTTACGGGCTTATTTGGTTATTATCGGAGATTCATGGAAGGATTTTCTCGAATCGCTACTCAGATTAATTCGGTGACTCGAAAGATACAAAATTCGTATGGAGCGAAGAATGCGAGAAGAGTTTCCAAGAGCTTAGAGAGAGACTCATTTCGGCACTGATTCAGCAATACCATCTGGTTCGGATGGATTTGTTATCTCTGATGATGCTTGGGCAAAGAGTTAGGATGTGTTCTCATGCAACATGGGAAAGTCATAGCTTCATGCCTCACGACAACTCAAAGAATATGAAAGGAATTATCCTACTCATGATCTAGAGTTGGCAGCAGTCGTTTTCACGTTGAAAATATGGAGACACTACCTGTATGGGGTGAAAGTGGAGATCTATACAGACCATAAAAGCCTCAAATATTTCTTCACCCAAAAAGAACTCAACATGCGGCAACGCGTTGGCTTGAGTCATTGAAAGATTACGATCACACTATTGATATCATCTGGAAAAGCGAACGTAGTAGGCGGCGCATTGAGTAGAAGATCATATATGCTGAGTCTGAGTGCGATATTGTCAACATAAAGGCCCATTTTGTATGACTTGTAAAGGATGGAGATAGAATTCAAGACTTCAGGGACCCACGTGATGATGGCAAATATACGAGTAGAACCGACTTTAATCGATAAAGTTAAAGCTGCTCAAGCTACGGACCTGGGACTTATGCGTATGAAGAAGAAAGTGCAAGAAGGAGCTATTCCAGAAGCAAGAATCGATGAAGAAGGAATACTTTGAGTCAACTCTAGACTTTGCGTTCCAATGATTCTGACTTGAAGCATAAAATCATGATGGAGGCACACAACACCCCATTTGCAATCCATCCTGGGAGTACTAAAATGTATCATGATATTCGACATACATTTTGGTGGAACAATATGAAGAGAGAGATCACGGAGTTTATCTCGAGGTGTTTAACTTGTCAACGTGTAAAGGCGGAGCATCAAGTGCCAAAAGGTCCATTGCAACAACTTGAGAATCCGAAATGGAAGTGGGAACACATTACCATGGATTTCGTCACGGGTCTTCCCAAAGTTTCTCAAGGCATAGATGCGATTTGGGTTATTGTTGATAGATTAACCAAGTATGCTCATTTCTTACCTATACGAGAAACTTATTCCCTTGAACGTCTTGCTTGTATGTACATAAATGAGATTGTGCGATTGCATGGCATGCCAGTATCCATACTTTCGGATCGTGACCCAAGATTTACTTCAAGATTTTGGGTTAGCTTGCAGAATGCTATGGGCACGGATTTACGATTCAGTTTAGCATACCATCCTCAAATGGACGGACAATCAGAGAGGACTATTCAAACCCTTGAAGATCTATTAAGACTCTGTGTTCTAGATTTCAAAGGAAGTTGGGATAAGTACTTGCCATTGGTGGAATTCTCCTACAACAACAGTTATCAAGCAAGTATAGGCATGGCTCCATTTGAGGCGTTGTATGGACGAAAGTGTCGTTCTCAAATTATCTTTGGGATGAGGTGGGAGAAGCAACGTTGTTGGGACCAGATTGAAATGCGCATGACTACGAGAAAAGATTCAAATGATCCGACAACGTATTCAAACCTCACAGGATCGACAAAAGAGTTATGCGGATCTTCATCGAAAGGACGTAGAATTTAATATTGGGGATCATGTATTATTACGTGTTGCTCCATGGAAAGGAGTTACAAGATTTGGGAAGAGAGGAAAGCTCAATCCACGATTTGTTGGTCCATTTGAAATTCTTGACCGAATAGGAAATGTGGCCTATAGACTCGCATTACCTCCAAACATGTCTCGTGTTCATAATGTTTTTCATATATCTATGCTTCGTAAGTATGTGAAAGACCCGAACCACATTATTGAGTTAGAACCGGACGAGATAGCTGAAGATTTAACGTACGAAGAGGTACCTTTTAAGATTTTGGATAGAAAAGAGCATGTCCTACGCACCAAGGTTATACCGCAAGTTAAGGTTTTAAGGAGAAACCATACAATTGAGAAAATGACATGGGAGTTGGAATCAGAAATAAAAGCGACGTACCCTCACCTGTTCAAAACACCAGGTACGTACGCTAATTTCGAGGACGAAATATTATAAGGAGGGGAGGTTGTAAGACCCCAACTTATTATAAATAAAATTGAATTTTCTCTATTCATTATTCTATATTAATAAGGTGTTAATTTGATATAATGATTTGGTTATGGGTGAAATGTGCAAATTTTGCAAAATAAGCAAGTGGTTATAAAATATTCATTTTATCGGGGAATATTCTTTTGGTCGTGGAATATTCTTTTTGGTGGGGAATATTCAAATGCGGCCAGTAGTGACCATTCATTGTGGGACTCATACTTGAGAATAAGCTGTCGGATGAAGAAAAGCGACAAAATATGAGTTTTTATAAATACTTGGCGTAGTTATTCTGAATTAACAACTTATTGGAATACACGGTGGTTAAAATGCGATGTCTGGCGTGGTGGTTGCGATGGCTTTACGGTATTGCCTGAGTATTGTTGAATTATTGATTCGTGCGTGAAGGCCTACTCGATAATTATTACGATGAATTCTTATTCGATAGTTTATTTTATTGATTCAATAATTCTTTGCGTTGATATTTTATATTATTGTTGTTTGATAATTGTCCTTTGCCTGATATTTCCCATTATCGGATCGATAATTCATATTATTTGAATAATATTATTAGATAACATTATTGGCGATGTCTAGAAAGTTACATCTAAGGAGAGGTTTGGTCACTAATTAATTGCGGCGCTTGATAAGGAGAAATCCTTATTGGAAAGCCCCTCTTTCTGAGGAGCTGCTGGTTGTCATAATTGTGATTACGTAATATTATTTGTGAATAATTAATTATTGATTTATATGATAATGAAATATTTATTTGATATATATGATGGATTTATTTATTTTATGTGGTTATTAATGAAGGAATTAATTTGAGGTGTTTTATCAGTATTTTGTCGGAATGGAAGTATTAAAAATCATCCGTTTGTGGATTTTGGATATTTTGGTTTGGAATTTGGAAAACTCAAAGCTACAAAGTTGTAGAGAATTGATTTCAGTGAGAATGGACATAAAATTTGTATATTTTTACGATAAGCGGGCTATTTTCTATGAATTATTGAAGTTTTGGAAAATAAAATGATTTTATTAATTTATGGGTGGGACCCACTTTTGGTTTGTTTAAACATGTGGGTTGCTGATTTTTCCAAGATGGCAAGTTTGATTTTCAAAATGGTTGGCTTGACAATTGTGGTGGCGTGGAAGAAAAGTTTGAAAATAATAATATTTTATTATTTTAGTCTCTTTATGGCGTTCTAGCATTTTCCTATAAATAGGCGCTTAGGTTAGAATTGAAAATCACACGAAACAAGTTTTTCTTTCTCTCTATATTATCGAGTGTATTTTGTGAGTATTTTGATACTTTGAGAGTTCTTTATTCGGTGCAAGTTTACATCGATTATATCGAAATTGAGATCGGAAATGCGGTTATTTTGAGGTAAGGGATGTTATTTTCTTCTTAAATGATATTATTTCTTCAATATCATTATCTTAGAAATATTGATGAACTTTTTAATCAAATTTGGAACTTTTTGTGTCGGGGTTCTTATTCGCGTATTCACATTATTCATTATATCTTTATTCACGAATCGACCTTTATTCATAGAAAAATGAAAATTTTCCTTTTTGTCCAGAGATCTATTTTGGCTACTATCTTTGATTGTATCCATGTTTTGATCGTTATTTTTGAATTACGCTTCACAATTGGTTATTATGAAGTATTATTGATCTTGGATAAAAGCATTATACGAATCCCTAATATTTGTCCTTTTATCTCTTTGGATTCGTTCTCTAAAATATTTTCATCATCCTCGGTCCTTAATGATGATATTATTGAATATCTTTGGCTTTTGTAGTGCAAAGATGAATGATTAAGCGATGAATATCTTTGGCCAGTAGTGCAAAGATGAGCAGTGTTGAGATGAACATGACATTTGGTGATGAAATAAATGAATATCTTTGGCTGTAGTGCAAAGATGAATATTTGATTAAAGATGTATATTGATTGATGTTCTGAGGGGATAAAATATTGATGATGGACTCTTAAATCTTAGAAGATAGTAGAATTCATCTCTCTACGTGACTCTTTAATGGATTCTTTGTTTCATTGCAGATTATTGATCTAAAACTTGTTGTCTACTATGTTATATCAGATTTTTCCCTGTTGAAGACTAATGATAATTTGTTGTATATTATCTTAGTCATAATATTCTTTACTGGGCTAGTTGAGCTCACCCTTTTCCTTTTTGTTCCATTTTTCTTCTCAGGAGGTGAGAACATAGCAGGATCTAGTCGGGGTATGGAGTGAAGGTTCTAGATAGCTGTTTAGCAGTACTCACTATTTTTGTAAAATAGTGTATCAATAAATGTAATAAGGACCCATTTGGGTGTGGATATTGTCTAGATGACAATATTTGTATTTAAACTCACAGTATGTGTTGTCGTATTTTTGCGACAATTGTATTATTGAAGTTGTAGTTTGCTTTCTGTACCATGTATTTGACGACTCAGAATGGGTGTTGTATACCTATTTTGGGGGCGTCACAGTTGGTATCAAAGCTTAGGGATATGGTCTCTGGCGGAGATCGGGGAATAGAACTAGGAGGGGAGTGATAAGTAAATCCTTCGCTAGTGTGTCCTATCTAAGCTTATTTGTTGGTTGGTCATAATATAGGGATATTATGTGATATGTTAATTTGTTTAATTAACCCTTGTTTTATGGCAGTATTTAAGAATGGCTGCTGAGAGCGTTATGAATGGAGTGTATGAGGCGTGGAACAACCTTTAGTCACTGAAACCAGGAGAGCGTGCAGCGGGAAGACAATATTCCTCCTATAAACAACACTCTAGAAGCAAGCGATGAATGATGGAATGTTTAGGAGCTTTTTGCGATTCATGCAAAATCGAGGCGAGGAGACTTCGTGTACAAAATACGGTGGAAGTGATGATGGCTTGCATGATGCATCATCGTGACCAAGCGATTCAAAGAGTTGGGACCACAGATTTACGGGAAAGCCGATCCGATTAAAGCGGAAACATGGGTCAAGCAAATTACCAAGATATTCGATGTCTTGGGATGCTGGGAGGAACAGAAGGTTCCATTTGCCACTTTATGTTTAGTGGAGAGGATGATTCTTTGGTGGGAGTCACGTGAAGCGTACCGACCGACCGCACTTAAGATGTCTTGGGAAAGATTTGAAGCTGTTCAATGACAAGTACTTTCGAGAGAAAGTATTCGTTATATGAAGGAGGTAGAGTTTATTAGACTCGAAGCGAACAACATGGCGGTGTCTCGATGCTGAGGCAAAGTTTTTAGCGAGTTATCGGTTTGCACCTCATTTGGTGGAGAATGAGGAGCGAATGACGCGGATGTTTACGAGAGGTCTAAAACCGAGATTCATCGATACCTTATATCTCATAAATTTTCTTTGTATTGAGGATGTTGTAAGCGAGGCTCGATTATTAGAAGCGAGATAGTGAGTATACTCAATAGAGGGACCCTGACGAGTCATATCTCGGTGGCGTTGATCATCGAGCGATGATAACGGTGAGGAGGAGGAAGAATACGGACAAAAGCGGTAACCACTCGGGTGGTAATCGTGGCGTGATAATAGGAGAGGTGACTCAGTGGAAATTTGAAAAGAAGATTCAACAATAGCGGGAAGACATCAATGACTGACACGGCATGGCAACAACAAATTCTAGGGAGGAGAGCGACCGCCGGTTAGATGTTACAAATGCGGGAAGGAGGGACATATCATTACCAAAGCGCCCACAACAATCAAGGTATGTTATAATTTGTGGAAAGGAAGGCCACATCGCTTCGAGATTGTACTATAGCAAAACCAAGTTCAGCGGGGAGTAGTGACTCAAAGGTACATCCGGATAAGTCGAAATCGGCGGTTCTGGAAAGGCGTTTGTCGTGGTGGCCAAAAGCGTGAGGAAACGAGCGAGGTGATCACGGGTAAGCTAATCTTGAATTCTTGCGAAGTTTATACCTTACTTGAATCTGGGTTCTACCCATTCTTTTATCTCTCTGCTTGTGCTCAGCGTTTAAACTTGACTCAGGAGAAATTAGACTTTGATTTATCTGTTGAAACTCCATTGGGTGAAACCTTCGTTACATCCTGTTTATAAATCTTGCTTAATCCAAGTTGGCACTATCACATTACTATTGATCTTATCTCTTTAAAGATACTTGCTTTTGATGTGATTTTAGGAATTGATTGGTTAACCACTCATCATGCCAAAATTGATTGTTTTTCGTAAGGTTGTTAGTTTTCATATTCTAACCAAACTTTGTCATGCAATTCAAACAACTAAACCACTAAAATCGATCATTTTGTCATATCAAGCCACAAAGCTATTCATTTATTGAAAAAAATGGATGTCAAGCTTTCTTAGCCCATGTTATGGATTTGAATAAAGACAAGTCGATTTGGATAATATTTACATTGTTAGAGAATTTCACGATGTATTTCTGAAGAACTTCGGTTTACCCCGAGCGTGATGTTGAATTCTTTATTGACCTTGAGCCGGGTACAAAACCCATTTCTAAAACCCCATATCGAATGGCTCTATTGAACCCGAGGAGTTAAAAGTCCAACTACGAGGAATTATTAGACATCGGTTTCATTCGATCTAGTACATCTCCTTGGGGTGCTCTGTTTTATTAAGTAAAGAAGAAAGAGCGGGAGTATGCGACTTTGTATTGACTCTAGGAATTGAACCATGTCACCATCAAGAATAGGTATCCATTACCTCGCATTGATGACTGTTTGACCCGATTCAAAGAGCACAATTCTTTTCAAAGATCGATCTAGATTACGGATATCATCAATTTGAAGATTAAAAGCGAGGATATTCAAAAGCGCGCCTTAGAACTTCGGTATGGGCATTATGAATTCTTAGTCGTGTCTTTTGGATTGACTAATGCTCTGCTTTGCTTTCATGGATATGATGAACCAGGTGTATTGAGGAATATTTGGATCGGTTCGTTGTTGTCTTTATTGATGACATCCTCATCTATTCAAAAGCCGTGAAGATCATGAGCACCATTTGAAGCGATACTTGAAAGGCTTCGTGAAAACAAGCTATATGCCAAGAAGAAATCACGAGTTACGGCTTGAGAAGTAGCATTCCTTGGGCGCGTGGTGTCGAAACATGGAGTATCTGTTGACCGGCGAAGATTGAAGCAATACAAAGTTAGAGACAGCAGAAGTCGGTGGCCAGAAGTCACGTAGCTTTTCTAGGCTTATTTGGTTATTATCGGAGATTCATGGAAGGATTTTCTCGAATCGCTACTCAGATTAATTCGGTGACTCGGAAAGATACAAAATTCGTATGGGCGAAGAATGCGAGAAGAGTTTCAAGAGCTTAAGAGGAGACTCATTTGGCACTTTGTTACAGCAATACCATACGGTTCGGATGGATTTGTTATCTCTGATGATGCTTCGGGCAAAGGGTTAGGATGTGTTCTCATGCAACATGGGAAAGTCATAGCCTATGCCTCACGACAACTCAAAGAATATGAGAGGAATTATCCTACTCATGATCTAGAGTTAGTTAGCGATCGTTTCGCGTTGAAAATATGGAACACTACTTGTATGGGGAGAAAGTGGAGATTTATACGGACCATAAAAGCCTCAAATATTTCTTCACCCAAAAAGAACTCAACATGCGGCGCAGCGGCGTTGGCTTTTACATTGAAGATTACGATCACACTATTTGATATCATCACGGAAAAGCGAAGCGTAGTGGTATGCATTGAGTAGAAGATCATATCTGCGATCTGAGTGCGATATTGTCAACATAAAGGCCCATTTTGTATGACTTGCAAAGGATGGAGATAGAATTTAAAGACTCGAGGGACCCACGTGATGATGGCGAATATCTGAGTAGAAGCAGACTTTAATCGATAAAGTTAAAATTTTGCTCAAGCTACGGACACTGGGACTGATCGTATGAAGAAGAAAGTGCAAGAAGGTGCTATTCGAAGCAAGAATCGATGAAGAAGGAATACTTGAGTCAACTCTAGACTTTGCGTTCTAATGATTACGACTTGAAGCATAGAATCATGATGGAGGCACCTGACACCCCATTTGCAATCCATCACAGGAGTACCAAAATGTATCATGATATTTGACATACATTTTGGTGGAACAATATGAAGAGAGAGATCGCGGAGTTTATCTCGAGGTGTTTAACTTGTCGGCGTGTAAAAAGGCGAGCATCAAGTGCCAAAAGGTCCATTGCAACCACTTGAGATTCCGAAATGGAAGTGGGAACACATTACCATGGATTTAAATTCACGGGTCTTCCCAAAGTTTCTCAAGGCATAGATGCGATTTGGGTTATTGTTGATAGATTAACCAAGTATGCTCATTTCTTACCTATCGTGAGAAACTTATTCCTTGAGCGTCTTGCTTGTATATACGTGAATGAGATTGTGCGATTGCATGGCATGCCAAGTATCCATAGTTTTTGGATCGTGACCCAAGATTTCACTTCAAGATTTTGGGTTAGCTTGCGAGAAAGCTATGAGCGCGGATTTCTGATTGATTCGAGCATACCATCCTCAAGCGGACGGACAATCGAGAGGACTATCAAACCCTTGAAGATCTATTAAGACTACTGTGTTCTAGATTTCAAAGGAAGTTGGGATAAGTACTTGCCATTGGTGGAATTCTCCTACAACAACAGTTATCAAGCAAGTATAGGCATGGCTCCATTTGAGGCGTTGTATGGACGAAAGTGTGTCGTTCTCGGTATCTTTGGGATGAGGTGGGGAAAGCAACGTTGTTGGGACGAGAATTTAATACTGCATGACTACGAGAAAAAAGATCAAATGATCCGACAACGTATTCAAACCTCACAGGATCGACAAAAGAGTTATCTTTGATCTTCATCGAAAGGGCGTAGAATTTAATATTGGGGATCATGTATTATTACGTGTTGCTCCATGGAAAGGAGTTACAAGATTTGGGAAAGAGGAAAGCTCGATCCACGATTTGTTGGTCCATTTGAAATTCTTGACCGAATAGGAAATGTGGCCTATAGACTCGTATTACCTCCAAACATGTCTCGTGTTCATAATGTTTTTCATATATCTATGCTTCGTAAGTATGTGAAAGACCCGAACCACATTATTGAGTTAGAACCCAGGACGAGATAGTGAAGATTTAACGTCTGAAGAGGTACTTTTAAGATTTTGGATAGGAAAAGAGCATGTCCTACGCGCTTTTGAGGTTATACCACAAGTTAAGGTTTTGTGGAGAAACCATCTTATTGAGAGAAATGACATGGGAGTTGGAATCGGAAATAAAAAAGCGAGGTACCCTCACATTGAAAAAACACGAGTCGTCGCGCTAATTTCGAGGACGAAATTTTATAAGGAGGGAGGTTGTAAGACCTCAACTTATTATAAATAAAATTGAATTTTTCTCTATTCATTATTCTATATTAATAAGGTGTTAATTTGATATAATGATTTGGTTATGGGTGAAATGTGCAAATTTTGCAAAATAAGCAAGTGGTTATAAAATATTCATTTTATCGGGGAATATTCTTTTGGTCGTGGAATATTCTTTTTTGTGGGGAATATTAAATGCGATGGTATGCGACCATCATGGGACTCATAATGAGAATAAGCTGTCGGATGAAGAAAGCGACAAAATATGAGTTTTATAAATAACGGCGTAGTTATTACTGAATTAACCTTTATTGGAATACGGTGGTTAAAATGCGATGTCTGGCGTGGTTGCGCGATAGCTTTACGGTATTATTGCAGTATTATTGAATTATTGATTAAATGCGTGTAAAAAGCACTACTCGATAATTATTACGGTAATTCTTGTTCAATAGTTTATTTTATTGATTCAATAATTGTTGCGTTGATATTTTATATTATTGTTGTTTTGATAATTGTCCTTTATGATATTTCCCATTATCGGATCGATAATTCATATTATTTGAATAATATTATTAGATAACATTATTGGCAATGTCTAGAAAGTTACATCTAAGGAGAGGTTTGGTCACCTAATTGCTTGCCGAAGGAGAAATCCTTATTGGAAAGCCCCTCTTTCAGGAGCAGCACTGGTTGTCATAATTGTGATTACGTAATATTATTTGTGAATAATTAATTATTGATTTATATGATAATGAAATATTTATTTTGATATAAATGATGGATTTATTTATTTTATGTGGTTATTAATGAAGGAATTAATCTTTGAGGTGTTTTATCGTTATTTTGTCCGAAGATTTGGAAGTATTAAAAATCATATCCGTTTGTGGATTTTGGATATTTTGGTTTGAAATTTGGAAAAACTCAAAGCTACAAAGTTGTAGAGAATTCGATTTGAGGTAGAATGGACATAAAATTCGTATTTTTACGATAAGCGGGCTATTTTCTATGAATTATTGAAGTTTTGAAAAATAAAATGATTTTTATTAATTTATGGGTGGGACCCACTTTTGTTTTTAACACATGTGGGTTGCTATTTTTTCAAGAAGCAGGTTTGATTTTCAAAATGGTTGGCTTGACAATTGAGGTGGCGTGAAGAAGAGAAAAAAAATAATAATATTTTATTATTTTAGTCTCTTTGGCGTTCTAGTATTTTCCTATAAATAGAGCTTAAGTTAGAATTGAAAATCACACGAAACAAGTTTTTCTTTCTCTCTATATTATCGGCGTATTTTTGTGAGTATTTTGATACTTTGAGTGTTGTTATTAAATTGCAAGTTTTACATCGACTTTATACAGAAATTCGATTAGAAATACGGTTTATTTTGAGGTAAGGGATGTTATTTTCTTCTTAAATGATATTATTTCTCAATATCATTATATTAGAAATATTGATGAACTTTTTAATCAAATTTGGAACTTTTTTGTGTCGGGGTTTCTTATTCACGTATCTGACACTTTATTCACGTATCTTTATTATTATTCAGAAGAAAAAATTTTTCCTTTTGTCCAAGATGTCTATTTTGGCTACTATCTTTGATTGTATCCATGTTTTGATCATTATTTTGAATTACGCTTCACAATTGGTTATTATGAAGTATTATTGATCTTGGATAAATTTGTTATCTGAATCCCTAATATTTGTCCTTTTATCTCCTTTGGATTGGATTCGTTCTCTAAAATATTTTTCATCATCCTCGGTCCTTAATGATGATATTATTGAATATCTTTGGCTTTTGTAGTGCAAAGATGAATGATTAAAGCGATGAATATCTTTGGCGTAGTAGTGCGAAGATGAATAGGTGTTGAGATGAACATGACCATTAATGAAATAAATGAATATCTTTGGCTGTAGTGCAAAAGATGAATTTGATTAAAGATGTATATTGATTGATGTTCTGAGGATAAAATATTGATGATGGACTCTTAAATCTTAGAAGATAGTAGAATTCATCCTCTCACGTGACTCTTCTAATGGATTATTATTTTCATTTTGCATTATTGATCTAAAACTTGTTTCTACTATTATGTTATATCAGATTTTTCCCTGTTGAAGACTAACGATAATTTGTTGTATATTATCTTAGTCATAATATTCTTTACTGGGCTAGTTGAGCTCACCCTTTTCCTTTTTGTTCCATTTTTCTTCTCAGGAGGTGAGAACATAGCAGGATCTAGTCGGGGTATGGAGTGAAGGTTCTAGATAGCTGTTTAGCAGTACTCACTATTTTTGTAAGATAGTGTATCAATAAATGTAATAAGGACCCATTTGGGTGTGGATATTGTCTAGATGACAATATTTGTATTTAAACTCACAGTATGTGTTGTCGTATTTTGCACGACAATTGTATTATTGAAGTTGTAGTTTGCTTTTTGTACCATGTATTTGACGACTCAGAATGGGTGTTGTATACCTATTTTGGGGGCATCACAGAAAGTGATAGGAGTGATCGGAATATGCTTCCGTGGGCACGATATAGGCAATCCGTTTGGACTTTTTTGAACCATTGCACATCACCTGAGCTTAATAATGGTTCATTTTATATACACATGAAAAATTAATCACTTCTGTTAGTTAATATGAAAACTTAAATGTATATATACCCGTTTTTTTTCTCTATGCGTTGGACACAACACTACTTGAACACCCTTGGACACGTTTGATAAAATGTTTGATCGTCGCCTAGGGTGATGTGTATTTGTTTGCATGTTTATTACAAACAGTTGTGCAACTAATGAAAGTTTGAAATAAGATACCATTCTATGTGACTGGAGTATTTGACAAATATAATAATGGGTCTATTGGTTTTGATTAATTTCATATGTCAACTCATTATTTAAACTAGCCCGTGCATTGCACGGGTTATCAACTAGTAAACTATAGTGTAATGAAACAAGAATTTTAAGGCATAACCTATGGACTATAATTGTGACGCCCCCAAAATAGGTATACATCACCCATTCTGAGTTGTCAATACATGGTACAGAAACAACTACGACTTTATTATTACAACAGTAAAACTGTGAGTTTAAATACAAATATTATCTTCTAGACAATATTTATACTCAAATAAATCCTCATCACATTTATTGATACATTAAAAAATGGTGAGGACTACTAAACAATCCTTTCTAAAACCTTCATTCCATACCCCAAAGGCTGCATCTCGCTATATTCTCGCCTCCGAGAAGAATGGAACAAAAGGAAAAGGTGAGCTCAACTAGCTCAAAAAGAATATTATGACTAAGATAATATACAACAAATTATCGTTAGTCTTCAACGAGGGAAAAATTTAATAGAATACAATAGACAACAAGTTTCGGATCAATATTCGCACGGAAATAATAATTCATAGAAGAGTTACGTAGAGAATGAAATCTACTATAATCTATGAATTTAACAGATCCATCATCAATATTTTATCCTCGTAACATAAATCAATATTCATCTCAAATCAAACATTCATCTTTTTTCTACAGCCAAAGATATTCATCGATCAATCATGTTCATCTCAACACTGTTCATCTTTGCACTACATCTGCCAAAGATATTCATCGATTAAGTCGTGTTCATTTAAACACTGTTCATCTTTGCACTACATGTGCCAAAGATATTCTTCAGAAATCATTCATCTTTGCACTACTGAGCCAAAGATATTCAATAATATCATCATTTAAGACTGAGGATGATGAAAAATATTTTTAAAGAACGAATCCAGTGAAACAAAATGACAAGGATTAAGGATTTATGATTCGTACTTTGTTTTATCCATGTCCAACAATACCTCAAAAATAATCATAGTGGTGTAAAATTCAAGAATGATCAAAACATGGATACAATTAAAGCTAGTATCCAGAATAGATATTTTGGACGAAAAGAAGAAATTTTATTTTTCGATGAATAGTGCCGTATACGTGAATAGTGTCGTATACGTGAATAGTAACTCCGACACCAAAAGATAGAAATTCCACAAAAAAACATTTTCACGCTTCATGAATAGTACTCGTGAATAGTAACTCGTGAATAGTAACTCATGAATAGTAACTCGTGAATAGTAACTCATGAATAGTAACCCCGACATGAAAAAGTTCCAAATTTGATAAAAACCTCAGATCAACATTTCAGCATAATGATATTGAAGAAATAATATCATTACGAAAAAAAAATATATCCTTACCTCAAAGAATCAAGATTGCCGGAAGGAAAGGTAGGAAGTGATGTTGAATGAAACTTATCTTGAATAAAGAACTCTCAAAGTATCTAAATACTCACAAAATACGCTCAATAATATAGAGAGAAAAGAGAAAACTTTGTTTCGTGTGATTTTCAATTCTAACTAGCCCCTCTATTTATAGGAAAATGTTAGCCGCCAAGGCAGACTTGAATTGCTACACTGATGGCTTTACACGCTACTATTGCCACCCACCACATTTGAAATAAAATTCAGCACATTTCTTTACCAACCACAAGTGGGGCCCACTCAATTCTAGAATTTTCCACCAAAATCAATTATAAACCTAATTTAGAATCGGACACCTCTTAAAATTCATAACAAATCATTCGTGAATTTTTAATGGTTCAAAATTTGTGGACATATACTCAACTTATGTATGTATAACATACCCAAAAATTACCACAATCCAACGGTCGGATTAAAAATTATAACCCCCGCAATATATCTCAAAACCCCTGATTAAATTTTTAATACCTCCAATCCGATAAAATACTGATAAAACACCTCAACATAATTTCTTCATTTATAACCACATAAATAAATCCATCATTTATATCCACATAAAATAAATATTTCTTTATCATATGAATCAATAATTAATTATTCACAAATAATATTACTGAATCACAATTATGACAACCAGTAGTTTCGAGAGAGGGGCTTTCCGATAAGGATTTCTCTTCATCTTGGCCGCAATTAGGTGACCAAACCTCTCCTCGATGAGAACTTTCTAGACATTGCCAATAATGCTATCTAATAATAATATTCAAATAATATGAATTATTGATCCGATAATGGAGATAAATGCGTTGACAATTATTGAGCAATAATAATATAAAATATCAACGCAAAGAATTATTGAATCAATAAAATAAAATATTGAGCGAGTAACTCATCGTGAAAATTATTGAGTAGTGCCTTCTTACGTAAGGATCAATAATTCAACAATATTGCATAATACCGTGTGCTCTTCGTGCAACCATGCGCGTAGACATCGTATTTTAACCACCGGGTATTCCAATTAGTCTTAGCAGTCAGAATAACTAACTAGTTATTTTTAACCAACTTATATTTGTCGTTTTCCTCATCCAATCGCTTTTCAAGTTATGGGGCCCCACACATGGTCACTGCGTCGTCGAGGAATATTCCCCGACGAACGAATATTCCACGACCAAACGAATATTCCCCTAACAACAATGAATATTTTATAACCACTTGCTTATTTTGAAATATTTGCGTATTTAACCCTTAACTATCCACATTAATCAAATCAACCCTTACTATTTCAAAATAAATAAAGGAAATTCCTTTTATTTAAAAAAATTCGGGTCTTACAACCTCCCTCCTTATGAAATTTCGTCCTCGAAATTGACGTACGTACTGGTGTGTTTCAAAAGGTGAGGATACCTCGCTTTCATTTCCGCTTTCAATTCCTGGTCATTTCCTCTATAGCATGATGATTCTCCACAAAACTTTAACTTGTGGTATGACCTTTCTTGGCGTAGGGACATGCTCCTTCCTATCCAAAATCTTGACGGTACCTCCTCATACGTTAAGTCTTGGCTATCTCGTCCTGGGTTCTAACTCAATAACGTGGTTCGGGTCTTTCACATATTTACTAATACGGATATATGAAACACATTATGAACACGAGACATACTTCGGAGGTAACGCAAGTCTATAGGCTACATTTCCTACTCGGTCAAGAATTTGAAATGGACCAATAAATCATGGATTGAGTTTTCCTCTCTTCCCAAATCTTGTAACTCCCTTCCATGGAGCAACTCGCAACAATACATGATCCCCTACATTAAATTCCATGTCCTTTCGATGAAGATCCGCATAACTCTTTTGTCGATCTTGTGCCGTTTGTATATCGTTGTCGAATCATTTGGATCTTTTAGGTAGTCATACGTCTTAACTCGGGTCCCAACAATGTTGCTTCACCCACCTCATCCCAAATATATTGAGAACGACATTTTCGATCCATATAATGCTTGAATGGAGCCACACATATACTTGCACGATAATCGTTGTTGTTGTAGGAGAATTCCACCAATGGTAAATACTTATCCCAACCGCCCTTGAAGTTCAGGGACGAGTCTTAATAAATCTTCAAGAGTTTGAATAGTCCTCTCTGATTGTCCGTCCGTTTGGGGATGGTATGCCGAACTAAATCGCAAATCCGTGCCCATAGCTTTTTTGCAAGCTAACCCAAAATCTTGAAGTGAATCTTGGGTCACGATCCGAAACTATGGATACAGCATGCCATGCAACCTCGAATCTCATTTACGTACATACTAGCAAGACGTTCAAGGAATAAGTCTCCGTATCGGCAAGAAATGAGCAGAGACTTGGTTAATCTATCAACAATAACCCAAATAGCATTGATGCCTTGAGAAACCGAGGAAGACCCGTGAACGTAAATCCATGGTAATGTGTTCCACTTCCATTCCGGAATCTCAAGTGGTTGCAACGGACCCTTAGGTACTAGATGCTCGCCTTTACCGTTGGCAAGTTAAACACATCGAGATAAACTTTGCAATCTCTCTCTTCATATTATTCCACCAAAATGTATGTCGAAGATCACGATACATTTTAGTACTTCCAGATGGATTGCAAATGGTGTGTGTGTGCCTCCATCATAATCTTGTACTTCAAATCGAGAGTCGTTAGGAACACAAAGTCTAGAGTGGACTAGAAGTATTCCTTCTTCATCAATTCTCGCTTCCGGAATAGCTCCTTCTTGTACTTTCTTCTTCATACGTATCAGCTCCGGGTCGGTGGCTTGAACAACCTTAACTTTTTCTATTAAAGTTGGCTCTGTCGTATACTTGACATCATCGCACTCGTTCGCATATGATCTTCTACTCAATGCGTCGGCTACCACGTTTAAGCTTTACCGGGATGGTATTGAATAGTGTGGTCGTAGTCTTTTCAATAGCTCGAGCCAACGTCACCGCCAAGCATGTTGAGTTCTTTTGAGTGAAGAAATATTTAAGGCTTTTATGGTCCGAATATATCTCCACTTTCTCCCCATATAGATAGTGCCTCCATATCTTTAGCTTATAAACATTGGGCACGCCAACTCTAGATCATGAGTAGGATAATTCCTCTCATACTCTTTAAGTTGTCTCGAGGCATAGGCTATGACTTTCCCACGTTGCATGAGAACACATCCTAACCCTTTGCTCGAAGCATCAGAGATAACAAATCCATCCGAACCGGATGGTATTGTTAGAACAGTGTGAAATAAGTCTCCTCTTAAGCTCTTGGAAACTTTTTCGCATTCTTCGCTCCAAACGAATTTTGTATCCTTCCGAAGTTAATTTGAGTTAATGGAGTAGCGATTCGAGAAAACCTTCCACGAATCTCCGATAATAACCAATTAAGCCCAAAAGCTACGCTTGATCATGACCATCGACTTTGCTCCTAACTTTGTATTGCTTCAATCTTCACGGATCAGCAGATACTCCATGTTTTGACACCACATGCCCAAGAAATGCTACTTCTCAAGCCGTAACTCACATTTCTTCAATTTGGCATATAGTTGGTTTTCACGAAGCCTTTCGAGTACCCACTTCAAATGGTGCTCATGATCTTCACGACTTTTGGAATATATAAGGATGTCATCAATAAAGACAACAACGAATCGATTCAAATATTCCTTGAATACTCGGTTCATCATATCCATGAAAGCCGCAGGAGCATTAGTTAGTCAAGAAAGACATGACTAAGAATTCATAATGCCCATACCGAGTTCAAGGCGTCTTTGGAATATCCTCGCTTTTAATCTTCAAATTGATGATATCGAGCGAAGATCAATTTTTGAAAAGAATTGTGCCCCTGCAGAATTGGTCAAACAAGTCATCAATACGAGGTAGAGGATACCTATTCTTGATGGTGACATGGTTCAATTCCAGATAGTCAATATTAAAGTCGCATACTCCCCGTCTTTCTTCTTTACTGAATAAAACAGAGCACCCCAAGGAGATGTACTAGACGAATGAAACCGGATGTCCAACAATTCCTCGTAGTTGGACCTTTAACTCCCGAAGTTCAATAGAGCCATTCGATATGGGGTTTTAGAAATGGGCTTTGTACCGAGTTCAAGATCAATAAAGAATTCAACTTCACGTTACGGGGTAGACCGGAAGTTCTTCAGAAATACGTCAGAAAGTCAATAACAACAGAATATTATTCAAATTTGACGTGTCTTTATTCAAATCCATCACATGGGCTAAGAAAGCTTGACATCCGCTTTTCAATAAAACGAATAGCTTTATGATTAGATATGAGCGGTGATTGATTTTAATGGTTTAGTTGCTTGAAATTGCACAACAGAGGTTGGTTAGGAATATGAAAACTAACAACCTTACGAAAACAATCAATTTTGGCATGATGAGTAGTTAACCAATCAATCCCTAAAATCACATCAAAAGCAAGTATCTTTAAAGAGATAAGGTCAATGGGTAAGGTAATGGTGCCAACTTGAATCAAACAAGATTTATAAACAAAGTGGATGTGATGAAAGTTTCTCCTAACGGAGTTTTCACAGATAGATCAAAGTCTAATTTCTCCTGAGTCAAGTTTAAACGTTGAGCACATGCAGGAGAGATAAATGAATGGGTATACCCAGATCAAGTAAGGTATAAACTTCGCAAGAATTTATAAATAGCTTACCGTGATCACCTCGCATTATGACCGATCACAACAAACGCTTCTTCCGGAATCGTTGACTTTGACTTTTCGGGGACGATCTTTTGAGTCACCGTCCCTCATTGAACTAGGTTTCGCTACTCGCATAATCTCGAGCGATATGTCCTTCTTTTCCACAACTATAGCATACCTTGAATCTGTTCAGGGCGGTTTGACCGATATGTCCCTCTTTTCCGCATTTTGTAGCATATGACCGGGTGGTCGTTCTCTCCCTTAGAACCGATTCTTGTCGCCGCAAGACTGCGTCTTGAGATAGTCGTTGTTAAATCTCCTCTTTTAAAATCTCCTCCCGACTCGCTTCTTCGCTTTTCATGACCATGATTACCACCCGTAGTGGTTACCATTTCGTCTCGCATTTCTTTCTCCGCAGTTATCATTATTACATTGATCGCTATCTCTCGGTACGATCCTCGGTTATGGTCCTCAGTTGACCGTACTCGTTATCTCGCTCTAATAATTGAGCCTCATTTACAACATCTGAATAAAGAGAAAGTTTATGAGAAATGAGATATCGACGTATGCGGGTTTCAAACCTCTAAGAAACATCCGCGTCATCGTGCCTCATTCTCCACCAAATGAGGTGCAAACACGGATAACTCGCAAACTTTGCCTCGTCATTGAGACACCGTCATGTTGTTTTGCTCTAATCGATGAACTCCACTTCCTTCGTATACGACGAACACTTTCAGAAAGTATTTGTCATTAAATAGTCTCTCAAAGCGTCTCCCAAGACATCTTTGAAAAGCGGTGGATGGGTACGCCTTCATGCACTCCCACCGATAGTCTGCCTCACCACGGAACATAAAGGTGGCGAATGGAACCTTCGTTCCTCCGTGCATCCCAAGACATCGAATATCTTGGTAATTTGTTTGACCCATGTTTCCGCCATGATCGGATCGGCTTTCCCTTAAATTTCGTGGTCCCAACTCTTTGAACTACTTGTTGTGATAAACTTGGTGAATTGCTATCATTTCCTCCTCATGTATTTTGAACACGAGTCTCCTCAAATGCGATTTTGCATGAATCGCAAAAAGCTTCTAAACATCCCTCGTTCATCATCTGCTTTCGGTGGTGTTGTTCACACGGAGGAACATTGCCGACTGTTACACGTTCTCCTCGTTGGTAAATCTGACAGAATCTCCACGGTCTCATTTACTCCCTTGTTAATATTCTCAAATCGACATTCTCAAATCTTGTCATAAAACAAGGGTTAATTAAGGAAATCAATATATCACATAATATCCCTATATCTTGACCAACTAACAAATAAGCTTAGGTAGGACACACTAACGAAGGATTTACTCGTCTCTCCCCTCCTAGTTCTATTCCCCGATCTCCGCCAGAGATCATATCCCTAAGCTCGATACCAACCATGACGCCCCCAAAATAGGTATACATCACCCATTCTCGAGTTGTCAATATATGGTACAGAAACAACTACGACTTTATTATTACAACAGTAAAACTGTGAGTTTAAATACAAATATTATCTTCTAGACAATATTTATACTCAAATAAATCCTCATCACATTTATTGATACATTAAAAAAATGGTGAGGACTACTAAACAATCCTTTCTAAAACCTTCATTCCATTACCCAGAGCTACTGCGTACTCGCTATATTCTCGCCTCCACGAGAAGAATGGAACAAAAAGGAAAAGGGTGAGCTCAACTAGCTCGGTAAAGAATATTATGACTAAGATAATATACAACAAATTATCGTTAGTCTTCAACAGGAAAAATTTAATAGAATCTGATAGACAACAAGTTTCGATCAATATTCGCAATGAAATAATAATTCATAGAAGAGTTACGTAGAGAATGAAATCTACTATAATCTATGAATTTAACGGTCCATCATCAATATTTTATCCTGTAACATCAATCAATATTCATCTCAAATCAAACATTCATCTTTGCACACTACTGTGCCAAAGATATTCATCGATCGGTCATGTTCATCTCAACACCTATTCATCTTTGCACTCTGTGCCAAAGATATTCATCGATTAGTCATGTATTCATTTAAACACATTCATCTTTGCACTCTGAGCCAAAGATATTCTTGAGAAATCATTCATCTTTGCACTACGGTGCCAAAGATATTCAATAATATCATCATTTAAGACCGAGGATGATGAAAAATATTTTAAAGAACGAATCCAAATTGAAACAAAATGACAAGGATTAAGGATTTATGATTCGTACTTTGTTTTATCCATGTCCAACAATACCTCAAAAATAATCATAGTGGTGTAAAATTCAAGAATGATCAAAACATGGATACAATCAAAGCTAGTATCCAGAATAGATATTTTGGACGAAAAGAAGAAATTTTATTTTTCGATGAATAGTGCCGTATACGTGAATAGTGTCGTATACGTGAATAGTAACTCCGACACCAAAAGATAGAAATTCCACAAAAAACATTTTCACGCTTCATGAATAGTACTCGTGAATAGTAACTCGTGAATAGTAACTCATGAATAGTAACTCGTGAATAGTAACTCATGAATAGTAACCCGATGAAAAAAGTTCCAAATTTGATAAAACCTCGAGATCAACATTTCAAAGATAATGATATTGAAGAAATAATATCATTACGAAAAAAATAATATCCCTTACCTCAAAGAATCGATTTCCGGAAGGAAAGGTCGGAAGTGATCTTTGAATGAAACTTGTCTTGAACAAAGAACTCTCAAAGTATCTAAATACTCACAAAATCGCTCAATAATATAGAGAGAAAGAGAAAACTTTATTTCGGTGTGATTTTCAATTCTAACTTAGCCCTCTATTTATAGGAAAATGTTAGCCCTAGAAAGCAGACTTGACTGCTACTGATGGCTTTACTCGCTACTATTGCCACCCACCACATTTGAAATAAAATTCAGCACATTTCTTTACCAACCACAAGTGGGGCCCACTCAATTCTAGAATTTTCCACCAAAATCAATTATAAACCTAATTTCAGAATCGGACACCTCTTAAAATTCATAACAAATCATTCGTGAATTTTAATGGTTCAAAATTTGTGGACATATACTCAACTTATGTATGTATAACATACCCAAAAATTACCACAATCAGCTATTCGGATTAAAAATTATAACCCCATAATATATCTCAAAACCCACGATTAAATTTTTAATACCTCCAATCCGATAAAATAATTGATAAAACACCTCAACATAATTTCTTCATTTATAACCACATAAATAAATCCATCATTTATATCCACATAAAATAAATATTTCTTTATCATATGAATCAATAATTAATTATTCACAAATAATATTAGAATCACAATTATGACAATGACGGTAGTTCCCGAGAAGAGGGGCTTTCAGATAAGGATTTCTCTTCTTTGGCGGCAATTAATTAGGTGACCAAACCTCTCCTCGACAGAACTTTCTAGACATTGCCAATAATGCTATCTAATAATATTATTCAAATAATATGAATTATTGATCGATAATGGAGATAATGTGCGGTGACAATTATTGAGCAATGATAATATAAAATATCAACGCAGCAATTATTGAATCAATAAAATAAAATATTGAGCGATAACTCTTGTGAAAATTATTGAGTAGTGCCTTCTTACGTAAGGATCAATAATTCAACAATCTTTATGCAATCTGGGTAATCTCTGCAACCACGCCAGCGCGTATCGTATTTTAACCAAGGGTATTCAATAGTCTTAACTTGGTAACAACTACTGTAGTTATTTTTAACCAACTTATATTTGTCGTTTTCCTCATCCAATCGCTTTCCATTATGGGGCCCACGCATGGCTGCTTGTCAGTAAATACGAATATTCCCGACAAGCAGATCGAATATTCCACGACCAAACGAATATTCCCAAACACAACAATGAATATTTTATAACCACTTGCTTATTTTGAAATATTTGCGTATTTAACCCTTAACTATCCACATTAATCAAATCAACCCTTACTATTTCAAAATAAATAAAGGAAATTCCTTTTTATTTAAAAAAAATTCGGGGTCTTACAATAATGTAGTTACGTATGTGTACACCTGAGGTGGTGAATAGGTATAAATGCTAGAAGTAATAAATAATGATAACTGTAAGACCCCAGCTTTTTATAAATAAAATTGAATTTTTCTCTAATTATTATTTTGAAATAATAAGGTGTTAATTTGATATAATATTTTGGTTATGGGTGAAATGTGCAAATTTTGCGAAATAAGCAAGTGGTTATAAAATATTCATTTCTGTCGGGAAATTTTCGTTTGGTCGTAGAATATTCTTTTTGTCGGAATATCTCGCATTTACCAGTAGCGATCATTTGTGGGCCCCATAACTAAATAATCGCCGGATGAAGAAAACGACTAAAGTTTGAGTTTTTATAAATAACTACAGTAGTTGTTACTGAATTAACACCGTTGGGTTATATGTTGGTTAAAATACAAGAAACGCGTGATCAAGACAAAGAAGACATTACCAGACAAGACAAGAGATTGTTGAATTATTGATTCGCACGTAATAAGGCACTACTCAATAATTGTTATGATGAGTATCGCTCAATATTTTATTTTATTGATTCAATATTTATCAGGTTGATATTTAATATTATTGTTGTTTCAATAATTGTCACTGCACAGTGTTTTCCATTATCAGATCAATAATTTATATTATTTGAGTAATATTATTAGATAATCATTATTGGCAATGTCTAGAAAGTTCTGTCAAGGAGAGGTTTGGTCACCTAATTGCACGCCAGTAAGGAAAAATCCTTATTGAAAAGCCTCCTCTTTCCTGGGAACGGCCTGGTTGTCATAATTATGATTTTTGTAATATTATTTGTGAATAATTAATTATTGATTTATATGATAAGAAAATATTTATTTGATGTGGATATAAATGATGGATTTATTTATGTGGTTATAAATGAAGGAATTAATGCTGAGGTGTTTTATCAGTATTTTGTCAGAATGGATGAATTAAAAATCATCTATTTGTGGATTTCGGATATTTTTGGTTTGGAATTTGGAAAAACTCAAAGCTACAAAGTTGTAGAGAATTCGATTTCGTGTGGAATGGACATAAAATTCGTATTTTTCTGATAAACGGGCTATTTTCTATGAATTGTTGAAGTTTTAAAAAATAAAATGATTTTTATTAAAATTATGGGTGGGACCCACTTTTGTTTTACAACATGTGGGCTGTCAATTTGGTTCAAAGATGGCTGGCCATGATTTTCAACAAAGTGTGCGTAGAATGAAAGAAATGAAATAATAATATTTTATTATTTTAGTCTCATTTGGCGTTCTAGCATTTTCCTATAAATAGACGCTTAGGTTAGAATTGAAAATTACACCATAAACAAGTTTTCTTTCTCTCTAGATTATCGAGTGTATTTTTGTGAGTATTTTGATACTTTGAGAGTTCTTTGTTGATCATAAGTTTCCTTCGACTTTTCTATCCGATATTCCGATCGGAAATCTTAGTTATTTTGAGGTAAAGGATGTTATTTTCTTTCGAAATGATATCATTTTCTTCAATATCATTATCTTAGAAATATTGATTTGAAATTTTTAATCAAATTTAGAACTTTTTGTGTTGGGAGTTACTATTCACGATATATGACATTATTCACGTGATATCGTTCGTTTTCTTTAAAATATTTTCATCATCCTCGGTCTTAAATGATGATATTCTTGAATATCTTTGGCATGTAGTGCAAAAGATGAATGATTAATCGATGAATATCTTTGGCCCGTAGTGCAAAGATGAGCAGTGTTGAGATGAACAACATAATGTTGGTGATATAAATGAATATCTTTGGCTGTATAGTGCAAATATGAATATTTGATTAAAGATGTATATTGATTGATGTTAAAGGGATAAAATATTGATGATGGACTTTTAAATCTTAGAAGATAGTAGAATTCATTCTCTACGTGACTCTTCTAATGGATTGTTGTTCCATTGCATTTGTTGATCTAAAACTTTGTTGTCTATTATATTCTATCGATTTTTCCTGTTGAAGACTAATAATAATTTGTTGTATATTATCTTAGTCATAATATTCTTTCTTTGGGCTAGTTGAGCTCACCCTTTTCCTTTTTGTTCCATTTTTCTTCTCGGAGGTGAGAAACATAGCGAGGATCGAGTCGTCAGGTATGGAGTGATGGTTCTAGAAAGATATTTTAGCAGTCCTCACTATTTCTGTAAAATAGTGTATGAATAATTGTAATGAGGACTTATTTGAGTGTTGATATTGTCTAGAAGACAATATTTGTATTTAAACTCACAGTATGTGTTGTCCTATTTTGCACGACAATTGTATTATTGAAATTGTAGTTTGCTTTCTGTACCATGTATTTGGCGACTCAGAATGAGTGTTTTATACCTATTTTGGGGGCGTCACAATAACTTTTTGATTTTTTTGTTACAGGTTTAAATCAGACAGGTATGTACGTCTGCTTCAACTTAAGTTATTCCACAAATTCTATACTATGTTTGCTTATGTGTTTGGATTAGTATAAATTCAAGTGAGAAGCATAATAAAATATGCAAAAGATAAAATGAAAAATAAGAAAGATGACAGAATAAAAATCATACCAAGATTTTTATGTGGTTCACGCCCTATAATCTAATCTAGTGGCCGACCCCTCCCTCTAGTCCCCCACCTCAGACCCTCCTCACCCCACCCCCACCCCTTCCCTCCCTAGTTCCCTACCTCAGGCCCTCCTCTAGTCCCACCCCCCCACCACAGCCACCCCCACCACAGGCCCAGACTGCAACCACCTACCACTGGCCAAATTCTCCTCCTTGCTACTTTAATTGATCAAGGTAAGTGCTTCCCAAATTTTTTAGGGTTGATATATATGGGTATTTCAATGAGAATGTATACTAAAATTTGGATAATTTGAGTTATTGATATAATTATTGAAATTTGGTTGAATTTATGAGTTGTTGATATAATTGCTAAAATTGGATGTATACTGAAATAGGAATTTAATTTTGGAGTTGTTACTGAAATTGGGAAGGATTTTGTTATGCAAATTGGGATTATATATTTGATTTAAGCAAATTGTTGCAAATTGATATCAAGTACTTTTGGATTTATTTTGTTCAATGTTGCAACTTCTGTAAGTGTATATCATCCTATTTATTGTTTGAATTTGCTTTTCTTAATGCAATTGCAACTTATAATGTATTTCTTCAATTATTGAATGCTTGATATTTCTGACGGAATTTCCCCCGAAATTTCTGTCAAAATTCTTGGGATGCAAAATTTGTGGGCCTTACTAACTAACTAACTAACTAACTAATTAACTATATATATATATACTTAATTAGTTTTTGACTAATAAAATAAAACAAAATGAACTAAGTATTACTAAATAAAATAATATAATAAATTACATATATTGGAATAATATAATACAATATAAAATAAGTTATTTAAATAACATAAAATAAGATAAAATAATTAAGATAAGATAAGATAAAATCAAATCAAATCAAATCAAATCAAATAATTTATACTTCAAATATCAATTAATTTAATTAATTAATTTAAATTTAATAAAAATAATAAAATATAATATAAAATAAAATAAAATAAAATTTATTAAATTAAAAAATATAATAAATAGAGTAAATGAAATTTAGTAAAATAAAATATAATAAAAAGAAATAAAATAAATTAAAATCAAGTAACTTAATTAAGTAAATAAAATAAATAAAACAAACTATATTTAATACAATAGTATAATATTATATAATACAAAATAAATTAGGGTAAATTAAAATATAATATAATATAATATAATACAAAATAAATATAAAAATATAATAAATTAAATTAATTTACTAAAATAAAATATAATAAAATAATGTAAATAAAATAAAATGAAATTAATTAACTTAATTAAAAAAAAAAATACAATAATTTGTATTTAATATAATAATATTATATTATACAATACAAAATAAAATAAAAATAATTTAGAATAAAATAAAATAACTATTTAATATTGAATATATATATATATATATATATATATATATATATATATATATAAACTAAGTAGCATTTGCTTAGTTTTATAAGTAAACTTAGTAGCTTTATAAGTAAACTAAGTAGCATTTGCTTATTTTTTCACAACTAAATTAAATTGAATATATATGCTTGACACATCGTGTAGTATACGTAGGAGTTTTATTAAACTAAGTAGCATTTGCTTTGTTTGCCAGAATCTTCAATAAACTCGATCAATATATACATATGCATGCATATAGTATATATGCCGATGAGCTTATAAACTTGTTTGACATTCACTCAGTAGGAGTGAATGTTGAATAGTCCCCAGTTTGGGACTGTTACTGGATGTTATGTCTCTCATTTAGGCCGGTGCCAATTCACAGGATACATTTTTATTTGTTTTGAGGATTTTTCAGCTGGTTATCTCTACATGTTCTCTGAGTGCATACTTAGACTAAGTTGTCTTAGGGGGTGTTTGTTTAGAGCTAAATGGAGCTAAATCTCAATGGCTGAATCGGTTAGTGCGTTTGTTTTTTAGTGCGAATAATTTGAATCGGTAAGATGGACGAAATTTGAATGGCTAAGTCGATTTTTTTTATTTGAATAATTTGAATGAGCGGTGAATAAAGTAAAAAAATTAAAAAATTAAAAAATTTTAAAAAAATATTAACTATTATATTAAGTAATATTAAATAAATTTACAACAATTTTGAGTTTTTTAGAGGGGTAAAATATTAAAGTTTTGTCATTCAGATATTTCAGACATGTTAATTATCAAACAATTTTTTTCATTCAGATTCAGATTCAACTCATTCAAATTCAGATTCAATTCATTCAGATTCATTCAGTTTTTATCAAATACCTCCTTAGTCTATTTCGTGTATTTGGAGATCATGGGGAGGTGATGCTGAAATTTTCTTAAAACAGAAGAAAGGTGCTCTAGATTGACACTAGTGAGAAGATGCATCCAAGAACGGGGATAGAAACCTAACCCCTATAGAGTGGAGATATATACTAGGAAAATATAATCCATACATGGATCACATACATGAATATTCCCTTTTTAATACAGGTGTTTTATCTTCAATTAAAGATGTCAGCAAACCGGAGTTGGATTTACCATAGGATACGGGTTGATGGAAGATGATTAGTTGATGCGTACTATGATGGGTCTGCAATTTTATGAACAACGCAATAAAACATGTTGATGATCTGAACGAAAAGATGAGATGCCCGTGTGTTAAGTGTAAAAACATGATCGGGAAGAAAGCTGATGAAATTAAATTTGAATTATTTTCATGTGGGTTTGTGGATGGGTATTCAGTATGGATTCATCACGGGGAATCAACTGAGTTGAGAAAAGTGACCGACAATACTGTAGACCAACCAATTGAACGTGATTCATACACCTATAACTATGATGTCATGGAGATGTTAGTCGATGTTTATGGCTCTAAAAATATTGACTGGGTTGAAAATGAGCATTCGTCAAGTAGTGCTCAGCACGTACCAAATAATACAGCTACTGCCTTTTACAAGTTATTATCTGAATCAGGGGTCCCACTGTATCCTAGAAATGATAAGCACACTAGGCTATCTGTAGTGACGAAACTTTTACACTTCAAGAATGAGCAGGGACTGTAGTGAGCGAGGGTTCAATGATTTGCTTTCTATTATCAGTGAATTCTTACCAGCTGATCATACTCTGCCTGCGAATTATTATGAACTAAAAAAGATGGCAAAAGGGTTGAATCTGGGGAATGAGAAGATCGATGCTTGTGAGAAGGATTGCATGTTATATTATACGGAGGACAAAGATAAGGTGCAGTGTGATAAGAATGACTTGCCTCGATACAAGAGATGAAAGCGTGGGGGTAATGAGAAACAAGTGCCTAATAAGATCTTATGGTACTTTCCTTTTGCGCCCAGACTGCAGCATTTATTCATGTCTTCGCACACTGCTGAGCATATGAGTTGGCACAAAAGAAGGGACGTAGTGCCTGGTCAGTTGACTCACCCTACAGATGGAGATGAATAGAAGAAATTTGATGAACATTTTCCAGAATTTTCTGATGAAGTTAGGAATGTCAGACTTGGCAGGGCTACGGATGACTTTTGCCCTTTTAATAATTTTAGTCAGCCCTACTTTGTTTGGCCAGTGGTAATGGTAGCTTACAATCTTCCACCGTCAATGTGCATGAAGGATCCGTATATGTTTTTGAATTTACTCATATTGGGAATAATAGTTCTACAAAAGACATAAATATGTACCTCAGACCGTTAGTTGATGAACTTAAGATGCCGTGGGAGACGGGGGTTCAGACTTAAATTTTATTTGCGGTTCATCCAGTATCTTTTCATGGAAATATTCTTCTGAGCATTCTTAAATTTTACTCTACAAAGAAGTATCATGTTGACAATTTGGATATTATTGAGTTCAGGATAAATTAACTTATAAGTCTTTAAAATTTATTCTTGAACTTATTTTATTGAATTATTATGTCATTGTCATGATGAGTTATGTTGGTTATTATGTGAAAACATGAAAGTTTCTTAGAAATCACAAAGGATTGAAAATCAGATTTTAGAGAAAATGGAACATGAAATTCAATTGATCATATCTCCTATTATATTTTGAATTTTTGAGCATGGTCAAGTTCTAGAGTTAGATCTATGAGTTTCCTAACTTATCCAAGTGGAATCACTGGAAAAGGTGTTGTAGATTTTTGTGTGGACTGATTTTAGAAAAGGAGTCAAAAACTGCCAATTTTGAAAAAGCTACTGTCCAGATTTTTAAAAGGGCATTTTCGGCCACTTAGTTTGTGAGAAAAATTTCGGCCTTTTGGGACATGAAAGTATATGGTATAAAGTACCTCCTGTCGAAAAATGAGCTCATTCCGACTTAAAATGAGCAAGTTATGACCATTTCAATATTTAGGTTTTTAAATTAAAACGCTTATAACTTAGGAGTTTTGTAACTCCGATGACCATGAAATTTAAACTGGAAGATCACGTTAACATGTGTAAGATCCTGCCAAGATTTGGGAATTTCTGGAGTTAAACTTGAGGTAGCTAATTTCTTAAGGAATTAATTAGAAATTGATTTTTGAAAAATAGTAAATGAATTTTAAAAATTTTGAGAAAAATATATGTTCATTATGGGATTATATTCTGCTAAACCCGAGAAAAGAAATATTTTTGGGAGTGATTTGGTATTTTTTATGAAAATGGTTTAGTTACGAACATATGAGTTAAATATGTTATGTGAAGTAACAAAGTTGGAAAATAGGATTTTATGGATTGGAAATCCTATATAAGGTATATGCAGATTTTTTTTATAAGGGATTTGATCATTAGTGATGAATACTTATGAGTATGGCATTTTTGAATGATTAAATGCATTATTTGGTAAAGTGTAAACAATTGAAATAAATTGTTAATAAGTTTAAGAAGTGATTAAAATATTGTTATGATATTAATAATATTAGATTATGAGTGGTTGATAATATTTGGATAAATTTAAAGTCTTTAATAATTATCCTTATTTTCGTTTGATTAATGCTTATATCATTGTCATCATCCTCATGCTTATATGGTGATGAAAGTTATCTTTGGCTTACGTGCGAAGATGGACTGTTGTTTATTGAATTATATATCTTTGGCTTACGTGCAAAGATGGATTGTTGATTATTGGTTTTCTTGTTGTATATCTTTGGCTTACGTGAAGAGATGGACTTGGTATGATTATGACCAGGGATTATTCGGTATAGTCATGACCATTGATGATTTAATGAATATCCTTGGCCCGTAGTGCAGGGATGATTCGATGATGCAGTTTATTTATTAAGCTGAGTCTCGGCGATAAAAATTGATGAAAACATTTTAAATCATAGAAGTTAGTAGATATCATGCTTTACTTGACTCTTCTAATGGATTGCTTATTCCGTTGCAGTTAAACTTGATGTCTATTGTATTTTATCAGTTTAACATTGTTGAAGACTAATGATAATTTATTCTGCATTATCTTAGTCATAATATTTCTTACTGGGCTAGTTGAGCTCACCCTTTCTTTCACTGTTCTCTTCAGGAAATGAGAACCTAGCTGGGACGAGTCGGGGAACGGAGTGACTGTCCAGAAGATAGCATTAGTAGTCCTCACTATTCTATTAAATAGTGTGACAATAAATATAATGAGGACTCCTTTGAGTGTGGATATTGTTTAGATGACAATATTCTTATTAAAACTCACAGTATATGTTTGTCGTATTTTACACGACAGTTGTATAATTAAGTTTTTATTTGTATTTTGTACCATGTATTTGGCGACTCAAGATGGGTGATGTATACCTATTTTGGGGGCGTCACATAAATAATATCTTATTTTAATTAAATAGAGTTACTTGATATCTTTATAAGAGGAGTCTTATATCAGATATCATATATACGTAATTCCAAAAGTTGGAGAGTACGCCCCCTTTTTCTATAGAGATAGGAAAAACTAGGGTTTGAACCAATACACCCTTTTTCTTGAATATTCTTCTTCCTTGGTGGATCACCTCTAGAGGCCATACACTTGGGTGACTAACATTGATCAAAGGAAGGAATCTACCCGGAGATTCAAGGAGATCGCGGAGAAGTGGGAGTTGAACTCGTACCTGTGAAAGCTCGTATCTACAAGGGTATGATTCCATAACTTCGTGTTCTTCGTTTTAATTAATAATATGCATAAAGGATGATCCGGGTAATTGGTTTGTGAAAATTTTTAAAATATGATTTTACTTTGCTTCCGCTAATTTTGCAATTTTGATTGCGTCTTTGATCTTCACAAAACCCTACATGTACATAGTACCTCATGGGATCAGAAGTGTAATGCATTATGTAAAGACAAGATATGGGAACCCTTCAGTCTTAATAACTGAAAATGGTAAATACTAAAAACTCTAGAGAATAAGTGTTTGTGTATTTTGCATCTTGGGGCTGTTTTTTAATGCTTCAAGTTTCCTTGAGCATGAATCAAACATGGAGCTACATTGTATAGTGAAATTACTGTGAAAGGTGGTATAAATGTTGCATTAGGGAATATGACCTAGGTTGATTGAAGGTGGCAAATGTATGACACAATCAAGGGAAGTGATTGGTTAGGTACAATGATTGTTTGAGAACTATGGGTTACCATCTTCTCGAAATGAAGATGGAAAAATATATCAACGTGCATTTGGTGGTCAAGTTTGGACTTCAGAAAAGGTACGAAGTGATGTTGTTTAGCTGAATCTTGATTTTTGATTTCCGAGGAGAGTTATCTGACTTTAACTTCCTACATGTTGTCTCTCTAGGTGGACAAGCATATCATTGTGCATGTGCTGCTGATCGAATTGGGCATGCTTTGTTTCACACATTACACGGGCAAACCATGAAACATAAAACACAATTTTTGTTAGAATATTTTGCTATGGATTTATTTATGGCCAATGATGGTAAACTCCTTCAGAAAATCACACGATATAGAATTCATGTGAATACATTATAAACTAGCACATTGCATCTGAAACCTGAATAATAGCAAGGATATGCATCTAAATTCAATCATTTTCTAGCTTTAAGGCTCAGTTCAATGCTGAAAACCCAAAAAGTTAGTACCCACTATATAACAGTAAGGACCTTCAATAGAATATGCCTATCAAACTAAGGATGGTCAAAATATGTGTTTTATATAGCATTAATGTTTCAAATCATCATACTTACAATTGATTTCTCTATCTAAACCCTCATTATTTTCTCTGTGTTAGTTATTAGCATTATATGTAATCCCGGTTTCTAACTTGAGAGGTCCTAAATTCAAAGTACAACTGCTTTAAGGAGTAACTTGACAAACCTCAAGGATATATTATGAACAACAAGTACTCTTTATGTCATGTATGAGGACATATATTGTATAGTATTTCAATTAAAAAAAATTAAAACTAAACAAAACTTATCCCATAGTTGGATAGCTGCCATGAGTGTGAGAATTGAATGTTTCGATCATTTTATTTTGCTAACAATTGTTTAGATTTTCAATTGGTTGCGTCTTCATATTTGCATGTCAGCCTCTATATATTTTTGTATGTACTATATGGATTCTCATAGATCGAAGAGGTGCTCGCAACGCCGCAAGGAGGGAGAGACTTACAGAAAAAAGAGTAGTGTGAATCAGAAAGTGTAAGACCCCAACTTAATATAAATAAAATTGAATTTTCTCTATTCATTATTCTATATTAATAAGGTGTTAATTTGATATAATGATTTGGTTATGGGTGAAATGTGCAAATTTTGCAAAATAAGCAAGTGGTTATAAAATATTCATTTTGTCAGGGAATATTCTTTTGGTCGTGGAATATTCTTTTTGTCGGGGAATATTAAATGCTAAAGTATGACCATTCGTGGGGCTCATAACAGAATAACTGTCGGATGAAAAAAACGACAAAATATGAGTTTTTATAAATAACGGCGTAGTTATTACTGCTAATTAATTGTTGGAATACCGTGGTTAAAATGCAAGAATGTCTGGCGTGGTCAGACAAGAAGCATACGGTATTGCACAGACTTGTTGAATTATTGATTCGTACGTAAGAAGACACTACTCAATAATTGTTACAATAGTTACTGTTCAATAGTTTATTTTATTGATTCAATAATTGTTGCGTTGATATTTTATATTATTGTTGTTTCAAGAATTGTCACTGCACAGTATTTCCCATTATCAGATCAATAATTCATATTATTTGAATAATATTATTAGATAACATTATTGGCAATGTCTAGAAAGTTACATCTAAGGAGAAGTTTGGTCACCTAATCTAATGCGCCAAGAAGAAGGAGAAATCCTTATCGAAAGCCCCTCTTTCATGGGAAGCGCTTTTGGTTGTCATAATTGTGATTCTGTAATATTATTTGTGAATAATTAATTATTGATTTGTATGATAATGAAATATTTATTTGATATAAATGATGGATTTATTTATTTTATGTGGTTATTAATGAAGGAATTAATGCTGAGGTGTTTTATCAGTATTTTGTCGGACTGGAAGTATTAAAATTTATCCGTTTGTGGATTTCGGATATTTTGGGTTTGGAATTTAGAAAAACTCAAAACTACAAAGTTGTAGAGAATTTGATTTCAGGCAGAATGGACGTAAAATTTGTATTTTTCTGATAAACGGGCTATTTTCTATGAATTATTGAAGTTTCGAAAAATAAAATAATTTTTATTAAAAAAGGGTGGGACCCACTTGTGTTTTAACACATGTGGGCTGCTATTTTTTCCAAGATGGCAAGTTTGATTTTCAAAATGGTTGACTTGACAATTGAGGTGGCGTGGAAGAAGAAAAAAGAATAATAATATTTTATTATTTAGTCTCCTTTGGCGTTCTAGCATTTTCCTATAAATAGAGGGCTAAGTTAGAATTGAAAATTACACCAGAAACAAGTTTTCTCTCTTTCTCTCTCTATATTATCGAGTGTATTCTTGTGAGTATACTTTGAGTGTTGTTATACGGTGCAAGTTTCTGTCAGCACTATACCCGAAATTCAGTCAGAAGTACGGGTATTTTGAGGTAAGGGATGTTATTTTCTTCTTAAATGATATTATTTCTTCAATATCATTATGCCGGAATATTGATGAACTTTTTAATCAAATTTGGAACTTTTTGTGTCTGGGGTTCTTTATTCACGTATCTAAGACTTTATTCATTTATCATTTCAAGACTATTATTCATAGAAAAATGAAAATTTTCCTTTTTGTCCAAGATGTCTATTTTGGCTACTATCTTTGATTGTATCCATGTTTTGATCATTATTTTTGAATTCTGCTTCACAATTGGTTATTATGAAGTATTATTGATCTTGGATAAACTGTTATACGAATCCCTAATATTTGTCCTTCTATCTCACTGGATTCGTTCTCTAAAATATTTTTCATCATCCTCAGTCCTTAATGATGATATTATTGAATATCTTTGGCCTGTAGTGCAAAGATGAATGATTAAACTGATGAATATTTTTGGCTGTAGTGCAAAGATGAATAGGTGTTGAGATGAACATGACCAATTAATGAAATAAATGAATATCTTTGGCCTGTAGTGCAAAGATGAATAAAAGATGTATATTGATTGATGTTACAGGGATAAAATATTGATGATGGACTCTTAAATCTTAGAAGATAGTAGAATTCATCCTCTACGTGACTCTTCTAATGGATTGTTGTTTCCGCTGCAGATTATTGATCTAAAACTTGTTGTCTACTATGTTATATCAGATTTTTCCCTGTTGAAGACTAACGATAATTTGTTGTATATTATCTTAGTCATAATATTCTTTACTGGGCTAGTTGAGCTCACCCTTTTCCTTTTGTTCCATTTTTTCTTCTCGGGAGGTGAGAAACATAGCGAGGATCTAGTGGGTATGGAGTGAAGGTTCTAGATAGTCATTTTTAGCAAAGACTCACTATTTTTGTAAGATAGTGTATCAATAAATGTAATAAGGACCCATTTGGTTTGTGGATATTGTCTAGATGACAATATTTGTATTTAAACTCACAAAGTATGTGTTGTCGTATTTTGCACGACAATTGTATTATTGAAGTTGTAGTTTGCTTTTTGTACCATGTATTTGACGACTCAGAATGGGTGTTGTATACCTATTTTGGGGGCGTCACAGAAAGTGATAGGAGTGATCGGAATATGCTTCCGCGGGCACGATATAGGCAATCCGTTTGGACTTTTTTGAACCATTGCACATCACCTGAGCTCAATAATGGTTCATTTTATATACACATGAAAAATTAATCACTTCTGTTAGTTAATATGAAAACTTAAATGTATATATACCCGTTTTTTTTCTCTATGCGTTGGACACAACACTACTTGAACACCCTTGGACACGTTTGATAAAATGTTTGATCGTCGCCTAGGGTGATGTGTATTTGTTTGCATGTTTATTACAAACAGTTGTGCAACTAATGAAAGTTTGAAATAAGATACCATTCTATGTGACTGGAGTATTTGACAAATATAATAATGGGTCTATTGGTTTTGATTAATTTCATATGTCAACTCATTATTTAAACTAGCCCGTGCATTGCACGGGTTATCAACTAGTAAACTATAATGTAATGAAACAAGAATTTTAAGGCATAACCTATGGACTATAATGTAGTTACGTATGTGTACACCTGAGGTGGTGAATAGGTATAAATGCTAGAAGTAATAAATAATGATAACTGTAAGACCCCAGCTTTTTATAAATAAAATTGAATTTTTCTCTAATTATTATTTTAAAATAATAAGGTGTTAATTTGATATAATATTTTGGTTATGGGTGAAATGTGCAAATTTTGCAAAATAAGCAAGTGGTTATAAAATATTCATTTCTGTCGGGAAATTTTCGTTTGGTCGTAGAATATTCTTTTTGTTCTGGGAATATCATATTTGCCAGTATGCGATCATTTGTGGGCCCCATAAACGAAAAAAGCATGTCGATGAAGAAAACGACAAAATTTGAGTTTTTATAAATAACTGGCAGTAGTTGTTACCAATTAACAATCGTTGGGTTACGTGGTGGTTAAAATACGATGTCTGGCGTGGTTGCACAGAGTATATTACCAGATTGCACAAGATTGTTGAATTATTGATTCGTACGTAAGAAGGCACTACTCAATAATTGTTACAGTAGTTACTGTTCAATAGTTTATTTTATTGATTCAATAATTATTGCGTTGATATTTAATATTATTGTTGTTTCAATAATTGTCACTGCACAGTGTTTTCCATTATCAGATCAATAATTCATATTATTTGAGTAATATTATTAGATAATCATTATTGGCAATGTCTAGAAAGTTCTGTCAAGGAGAGGTTTGGTCACCTAATCAAGACGCCAAGAAGAAAAATCCTTATGAAAAGCCCCTCTTTCGGAGGAGCGGCTAGTTGTCATAATTATGATTTTTGTAATATTATTTGTGAGTAATTAATTATTGATTTATATGATAAGAAAATATTTATTTGATGTGGATATAAATGATGGATTTATTTATGTGGTTATAAATGAAGGAATTAATGCTGAGGTGTTTTATCAGTATTTTGTTAGAATGGATGAATTAAAAATCATCTATTTGTGGATTTCGGATATTTTTGGTTTGAAATTTGGAAAAACTCAAAGCTACAAAGTTGTAGAGAATTCGATTTCGTGTGGAATGGACATAAAATTCGTATTTTTCTGATAAACGGGCTATTTTCTATGAATTGTTGAAGTTTCAGAAAATAAAATTTTTTTATTAAAATTATGGGTGGGACCCACTTTTGTTTTACAACATGTACGCCAATTTGTTTCAAAGATGGTGGCCATGATTTTCAACAAAGTGTGCGTAGAATGAAAGAAATGAAATAATAATATTTTATTATTTTAGTCTCCTTTGGCGTTCTAGCATTTTCCTATAAATAGACGCTTAGGTTAGAATTGAAAATTACACCATAAACAAGTTTTCTTTCTCTCTAGATTATCGAGTGTATTTTTGTGAGTATTTTGATACTTTGAGAGTTGTTGTTCGGTACAAGTTTCCTTCGACTTTCTATCCGATATTCCAATCAGAAGTACCGTTATTTTGAGGTAAGGAATGTTATTTTCTTTCAAAATGATATCATTTTCTTCAATATCATTATGCCGAAATATTGATTTGAAATTTTTAATTAAATTTGGAACTTTTTGTGTCGGGGTTCTATTATTCACGATATCGACCTTTATTCACGATATCTGAGATTATTCACGATACGACACTATTCACGCAGTAATCGTTCGTTTTCTTTAAAATATTTTTCATCATCCTCGGTCTTAAATGATGATATTATCTTGAATATCTTTGGCATGTAGTGCAAAGATGAATGATTAATCGATGAATATCTTTGGCCCGTAGTGCAAAGATGAAGCAGTGTTGAGATGAACATAATCGCCATTTGGTGATATAAATGAATATCTTTGGCCTGTAGTGCAAATATGAATATTTGATTAAAGATGTATATTGATTGATGTTAAAGGGATAAAATATTGCTGATGGACTTTTAAATCTTAGAAGATAGTAGAATTCATTCTCTACGTGACTTTTCTAATGGATTGTTGTTTCTGCTGCATTTGTTGATCTAAAACTTGTTGTCTATTATATTCTATCAGATTTTTCCCTGTTGAAGACTAATAATAATTTGTTGTATATTATCTTAGTCATAATATTTTTTACTGGGCTAGTTGAGCTCGCCCTTTTCCTTTTTGTTTCATTTTTCTTCTCAGGAGGTGAGAACATAGCAGGATCGAGTCAGGGTATGGAGTGATGGTTCTAGAAAGATATTTTAGCAGTCCTCACTATTTCTGTAAAATAGTGTATGAATAATTGTAATGAGGACTTATTTGAGTGTTGATATTGTCTAGAAGACAATATTTATATTTAAACTCACAGTATGTGTTGTCCTATTTTGCACGACAATTGTATTATTGAAATTGTAGTTTGCTTTTCGCACCATGTATTTGCTATAACTCAGAATGAAAGTGTTTTATACCTATTTTGGGGGCGTCACAATAACTTTTTGATTTTTTTGTTACAGGTTTAAATCAGACAGGTATGTACGTCTGCTTTAACTTAAGTTATTCCACAAATTCTATACTATGTTTGCTTATGTGTTTGGATTAGTATAAATTCAAGTGAGAAGCATAATAAAATATGCAAAAGATAAAATGAAAAATAAGAAAGATGACAGAATAAAAATCACACCAAGATTTTTTTGTGGTTCACGCCCTATAATCTAATCTAGTGGCCTAATTAATCCACGTCCAATCCCAATTAGTATTGGAGACTCTTTTTATTAAATTTAATACTCAACTGATTACAAAAGAACTCCTTGTACAAAAGAACTCTCTGTACAAAGAAGCCCAACTATATGTTGGACACCACTGTCCTCTCGCACCTCTACAACTTTTCTCACTACTGAGACTTTTAATTTGAAACTTCCTTTGTATAGAGTAACTACCACTAGATCACACAAGCCAAACTAGGCTTGTATTCGAATTACAAATAATATAATTATAGAGTTCTATATTTTTCTAGCCCAAATGAAATTAAGAACAGTACAATTAATTACCGGAACAAGACTTAGCAAGCTCTCAAATGCAAGTATTTTTATGGAAGATGGATTGCAGCTTCAAGAGTTCTCCGTTCTTTTTAACGAGCAGGATGTAAATATATAAGACCAAGACCAACGGCTATATGAAAATAGTTAGTAAGAAAAGCTTAGTCTTTGATATTATATGATAATTGTTACAGTCCATTTTCTAGACAACTTTGAATAGCTAAAACACTTTCCATGATAGACTCCTGTTCAAAACAGATTTCTTATCTTGACAAAATATATTAGAAAAATAATTTTCAACAATAAAAATGTGTTGCAATTAAAATATTTGGGCTAGGAAAAACTTCCACAAATTCCTAGGAGTTTTCTTAGAGCATTCACAACAAATTCTTTAATAGACTCTCTATCCCCACATTTGAAGAATATATCAATAAATTAATATCCAACAGTTTCCTTATCCTTATATAATTCTTTATTTTAATCCCTATATATGATTTGACTCCTCAGGGTGAGGGAATCAAAAGAGCGTTCCCTATTTATGTAAAATGACATTTCAGACCCTATTTATTGCGATTTTTTGTTGGTTAAAGGTTCTATATCCCACTTAATTGTTGATTTGGGTATGCATGCCTATCAAATTCACTCATTTTTATTTTTTAAACAGAGGATTTAGAGAAGAAAGAGAATTATAAAAAAATTAAAAAAACCAGTCAAATTTAGATTTTGATCATTTTTGTAAAAAATATTACTACTAAATATAAATTTTATTATTTTATAATTAAAATAATATTGTTTTAGTTCTAATAAACACATAATGATCGTTGCACATTTTGATTTCTAGCAATATTTATTTTTAAATTAAAATAATTGCAATTTTTAAATTCAAACAACAATTACTTTTAAATAAAAAAAATAGTTACAACGTTCAAAATATGATTTGACTGTTGGAACTTTCAAATTTTAACTTTTAAATTTTAAATTTCAAAATTTAATATTTAACGAATTAATATATAGAGAACCTGTTAGGTACATAGTAGAAAAATTGAATCTCTATCCTACAAAATGACCCAATAACACTACAGAGTAGGAATAAAAATAAAAAAACTGTTGTGAATGCTCTTAAGAACATAGATTAAATGGTCACTTCTAATGGATTTTATATCCAAATTGGGTCATCTTGAAAATCAGCCCAAGCAAATCAAACTAATCCATTTGAACACAATCATATTGCCATCCTTAAAATCTCAAAAAGTATAAACTAACATATAATGTAATGAAATAAGAATTTTAATTTAAGACAATAAGTTGCAATAAATTTATAAAAAACTAGCTGAAGAAATAAGAATACAAAATCCATACAAGAAAGGGCATGTCATAGACTCATAGTGACCAAAACAAAATGTTCATAGCATATTAACATTACATAATTTTACACGAATATTGTTGTTCTGACTATTAGTTTCCCTGCCTACAAATTCTGTAGTAGATATGTCCATAAAAGTAAGATATAAACTTACCCTTATAACAAAATATAGTTCCCCAATAATGGTAGGTTATTCCCAAATATTGTTAAGTTTTTCTTCTTTCTTGGGCCTAAGAATGCTACCATATGTGGATCGCATCATATTTTCGAGGAGAGAAAATTGTAGCATAACAAATAAGTACACTGGTAGAAGAGCCAATCCCATGATTGGAATAAGAATCCAATTGTTATTTTGGGCGAAAACAAGATAGAGAGTTGCACTGAAAGATATAATCATGGATGTTATAGAAAAGAAAAGGGCAACCAGACCCATTATTAATCTATTTGGCAAGGAATAGAGATAATCAATCGTTGCATAGCGTGAGGTGAGGATGGATAAGAATATCAACAAGGTGCAAATAGATGAGAATAACGCGAGTGCATTTGATATTGCAAATATAATAAAGGCTGCTCCACCAGAGAACATTGGGGTTCCGTCACCTTTATTACCTCCCGGTACTGTGATGGCTGCTGCAAATGCTATTGTACCAATGATTGTTGTTGCAACTGTACATGAATTTGCCATGCCAATCATCCATTGCCCTTCGTATACCTCCATCTCCTAGTGCTCCTTTTGAAATAGTTGTAAAGGTGTCATCCCTTCCTCATTCTTCTTTTTTATGTTGAGGTAGCACAAGCCTTCCCACTTCCTATATTAAATCAAGCGCATTTTGAATTAGAGTGCTAGCAGGTATGACTCAAGGAACATATGGGGAATAACGAAGAAAAACAAGACAGAAAATAGTAGTATTAGTTTCATGTTCAATTCAATCATCCTTTGTGTAACAATCTTCAGCCTGTTTGTAAGAGTGTTTAACAAATTCAATAAATTATTGTACGACTTTGGAACAGAAAGTGACATGTTTCTTGTGGCCCAGTTAGCAATTATTTACCTAAAACCACTGCAACTCACGCTGCATTTGTAGAACTGCACTAGAAACAAGATCGAGTTGGTATTGTTGCGCTCTATATCCAGCCAAATGCAAGATATTGTCACCTTTGTAGTCCAAGAACGTTGATAAGAAGGCAAAGGATTCTCCACTTAGACCATTAAGGACACTGAACACATTTTCATGACGCACGGTACATAACTGCAAGATGGAGAGCAGAGTGCTTATCTGCATCAACACAATTAATTACATTGGGAAATGACTTCAAAATCTCTTCTACAACTTCCGAAATTCCACATTGTGCCGCTAAGAGGAAGGAACTTCTAAATATTGAATCTGAATTTTCTGAGGAAGATACGCGTATGAGTTCCTTGCACAAGCATTGTAGGAGTTCCATTGCTTGAAGATGCAACACGTTCGTCCTTCTAATATTCTTCAATTATGGCACTGCAATGATATTAATGAACTCAACAATTACTGAAAATTATAATCAATGTATGTGTTATAAGTGGCAACTTCAGCATTTTGTACCTATGAAAAGTTTTTAATTTAGGGACCAATGAAGTATTTTGATCAGTGTCTTTGTTGTTTTTTTTATTTTTTATTTTTGAAAAAAATTATCTTATAGCACTATATAGGAACCAATTCCTTTCCTTCGACAGCTTAAGCATTTGGAGAATGAGCTAGAAGTATATATAGTGTGAGCATGGAGGTAAGTTAATTTGCAAGAGCGAGATGTGAGATGGTCTTTAACAGTTCAAGGAGAGATTCTGGTATTTGGAAATCAACAGTCTTTCGGAATATTAGAGTATTCAGTGATTATGAAGATGATAAGGAGGATGACCACCATGACTAATGATTATGAAGAGAAGAAATGACAACACGAAATTGAAGTATTTAAAGTTTCAAGTTAAGGGATGAATTATTGGATATCTAGCTTTTTCGAATCGAATTCAGAAAAGGAGACACATATTGTTGGGATTTGTTCATATTATTATAACAACACTTGTCACAATTAGGCAAACTTGAGTATATAGTGTGTTCTTTATTTTTATTTTTATTCATATAATTTTTGAGTGATTGGTTCAAATATTAGATCTTAAATTAACATTATCATACGAGCAAATATTATAGTTTAAATTTAGAGAACTGATATTTAATATGTATTTTTAATATTTTCACATGATCATCTCTCACATGAATATACAGTGGGTCTCACCTTCATATGAAAAGTAACTAATTGGAAATATCAAAAACACTTGTAGAAATAATGATCCCCTAAACTTGCAATTGGTAGCTAAATAGTTTCTTTATGTTATGCACATCCCCTTTCAAGAAACTGCACACACTACATTGCAAATAATTTAAATAGGATAAGTGTCTTATAACATACCAAATACTGGGTCCTGCTTGTTTAGTTGCATAAAATTTGGTGTGGTGGAATTTTTATTCACACAGAACCATGCAACCATGAGGAACCATGCGGGTAATAGCTTTGAATTATTTCAACCATGAGGGACCACATAATGACCGACTATTTGTCGTGTGAACGGTAAAGTTTCCTCCACTTTCATAAAAAAATTAAGCACAACTTCTCAAACTTTGAAAAAGTATGAGAAATTTCTGATTTCCCCGTTTAATTATTCCAATCTTGATTCCCTTCTAATCTTCATTTCCTTCTCCTTATTTCAATGGCTTCTACAAGTAACCAAATTGATTCATCATCATCTTCTTCTTCTTCTTCTTCTTCTTCTTCTTCTTCTTCTTCTTCTTCAACTCCTCGTTGGAACGTCTTCTTGAGCTTCAGAGGTGAAGATACACGCAAAAGCTTTACTGGTCATCTATACTCGGCTCTAGACCGGGCTGGAATCCAAACTTTTATGGATGATCCTGAACTACCAAGAGGAGAAGATATTTCAGCGCAACTGCTAAAAGCAATCGAAGAATCAAAGGTTTCTATTGTTGTTTTCTCGAAAAACTATGCTTCTTCGAGATGGTGCCTCGATGAGCTAGTGAAGATCCTCGAATGCAAGCGAACAAAGGGACAATTAGTTCTTCCTGTATTTTATAACGTTGATCCATCGGTTGTGCGTCATAAGACTGGAAGCTTTGCGGAAGCTTTTGAAAGTCATAAAAAGAGATTTGGGAATAACATGGAAATAGTGGAGAAATGGAAAGGTGCGCTAACTGACGCTGCGAATCTATCGGGATATGATCTGGAAAATGATGCAAATGGGTACCTTTCTCCTTTTTCATTATTTATTTTAATTAGAAATTGTTTACTATGATCAAACTCTCTCCTTTGTACCCCTTGCCCTTTTCCCTCCCCGTCCTCTGTTCCCCTCTCACGCATCCCTGACTACCGTACCCATCCTTCTGCCCCCTCCCTCTGTCCACCGTCCTCCCTTCTCGGCCACCATCCCCCTATCCCGACGAAGATCAAAACCCCTCACCAAATTCAACAGCCCCCTAAACCCACTCTACCAATCGCACTAAAACCCACTTTAATCCAATCAAAACCCACTTCAATCCCACCAAACTCCAGTTCAATTACAGAACAAATAGTCTCTTCCCCAACCTAAATTAGCGCCAAGAAGCAGTTCCAATCCAACACCCCAAATTTGTTGAATCATACCGATGAAAACCCAAATAAACAAAGCAAAATTGAACTTGTGTCAAGATATGCTTCCCAGATTGATGATGATTTTGTTTTTGAGATAATTAATATGCCAAAATTTGGAATGTTGTTCTCAATTTTGCCTAATTTGTAACAACAACGACGACAATAATAATAATAAAAACAATAACAACAATAATAATAATAAATAATAATAATAATAATAATAATAATAATAATAATAAATAATCTAGTGGGGCTGGGGGAAATAAACTGTTTTAGTATAAAACTTAATCCTTGAGGAAATTTTACAATTAGGCCTATGGTGCTCAAGAGTTTGCATGATCAAGATTTCAAAGTTAAGGTTTTGAGTTCGAATTTTTTGGTAATTAATTGGAAAACGTCCACGTCAGCGGTGCCACGTGTGACACGTCAGCAGATCAACACCAATGTGTCACCTGGGGGACTCGATTTGCAACACCTAAAGTTCAGGGGCAACATTAATTTGCATTTTACCCATTTAGTTAGTGTTGGAAGCTCCTAAATGTAAAAATTTCTTTTAAATGGAATAACATTTTATAAATGATTGATTTTCATATTTCTGATTCAACCATTTTGCTTCAGCTTATCATGTTCTGTTTTAATAATAATTGGCAGGCATGAGGAAAAGTTGATCCAGCTAATTGTGCAGAAGGTCCTACTTGAAGTAAACCTTGTTTGTTTGCATATTGCCAAACAACCAGTAGGAATAGAATCTCGTGTAGAATATGTAACACCATTGTTGAGCATTGGTACTAATGATATTCGCAGGATTGGGATATACGGTATGGGTGGAATCGGCAAAACAACCATTGCCAAAGCTCTCTTTAATAAGAACTTTCAGTACTTTGAAGGTAGCTGCTTTCTTTCAAACGTCAGAGAAGCTTCAGAAGAACGCAATGGTATACTTCATTTACAAGGGCAACTTCTTTCTGACATTTTAAAAGTAAAGGACATTCATGTTGAAAATGTTGATATAGGAATCAGTTTACTGAAAGAAAGGCTTTGTTTTAAAAAAGTTCTCATTGTTCTTGATGATTTGAACCACTTAAGCCAATCAGATCAACTAGCAGGACAATGGAACCAATTTTCTTTAGGAAGTAGAATTATTATAACAACAAGGGATGCAGGTTTACTAGATCAAATTGAAGTAGAAGAGAGATATAATGTAGGGGAACTAGACGATGAAGAGTCTTTGAAACTTTTTAGTCAATATGCCTTTAAAAAACCCGTACCATCAGAAGATTATGTGGAAATATCGAAAGGCATTGTACGCCAAGCTGGAGGACTTCCCTTAGCTCTTGAGGTTATAGGATCATATTTGTTTAAAAGAACCACGGTGGAATGGAGAAGTTCCCTCGATAAATTGGAACAAATTCCGCAACATGAGATTCAGAAAAAACTCATAATAAGTTATCATGCATTAGGTGATGGTAACTTAAAGGATGTTTTCCTTGATATTGCATTTTTTTTATCGGAAAGGATAAAGAAATGACAATTAGTATATTAGATTCTTGTGGTTTCAACTCAGAGAATGCAATTATCATTCTAATAGAAAGATGTTTACTATCCATTAATGATAACGAGTTGAGAATGCATGATATTCTTCGGGACATGGGAAGGGAAATTGTCAATAAAGAGTCCCCAAAGGAGCCAGGAAAATGCAGTCGATTGTGGTCTAGTGAAGATATCTGCAACGTGCTGGAAAAACAGAAGGTAACTAAATATACTCAACTTTTTATTATTTCAGTAAGGTTTTAGATGAAATTATGAGGTTCATTTGCTCTTCAATTTTATTCTTATTTTTTTGATTTATTTTAGGGAACGGAAGCAATTGAAGGTATCATCCCATGCAAAGGGAAGCTACAACGAGTAACATTAAATACCAAAACATTTGAAAGGATGCACAAATTAAGATTGCTTGACATCAATGATGTACATCTCACCGGAAACTTCGAACACGTATTTGAAGAGTTAAGGTGGCTATCTTGGCGGAGATGTCATTTAAAGCTTTTACCATCTGATTTTCATCCAGAAAAGCTAGTTATCCTCGACTTATAGGACAGCAAAATCAATATATTATGGCATGGTATCTTGGTATGACATTACTCATGCCTCATTGTTTATCTTAAATTTTGAAAATGCATACAAGTTGTACATATTTTACTTTACTGATTCAGGTTGTCTAATGTCTAATCTTTCTTATTTCTACAGTTTCTAGAACAATTTAAGATCCTGAATCTCGATCGCTGTGAATTCCTGACGGCAACTCCAAACTTTACAGGAGTACCAAACCTCGAGAAATTACTTCTTGGTTGTTGTATACGTTTGGCTGAGATTCACCCATCGATTGGACAGTTGAGTAGGTTGGCTTACTTAGAATTGATCGACTGCCGAATACTGAGACATATTCCAAACAGCATATGCAATTTGAGAGCACTAGAATGTGCTCAAACCTGAAAGAATTGCCAGAGGAACTTGGGAATATTGAAAGCTTAAGGGAGCTCTTGGGCATCTCAGTCGGGAATTTTTAAGCTACCAGATTCAATTGGAAGGCTTAGTAGGTTGGTTAACTTGGATTTGGAATGTTGTAGAAACCTTAGAACTCTTCCAAATAGCTTATGCAACTTGAGGGTATTGGAAAAACTCAATCTTACTCTTTGCATAAATCTAAAAGGATTGCCCGAGGAATTGGGGAACATTGAATCCTTAAGGGAGCTTAAGGCAGGCTACACAGCAATTACCAAATTACCAGATTCAATCGGACGTTTGACTAAATTGTTCGAGTTGAATTAGCTAAAAAATATTCCAAGTAGCATTTGCAAGTTACCCCTGAGAAAGTTGCTATCTCGACTCGTGCAATCTCAATGACAACTATCCTTTCGATGGAGTTCTCTTAGATAATATCGGGAGTTTATCATCAATAGAATCATTGAATATATCTGCAAACTTTTTTAGTACCTTGCCATCCAACCTTAGTCAACTGTCCAATCTAAAATCGCTTGATTTGCAACATTGTCGGAATCTTGGGTCACTTTCAAAACTTCCTCCAAATTTAGAACACCTGTATGCATCGGGATGTACATCAATGGTAAGACTACCAAATCTGTTAAACTTGAAACACTTAAGGGTGTTGAATCTTGTAAATTGCAGTAGATTGGCTGAGATTCAAGGCTTGGAAAATCTGAATTCTATTGAAGAAATTCGCTTGGAAGGCTGCAACAATCTATCAATCTCTTTTACAGAGACGTTCCTTCAGGTTACCCTCTCTCTCTTTCTCTCATCATATTTAATTACCAGATTCATCCCATTTTAGTTGACAAAATTGACTTTTCAATGTTACATTGACCAATTTTAAAATCAAAATATCATATTTTCTTTATAATTTTTTGACAAATAGACTATAATGTAACAAAGTATGTAGAACTTGCTAATAATCTCATGCTTCAAAATTTTAAATAAATAAATTTATTTAATTATTAATTTTAAAAATGACCAATCTAACCAAGAAAATCAAAATTTGTCAAATAAAATGGGATGGAGAGAGTAAATTATTTATGTACTTATTTAGTTATGTAACAGGTATACTCTGGTTTTGGGAAGCAAATTGACATCTACCTACCAACCAGGGATTTTCCAGATTGGTTTGGTCATCAAATTTTGGGACCAGAATCGAAATTTTCTAAAATTTGTTTTGATGTGCCACAAAATAGTGAAAACAAATTCTTAGGGATGATACTTTGGGTGGTTTCTAGTTATCTTCCCATGCCATATGCTCGTGTTGAAAATAAAACAAATGGCAATACATGGCATAAACAAGTGATCTGTGAAGCGCGTTCGTGGGTGAGCTTTATACCAAAAACAAAAATTGCACTGAAATTTGGTGACAAAATTGAGGCTTCCATATCTGGTGTTGAATTGATAATAGAGAGATTTGGTGTTCATTGTGTATACAAAACTGATACCATAGAAAATTAGTAGAGATAGGTAAGGTTTTAAAATGAAAGAATAGTTGAGAACCGATTAAATGCTTTCGCCGATTAAAAAGTTCGATTCGAAATTCACAACAAAAATATAAATGAGTCAAATATGAGCACATTTTAAAATTCGATAAATTATTCGAACGTCTTCAAATTGTAATTTTTTATTGATATTCGGATCATATTCGTTCAAAAAGTTTATTTTATACTCGATAAATTTTATGAATCGAATCTGAGCAACTCAATACTCGGATCGACTCGATTCGTTTACACCCTTAAAGATAGGGGCTCTGTTAGCCATCTGTCATTTCTTTATCTTGTTAAATATTTTGTTTTTATGTGAAGGTGGAAGTTTGAATTTTGAAGTAAATGGTCAAGTTTGTTGCGTATCTGTTTTCTTAAATTCTCCATCTAATTTGCTTCCCATGCACCAAGAATGGTTAGAAAGGTAAAATTTAAATAGAAAACTGATAAATTAATAACAGAAAATTAGGGCCGAACCTATGTTTGGGCAACATAGGCAAGAATCTGTTAACAAATTCTTGTTGAAGATTCATGGCAATACAGTGATTTGAAATTAATGTCATGCAAGTTACATCTTTTAAGCTAATTAAACTATTTATACATGTTTGTTATGATTAGTTTTTAAACCCATTGAGTTCTCACTTTTATAGTGTACATATTACTTCCATTTATTTAATTAACTATTGTTTTTAATTCATATTAAAATTGTGTGACTAAATAATTTACATTGCTATATAAATTGATATGTTACCAAGTACATGCTGCTGCAAATCAATTGCAATGTTTGTTTCTACATCGAAATAAGCCACTAATTTTTTTTTAAAAAAAATTGATAAAGACAAAAAAATTATAGAACCAAATTTGTACATAAACTAAGCGAAACTCAAAGTGGTAATGAGGTCAGTGGCAAATCTATTAAGAGGGAAGAGTAGGCAGTCCCTATATTTTATTTTTTAATTTTTTTTATAGGTATAAGGACAAGGGCAAAAATAAAACTTGATTAACTTAAGGGGGGTGTATTCAATTAAGATTTTTAAAGATTTTTTTTAAGTGACATACTTTTGTAGAATTTGTGTGATTTTAATGACTTTCAAAGACTTTAAAGACTTTTTTAAAATGACTTTTATAGACTATGAAATAAGTAACAGACTTTTATAAACTTTTTATCAAGACTGTGATAGACTTTTGTATACTTCTAATATATCTTGCAACTTATATTAATTGTTAATTAGCCCATGTGTACAACATCTCCCTCTTTTTTCATGAACTAGAGTAAATCTCATTATATTATTGTGGCATGAGATTTTATATATGTTGAAAGCGTTCATATTATTCTACTCATTTAATAATACATTTGGATACTCGGATACCAATAAAACTTTAGAAATTATAGGTATTTAATACAAAAATTAAACTCACTTTTCATTGAGCTATATATACTTTATCGTATACGCGCATTTTTTATTTGGAATTATTATTTTCATTTGATTACTACAAAAGTTGTCATCAATACTTATTTACGTAACTAGCAATTAAAAATTAATATAAACATTTGCAATATATATCAATTTCCATTCAAATATTTGAATATTACCTTGTATTAGTATCAAAATTTGTAAATAAAAATAATATATACTTGTTTCATGTATATTTTAAAATAGCAAGTTATTTTTAAATAAAAAATATTTTTTATTTATATTCTTTTAATAAATTTTTAGTTTAGTAATGTAACATATAATACAATTATGATAAAAAGCTTGAAGAACTTATATATTTTATACAACTATATATCACTATAAAGCACGTATCTCTATATAAATTACTTTTCCTCTCTCTCACTTTTTTTTTTCTTCATTTAACTCGATTCTAAGTTAATTTATTTAAATTATAAAATTTTAAAATATTGTGTATTTATTTTTATTTTTGAAATAATAACGTATGTTTATTATTAAATAACAAATAAATTCAAAATTTAAAAATTTTAAATTTTGTACGTTGACTACAAAAATAAAATTAATATTTTATTTTTGTGGGTACAGCAGAAGTATTAATTATTCTAGGTTATAAAGTAATTAGAAATATTGGATTCATGTGAAGTAATTAGAAATATTGGATTCATGTGAATTGTATTTTAAATTTATTTAGTTTATTAAGATGAGATATAAAGTCTTTAGAAATCTTTAGAGATGAGGTCAGATTTTGGATATGGGTTGATAGTTATAATTCTTCTTCTAAATTCTGTCAAACTCTACCATTTAATAAAAATCTAAAAAGTCTATGACTTTTTGAATACCAAAATACTTTTATAGACTTTGTAAAAATCTTAATTCAATACCACCTAACTTTTAAAGACATTAAAAGGTTGTAATTGAATACCACTAAACTTTTATAAACTCTTTAAATGTCTTGATTGAATACAACCAAACTTTTAAAATCTTTAAAAGTCTTTAAAAATCTTAATTGAATACACCCCCTAAACTTATAGAGGAAAAAAAACTTAAACTACTACTACGATAAAAAATTAAACACACGAGTAGTGTATAATGTATTTAAACTCTCGCTCTCTATCTCGCCCTTCACATTAGTTTTTCACTTAAAAGATCGCCTCGCCGTAATGCAGATCTGCTGAAAATTGATTTTGTAGTCAAGCGCGATCAAGATAGCAGTGTGAAGAGCAATTTTTCATGTACCACGCAGCAGTAGCAGATCAGACCCAGAAATGAGACTTTAAATGTATGATCCAGGGGATGTTTACTTAACCTATTTTAATGAACGTAATGAAGAATTAAACATGTAATAAGACATAATAACAAGTCGTAATCACATAAGATGATATAATGTGATAATCAAAGAATAATGGGTCATAGAATTAATGAGATTAGTGTAAGCGATTAGTGAATATTATTTCATGACTAATCGATGTACCCATGTGACTTAAATGTGTAGGCTATTTAAAGGACGTGTATCATATATAACTTTGTAGTAAACACGCAAGACAAGTTTTTAAATATTTGTTTATCCTTTAATAATAAGCAAAGTTTCCTAGCTCGTACCATTCCTTTGTACTTGTATGAATTTTTATATTTATGCAAGTTTTTTTATTCTTTTCGAAACTTTATTTTAATTTTTTTTTGAAATATGGCATGCTAATGTGCCACAACTCGAGATGATGTTATTATTAAGTTCCTGATTGATTATCGAACCCATTTGATTCGATTAGTCCTTAGTCGATGAACGTTCTAAAAGTTTAGAATTATTTTTGTGACACCCCCAAAATAGGTATACAACACCCATTCTGAGTCACCAAATACATGGTACAGAAACAACTACAACTTTATTAATACAATTGTCGTGCAAAATACGACAACACATAAACTGTGAGTTTAAATACAAATATTGTCTTCTAGACAATATCCACACTCAAATAAGTCCTCATTACAGTAATTGATACATTATTTTATAAAAATGGTGAGGATTACTAAAATGACTTTTTAGAACCTTCATTTCATACCCCGACTAGTACTCGCTACATTCTCGCCTTCTGAGAAGAAAAATGGAACAAAAAGGAAAAAGGTGAGCTCAACTAGCCCTAGTAAAGAACATTACGACTAAGATAATATAGAACAAATTATCGTTAGTCCTCAACAGGGAAAAATCTAATAAAATATAATAGACAACAAGTTTCAGATCAATATTCGCAGCGAAAATAATAATTCATAAAAGAGTTACGTAGAGAATGAAATCTACTATTATCTATGAATTTAAAAGTCCATCATCAATATTTTATCCCTGTAACATCAATTAATATACATCTTGAATCAAATATTCATCTTTGCACTACAGGCCAAAGATATTCATCAGTTGGTCATGTTCATCTCAACACCTGTACATCTTTGCACTATGGGCCAAAGATATTCATCAGAAAATTATAAATCTTTGCACTACGGGCCAAAGATATTCAGTAATATCATCATTTAGGACTGAGGATGATGAAAAATATTTTTAACGAAACGAATCTAGTGAAACAAAAGAACAAATTTTAAGGATTCGTACTTCAAACAATCTCAGTTCAAAAATACTCCATAAATAATCATAGTGGAGTAAAATTTAAGAATGAAGACCAAAACATGGATACAATCAAAGCTAGTATCCATAATAGATATTTTGGATAAAAAATGAAAATTTAATTTTTCTGTGAATAGTGTCGTATTCGTGAATAGTACCGTATACGTGAATAGTGTCGTATACGTGAATAGTAACCCCGACACTAAAAGACAAGAATTTCACAAGAAAAATATTTCCAATATTCCGGCATAATGATATTGAAGGAATAATATCATTTTTTTAAAAAATAATATCCCTTACCTCGAAAAGACGGCACTTTTGACTGGAATACTAGATATAGTGTTGAAGGGAACTTGCACCATATAACAACACTCAATGTATCAAAATACTCACAAGAATACGCTCGATAATATAGAGAAAGAAAATTTCAATTTTTGGTGTGATTTTCAATTCTAACCTAAGCACCCTATTTATAGGAAAATGCTTAGAACACCAAAGCAGAAAATTTAATATAATAATAATATATTTTTCTTAAACTTCCTACGCCTACTTCTTTGGCCAAAACATCAGCCACATATGTGCCAAAAATAATAAAAACGTTTTTTTAAACAAAGACATTTAAAACTTCCAAAAATCCATTATTTCGGAACTTCGGAGCTTCAATAATTCATAATAAATAGCCCTTTTATCAAAAAAAAATTCAAATCTTATGTCCTTTCCATAGGATATTCCATTCTCTACAACTTTGTAAGTTTAAGTTTTTCCAAATTCCAAGAAGAAATTGACCGAAATCGACATACGGACGATTTTGCCGGCTATAATCACTACATGAAAAAAGCTTTATTCCGACGGAATATTCCGTCTGATCTAAGCCTATTCCGTCGAACATCAAATATTTCCGACGAAAATATCCGTCCGAAATTCGATCGTAAATAATCGCGCCAAATATAAGATCCGTCAAAAATTTTGTCGAATATTACGTATCTTCGACGAACTTATCTCTGACGAATTTTCGTCGAACATAAATTATTTTCGACATAATATATAGGACAAAACTTTCCGTCAGATAAAATAGGCCCTATTTCCTACGAAATTATTCCCTCGGACGTAATTTATTTTCTACTGAAAATTAAAATAACCCAATATTTATGAAAAATGACTACTTATTAAGTTCGACGGAATTTGCGTCGGACATAGATTATGTACGACGGATACCTTCCGTCGAAGATAGAGTATTTACGACTGAAATTAAAATATTTTGGTATTTATTAAAAAATGGTTATTTGTTATCTCCGAGGGAAGTTCCGTCAAGAAATACCCTATTAAATTTAATTAACCTTTTTTTAAATATAGATTTTAAAAGTTCAGTTTCCAGGTGTTTAAACCCATTAATGTACCTGTAACATGTCACAACCCAATACACAATAATATACACCTGTATCGCACATTCAAATATGCAACGTAGCACTAAAACGTAATCTTCAACTCATTATCATTCACATTCACATTCAAATATCCACCAAAACGTATTATAAGCTAACCAATTACAAATATAAGCTAATGTTCCATAAATATTAAACAATATAATTTACAATAGTTGTACAGACGCAATTAGACAATACAATATATACAAAAGTTCTACAATAACATGAATATATACAAATGAACTATAAACTACTGTGAGTATCATCATCGGGCGGAGGTGAAGACGCTGCTGTGGTGTATGGAAATCAGCCTCGTGCTCCTGCTCATCATCGCCAGCCTGCTTGCCATCGCCATCCTGTTGATAGAATCAAAAATATAAATCATTAGTCTGTATATATATGTGAGAATTAACAAACTAGCCTTAATTGAAAAATATAAACAATAAGAATACCTGAGTAGGTAGGGGCGGACGAAAAGCCTCCTCCAAGAGGGTAATCACCATCCGGAGCATCTCGGCGCTCCAAGCGCCAAACCGCTCTCGTGGTAATCCCGCACTTCTCTCAGAGGCCTCGCTATAATATCCGAGCAATCTGGTGAAGACGAGAACTCGAAGGCAATCACGATTTGAAAGACCGGATCAAGATGGAACCTATACGACACTACCCCTACCAATTAGTCGGAAGATATCGTCATCCAAGCCGAGTGCCAGATGAGATGGTCCGACATGTTTCTCGACGACAATTTGTATTGGCCGGAGCCTATAAAGAGATATAAATTTGATTACTAATAATACTTTATATAATGTGATAAATTCGGATAAGTTCGTGAAACATAAAAAGGATTTTACCTCCAGGAAGTGTATATGCGGGTATCCTCGACAGACCCAACACTCGATATCTGCCGGTACTGCTAGTAGGGGGATCCTGAGACGCGACCCATAGTCTCAACTCCTCATCCCGATCTAATACAATATCGGGAAGAAGGGTGGCAGAATCTAACGGCTCAGAACCCCTCCTAATAGTCTCCAGCTCAGCTATACGCTCGTTCCAAGCTCTCAAAATTGGTCCAGAATGTATTCCGTATACGTATGTTAATTATATCATTTTATTTACGATTGATTATTATTAAAAGCTAAATAGTAAGATGAGTTTTACCCGTATAGCTAAAGCTGCCTGAGACAAAGCACGCTCGTCCTTAGGTGTGTGGGCTCGATCCCAAAACTCTAGAATGGTAGGATCTCGGCCCAAGGTCCTCCCCAATGCCTAATACAAACATTCATAAAATAGGTCTTAAGTATTTGTGTGAGAACTTGACACATAAATAACTAAATACAACGCACTTACCTTCTTCGCCTCCTCGAACGACTGAGAACCAGTGGTGTGTACTATCCGGAGCTGACCACGGTTCTTCTTTGCCTGCTCGGACTTTTTTTTGAAGTCATCAGCCTCCCAGTGCGCACACATAGCCTCCCAGGCTAAATCGGAGACTATGCGAGGCTGATGATCTATGATGGTGGTCCCAGGCTGGTCCACAACTGCCCGGGCTGCCTTCTGTCGCATCTCATACAGCCATCCAGAGTAATTCGCAGTGGCGTGATGCTCAATCACATCATCGCCAGCTGATTGAGAGATGCTCGGGTCAAATCGATAATAAACCTATAACAAAAGATTATTTAAAATTAAAAACAATTGATTTCGTTATCCCAATACAACTATGTGGTGATAATATGCTTAACTTACGTGGAACTCCCACAAGACAGTCTGCATAAAAATGGCATCGTACAGCGCATACTGACTGAACCGCATGCACCCTCTCGGGAGATGCGTCAAAAAATCGCGTGTAGGGTGTACTTAGCCACCGGGTCTAGTATACTAAAGAAAAAGTATAACAATATGTGTTATGTGAATTGTGTTTTGCAATAACTGATAGAAATAGTATAAATATATTAACACTTATCACTGGAAATGACATCCACCCAAGATCGTAAGTGGTAACCGCTTCAGTGGACGACCAAAGATACCGAGGTTCGTCCCTCGGTGTCGTCGACGAGGTGCATCTGTAATAATTGTATTTAACATAGTACTTCAATAATCATTGTAATTAATGCAACCTGAGATATATTTAAATCCTAGTTAAGATAACTTACTCGCGCTCAAGAAGAGCCTCCATCGTGGCTACTGCCTCTCAAAGACGGATCGCCCACCACCTCGGCGACCTCCATCGCTATGTCTAGCCATGAATATCCTACTGCAATAACAAAATTTGTAGATTACGAATATGTAACGTTTAACAATATGAGGTAAGTATTAATATAAATGCTCATTTTCAATTACGCACGTCATCAAACCCATCAAAATCAACGTGTATATCATTCTCGGATTCGGTATCTTCCTCATCCTCAATTTCGAGATCAATTTCATCATCGTTGTTATCCTCAACGACTACATAATCATTCATGTGTATGTTGGCCTCGACATCCTCATCGTTAGGTACGTCAATGACATCAGTACTCACCACATCTTCAGCATGAAACACTACGGCCAATGGGTTGCTCACATCTTCTTGCAACGCCTCATCCATACCAAACATGTTATCAGCATTAAATGAACGTGTTTTAGTAGTGACTATTGTGTACCAGGGGCTTCGAGTATTTACGACATTAGGAGCGTAATACACTTGAGTCACTTGACTTGCTAACACGTCACGTCATCAGACTTTAACACCGACTTGATATACATGGTTGTGATTCTATTACGGTCAACTTTAACCCCCTTTTTCAGTATCAAACTAGCTACACTTAAATGTAACTACCTTTTTGCCACCGTGATAATTGAGCACAACTACATCCTATAAACGACCATAGTAATTGGACTCAGAATCTTGGTAGCAGCTTCCTAACACCATAACCCCAGAATTGACTGATGTGAGTTCATGCAAGTCATCGACTCTAAATCTGTACCCATTCACGATGCAACCAGGAAAAGAACTAACAACTTTGTAAGGTCCTCGAATGACATCTATAAAACGCTCAGAAATATTCTCCGCTTCAACCCTTTTCTTAAACCACTGTTGGAAATTAGCATTAGTGAATGTTTCCAATTCTGCTACAGTAAAAGTTGGGTTAGAAGCATACGCTTCCTCTTCGAATGAACTGCGATATTAGTAAAATGTCTTTAACATATATAGAGATGACTACACTTGTAAATTGTACTAAATGGAGCAAATAAGTTTAGACTTACGTGATGTATGATGATACTTCAGGCATATTTAGAAGCACGTATGTAGATACAATCTTCAAATCTTTGTCGCTTAAGTAAGTTAGCGTCTTAGGGCCAAATGGTTTAGCCGGATATGTGAATACAACTAACTCATCATCAGCATGATCAGTCATTAGACCAACAACCTCATTCCTTCCTAAACGGTTGTGCTTTGTTGAGACAACATCGTCAAAATACAATGAGCAGAAGTTGACAAGCTCTTCCTCTGTATATCGTTCAACAATAGAACCCTCAACACGAGCTTTGTTCTTGACCTTTTGTTTTAATCGGCGTATATACCTACGATAAATTGAAGTATTATTAACATGAGTAGGATAGAGCAATTAGCAGTTTATATATTACCTCTCAAAAGGATACATCCACCGATATTGCACCGGTCCTCCAAGTTTGAGTTCATACGGCAGATGAATAGGCAGATGTTCCATCGAGACAAAAAATCCTGGAGGGAAGATCATTTCAAGCTTGCACATGGTAAGCACAATATTATTTCTCCACCGCCGACATCATCAGATTTAATTATAGTTGAGCAAATATCTCGAAAGAAATTTGACAGTTCGGTCAATGCATCTAGAACTTTTCTAGGTAACATCTCACGAAATGTAATTGGAATCAACTTCTGCATGAATACATGACAATTGTGACTCTTGAATCCAGAAATTTTCAATTGCTCAACCTTACAACAACGTGTTATGTTCGACGCATATCCATCTGGGAGCTTCAACCCACTAACCCACTTACAGACGTCTTCAACTTGTTGCTTAGTAAGACAAAATGGAGCTTTAGGTTTCAGAGTGTTTAGTATGAAGCCACATTTCGCCTAATGTTCAATGCCTCCAAATCTCTTTCGAGCATTGTCATTATCTTTAGTTTTACCACTCGTGATCTAACACGGTGTAAAAAAGTTCTCGAAAACATTCTTTTCTAGAGATGCATGACATTTATACAACGACGAATCGAAAGTTTGCCCCAATACTAACAACTCAAACCATATAGGCAAGTGTGTCCAATTATGAGTCTTCCTGCATCTTGTTGTTTCTCAATTTACCGTGTTCCTTCCCCAAGAAGAAAAAAATCAAGTTAATTCAACCAAATTTCAAGACCTCACCGCCTCGGACACCGTACCACCAACAACCCCCTTTTTCTCTATCTTTCGGTTGAACTATGCAGACATCTTTCTGTAATTGTGATCAAAAGGCAAGAATCTACGAGCAGATCTAAAGAAACTACATTTCCACCCATACTGCAACTGGTTGCCTTGCACATCCCCCATACACACTGCACATGACAGCTTCTCGTGAGTTGACCAACCACTAACCATCCCAAGAACCGGAAAGTCAGTGATAGTCCATAACAGGGCTGCCTTCATCACAAAATTCTTGCATATCGATTTATCATACGTCTAAACCCCTGTCTCCCACAACATCTTTAGTTCATCCACTAACGGTCGAAGGTACACATTAAGGTCTTTTGTAGGACTTTTATCCCCCGGAATGAGTAAAGTCAAAACAAATACGGATCCCTCAACACATCACGGTGGAAGATTATAAGCGACCATAATGACTGGCCAAACTGAGTACGGCTGGATAAAATTATTAAAAGGGCAAAAGCCATCAGTAGCCATGCCAAGCCTAACATTCCTAACTTCTTCCGCAAACTCATGATAATTTACATCAAATCTCTTCCATTCATCTCCATCCGCTGGGTGAGTCCGCTGACCAGGCACGACATCCCTTGTTCGATGCCAACTCATATGTTGAGTCGTATGAGACGACATGAATAGCCGCTGAAGTCTCGGGCAAGCAGAAAGTACCATAAGATTTTCCTAGGAACCTATTTCTCTTTCCCCCCACGTTTTGTAACCTTGTAGTGCGCTAAGCTGCATATATCACACTATCCCTTATCTCTGTCCTCCCCATAGTATAACATGCAATCCTTCTCACAAGCATCAATTTTTCGATACCCCATATTTAACCCCTTGACCATCTTCTTCACTTCGTAATAATTCGCAGGAAGAGTATGATCCTTGGGTAAGAACTGTCCAATTATAGCGAGTAAATCGTTGAAACCTCTCTCACTACAGTCGTGCTCATTCTTGAAGTGTAAGAGCTTTGTCACTGCAGAAAGCTTGGTGTCCAGTATCATTTAGGGATACATCACGACCCCTGATTCGAGATAAAGAATCGGTAAAAGGCAAGATTGTATCATTTGGCACTTGCTTCAAGACTACTTCAAGAAGGTTCATATTCAGCCCAGTCAATAGTAGTAGGGCCATAAGCATCGACCAACATCTCAACTGGATCATAGTGTTCGACGATGAATCCGTGGAATTGGTTGTTCCACAATATTTTCAATCACTTCGATTCCCCGTGATGAGTCCATAATGGCACCCATCCACAAATCCATGAGAAAATAAGTCGAATTTAATCTCGTCGACTTTCTTCCAAATCAGATTTTTACACTTGACACACGGGCATCGCATCTTCCTGTTCGGATCATCCGTATGTTCTAGTGCTTTGTTCAAGAAATCTAAAACCCCAACACGATAAGCTAAGACTAATCCCCTCCCATCACTAAGTATCCTACGGTACATCCAACTCCTATTTACCGACATTTTTAAACTACACGTATAACGCATTAAGCTAATTTGGATATTTATGCATGAATTAGATTTACCTAGTATCTCTACAGGACAGGGGTAAGGCTTCTATCCCATTATTGGATGCGTCTTGTCACTAGTGCAAACACGTTGAGTACGTTTCATGAGTTTCAAGAAAATTTCGGCAGCACCTCCCCATGGTCTCCAAGCACATGAAATAGACTAAGATAACTTAATCTAAGTATGCACTCTGAGATTATATAGAGATAACAGTCGATTAATCCTCAAAATAACAACAAATGTACAGTTTTGTATTTGCACCAGCCTAAGTGAGAGACATAACATCCAATAACAGTCCCAAACTGGGGACTGTTCGACATTCACCCCTACTGAGTGTATGTCAAACGGGTTTTTAAGTTTCAAAGTATAGTACATATATAATTGAAAATGCTACTTAGTTTATTGAAACTTGTGGCAAACTAAGCAAATGCTACTTAGTTTAATTATGAGAATTGTTATGTGGAATCTCTACTTGAGTCGACAACCGAAAAAAAAGGTCGTAGTTCCTGTTGTGTCCTATACTCGAATAATAAAGTTAATTCAATTACTACAAACATTCCTCACTGTTCCATCATAACAGATGACAACATCCCGAAGGAGTTCCATTAAGCTATTGAACAAAGTTTTAGCTTAAGCAACCCTCTAGATGAACGAACGATCACTTCTCTGCTAGGAATGAATCATCTCCCCATATAGGTCCAATCCATGATATAGACAGCTTCTCACCATTCCAGATTCCTCAAGTGGATAGTTCTCATACAAGAGGTGAGAAATTCTGTGAGAACTACCCATCTGAGGAATTCAGAGTGGTGAGAAGCTGTTTATATCACGGATTAGACCCATATGGGGAGATGATTCAATCCTATGAGAGAAGTGATCGTTCGCTCATGTAGAGGGTTGCTTAACCTAGAACTTTGTTCAACAACTTATTGGCACTCCTTCCGGATGTTTCCATCTATTATGATGGAACAGTGAGGAATGTCTGCAGTAATTCAATCACCTTTATTATTCGAGTATAGGACACAAACAAGAACTACGACCCTTTTTTTTAATTGTTGCCGAGGAACCGGTTGGAGTACTATTAGTTGCAACTGCTGAAAGTAGTATGCACACAAGCCAATCATGTTTGATGATAAAGCATATATTTTGTAACAATTTTATTCATTTATTAATAAAAAGTATTTATTTATTAAAGGCTTTTAATTATCTACATGATGCTGTTTTATAATATGTGATAAACCCATAGTTTTAAGCAATGCTTTTAGAATAATGATGATGATCATTCTAATGAGATCTAAATTCTTAGAAAGCTTAAAACTAAAATAGTTCCCAATCATTGGATTACTAAATTGGAGATTAGTGAATCCGGATAGATTGGTACATACGTTGCTTGCTCATTGGATGAGGATGATTGATTTTATGATCATTTGTGTGGAGACACTAAAGCAAGTATGTAGGTGCTTATTATAGAATAAGTTCACTGAACGTGGCTCGCTAAGGAATACCTAATGGAGTTTTACTTCACTGTCAATAGGAATTCTCAGTAGTGATATAGTAGTACAAGTAATCCTTGGACTTGAGATCATCATAGTGTCTTGTGTATGATGAGTTATACTTTGACTTATTCCTTAAGACCCTTAGGGTATATCAAAGGGTATGCTTGGGTATAGTAAGTTGTACATGGAGATAATGTATGATCAATAAAGAATCTACCACTTCTAATAAAAGAAGAGAAATGTCCTATGTGATTCGATAAATGACAACCCAAAGAGTCCTTGGTTAAAATGTAATGAAATTAGAAAGGAGTTTCTAATTTGCATTATTTGGTGTTGTGCATTTAAGGATCGAAATACATATAATTAAATAAAATAAGACTTGGCAAAGAATTCCATGTCTTATATTTAATTGGGACATGTATGGTGGAAGGATTTAATTGCATTACGGTATCTATTTACTCAAAGGTTCTTTTATGATTAATGTTGAAATCTATATTATCCGGAAAGTCGCGTTGATCGCTAGGGAGGCTTATCCTATTGTAGAATAAATATTATTTATTTAAATAAATTAATTGTTTAATTTATTTATTTAAATAAGATTAGAATTGTTCTAATTGATTTATTCACGTAGGTTTAATATGGAGAACCTAAAGGGTCACACCATAAAAGGAAGAATAATTATTTAAGAAGTTAATGACATAATCGTAATAATATGTTATGTATATTTAATTTAATCTATGGTGATAGAATAAATTAAATAGCTTAATATTTATTATTTAATATTTTAGAAATATTAAATATAAATTAATAAGAGGAGTCTTATTAATATTATTACAATTATTATTATTTTAATTTCTAAAAGAGTTTAGGAATTAATTTAATATAAGTATTCTCATTTATTCCTAATTGGATTAGGAAGAAAAATTAGTTAAAGGAGTTTAATTAATTATCTCTAATAAGATTAGGGAGCTTAATTAATTAAAAGAATTTTAATTAATTAAATAAATCCCAATTCCTTAATTGTTAGGTGGGTTGCCCACATCTATAAATAAGAGGAGTCTTATTATGGGTGATGTGGTTGTTGACTTTTACAACATACGTAATTCCAATAGTTGGGAGATACGCCTTTTCTATATAGAGAGAAAACTAGGGTTTGAGCCAAATACCCATCTTCTTGAATTCTTATTCTTCTTGGTGGATCACCTCTGAGGCCAAACACTTGGGTGGCTAACGTTGATCAAAGGAAGGAACCAAACCCGGTGGATTCAAGTTGAACCTTAAAAGGATTGGAAGTGAACTTGTACCGAGGAAGCTCGGATCTTCAAGGGTATGTTTGTTCTTCATATCTTTTCGTTTAATTAATAATTGTGCATAAAGGGTGATCCGGGTATATGGTTTGTAAAATTTTAAACTCTGATTTTTACACGTTTTCGCGCTTATTTTACAATTTTGATTGCGTTCATGAATATAACAAACCTAACAGTGGCATCGAGCCAAACCTTTATGCGAATTATTAATTGTTTTAATTTAATATGTATGTTGATATGTGTTTAGAACAATTTATTTGGGCATAATTTTATTGTATAAAATTTATTTAAAAAAAAAAAAACTTCTGTCATACGTGGATTGCAGAATTCATAAATGGTGGCCATGATTGATATTAAGACCACGTGAATTTTTTTTTAGGAAGGAATGGTTACTATTATATATATATAATTTAGTTAACAGTTTTTTTTTAAAGCAGCGTGGCAATCATTTTTGTTAATTAATCCTGTTAATTAACGTGAATCAACAGCTTCAAGGATTTTACAGGTGATTTTAAAAGTTGTACAAGTGATTCCTTTTTAAAAAGTTTCCTGCAGCGTGGCCCATGTAATCCGTGACATTTCACGTGATTTCAATTTTTTTTTAGGGTACGAATATTATATATATATATATATATATATATATATATATATTATACGGTTAAATATATATATATATATATTAATTATTTTATAATTAAAATAAAAGTTTATTTTAATTTTAAAATAAAAAGTTTATTTTAATATTAAAATAAAAAGGTTTATTTTAATTTTAAAATTAGAATTTCATGCTAACTAATTAGAGTTGGAATTGGATTCCATGATAACTAATTGGAGTTGAAATTGGATTATATTTTTCCTTAAATAAAGGAGTTTATTTAGATATGAAATAAGATTTCATATTATTCAAAATAAAGGAGTTTATTTGTGAATAGGAAAGAGAATCCTAATTTCCTTAAATAAAGGAGTTTATTTAGATATGAAATAAGATTTCATATTATTCAAAATAAAGGAGTTTATTTGTGAATAGGAAAGAATATCCGTGTTTCCTTTAATAATTTTTTTTTACATGGAATTGGATTCCATAATTAATTAAAATAAAGGAGTTTATTTTGATTAAAGATTTTGATTAAAATAAAATAGTTTATTTTATTCAAAATTGGATAAATTAAAATAAAATAGTTTTATTTTGATTTAAATTTAGATTTAAATAAAGGAGTTTATTTTGATTCAAAATTAGATTTTATACTAACTAAATTTTCCCATTAAATGATATCAATATATATATTGAATGTTTATTATTCATGAGATGAATGTTATTTATTGATACATATGGTGATGTGTATGATAATAAATGGGATTGATTATGGACTATTGACTAATATGATTGGATTTTATTTTAGTTGGATGCATGAATGTATGGGTTTTATTAAATGGGGTCTGCAGATTGCCTCGTCTTCTCTAATTTTTCTTAATGTAAATTCTATCTCCTCCTATGTACTTCCCTCGATCACGATCAAGGTTTCTATTTTTTTAAATAGTTTTGTAATAGGAATAGTTAGAATTAATTTTGAAAAATTAGAGATCAAGGAGCAAGGAGCGCTTGAAGACCCGTTTGTAATGGAGCCCAGGGTTTAAATGTAATAGTTATATTTAAATATTATTTCTTGCACCCCCTGGGGTTTGACCTTTTGGTTCACTTGGTGGCTCTAGTGAACCAAACTAGAATAAAAGTCCATAATCAATCCAAGTAGAATATAGTATTCTATATGTGCATGCCTATACTATATATATTATATATTATGCAAAACACTTCGCGTATGTTTATTAATACGACGCGTATTTATATATATATGTGCATGTATGCGCGCTAAACAAGATGAGACAATTAATAACAAACCCTCAATTTTATATTAAGTCCTAAGCGTTCAAAGATATTTGGAATATCGAACGTCAGCTTTCTAGCATGATAAAATTAATAGAGTATTAAATATTTAATATGAGTTTGTTGTGTTTCCACAAGGTGTATTAAGTATTTAAGATGTTAATTTATCACATTTGATGCTTATAAAGAAAATTGAACAATATTGTTTTGTTGTGTCACCACAAGGATGATATTTTTTCTTTTTGAATATATGGAGTGCTAGGTCGGACTTAACTTGGATAATTTTGATTTGGATGTGCCACCACTGATCAAAATAATCTAAGAGGCAAAAGAAAAGGAGTCAGATAGTTGATGTAATTGACAAAAGTTGTCTACCTATTTATTTATATATAGTTTGTTGTGTCACCACAAGGCTATATACATTTGAAATGGGATCCTTATTCTCACTAGCAAATCTTTAATCAGATTTTGCCGAACTATATTAATGAGGGTAATATAGTTTGAAGAAAATAGTGGGAGATACCAATATAAAACAAGACCTAATTTATTTTGGTAATTAATAAAAGAATGTATGTTAAAATGTTGTTAATTACAAATTCATTTACAGAATTTTACAATGTATAAAATTACTATCACTGCGAAGCATATTAGATGCTAAATTAACCAGACCAAATTAAATGGATTGGTTAAGGAATTTGAGAATAGTTCTCATAGCTGAAAAGCTATCTTATATCCTTAATCGCCTATCCTCGCAATGGTTGCGCACAATGCCTCGAGGAAAGAGATTGCTACTTTTAGAAAGTGGCAAGATGATGCCTGATTGGCTCAATGCATCATGCTCGCATCCACGAGTAACGAGCTTCAGCCACAAGATGAAACTATGGATGTTCTACTATATTCACCGCACATCAAGTAGTTGATGGTGAAGAAAGTAGGACCGATAGATATCGAGATATCTAAGGAGCTCTTCCGATCTAGAATGGCCAATGGCACTATAGTATGCATAAAAAGTTCTTAACATAATCAATTTGATTGATTAATTAGACAACTTGTTTTGTCATGGATGGAGAGTTGAGCCAAGATTTGATCTTGCACTCACTCCCGGACTCCTTTCACAATTGTTGTGAATTTTTCATATGAACAAGCTAGATATCGACTTCCCGATTTGCTTAACATATTGAAAAATGTTGAGAGTCACTTTCCAACCAAGAAAGATCAAGTCTTCTTGGTAGGGGCCAAAGGATTTTTACAAAAGAAGAACGATTCAAAGAAGGTAAATAGAAAGGCATAAACAAAGGATAATAAGAACAAAAGCGTCACGGATAGCAAAGGAGCTTGCTTCCACCGCAATAAGCCCGGACCTTTGGAAAGAAAGCTGCGAGAAGGATCTTGCAGAGGCTAACCAAAAAAGCTTAGTGAAGTTTTGCCATAATCTGCTTTTTTGTTCATGATTGAAATAAATTTTTCTTTAAGTCAAGGTTCTACTTGGGTATTGGATACCGACTTTGGTTATCATAAATATAGATTTATGAAGGACCAAAGAAGTAGAAAGCTAAACAAATATAAGTAATCCCTATGCGGAAAATGTAGCAAAGGTTGCCATATTAGCCATAGAAACTTATAGTTTAGCAATGCCTACGAGCAAATCTATTAAGTCGATAAGTTGTTATTGTATTCCAATTCTTGTTAAAAATATTATTTCCATTTTATTGTTGGACAATGAAATCTTTGGTATTATAATTAAGAACAATTGTTGTTCTATTTATAATAATAATGTTTTGTATAGAACTGGAATATTACTTAATGGATTTTGTATACTTGATTTACGTGAAAATAATTTTGTAAATTGAACAAACTAGTATAAGAAAAGGAGATGATCATTCAAAGAGTTGAATGTGTGTATTTGCTGAAATACAAGTGTGAATTATTTGAAAGGTTCAAAGAATTCAGAAGTGAAACAAATTGGCAAAGTATTAAGATTCATTGATTAGATCAAGGAATAAATACTTGAGCAATAAGTTTCTAGATCATCTCAAATGGTTTTCTCATAATGGACACATCTTGATACGCAATAATTGATTGATGTATCTGAATGGAAAAATTCGTACCTTGTTGGACATGGTGCGGTCCATAATGATTTTGCCGACATTCCAGTATTCTTCTGGGATAATGTCCTAGAAATGGCTGCATATCTACGAAAATGGTAACCTCAAAATCTGGCCCCAAGACTCCATAAAAGTTATGGACGGGGAGGATTCCTAATCTTAAGTATGCTAAGATAACGGGTTGTCCAACTTACGTGAAAAGGTTTCAAAGGATAAGTTTGGGATAAGATTTTATAAGTGTCGATTTGTGGGACATCCTAAAGTAAGTTTAGGGTATATGTTCTATATGTTGGGTTTTGTGAAAATCAAAGTAGCAATCAAATTAAAAATTTAGCGGAAGCGAAATAAAATCAGATTTTAAAATTTTTTCACAAACCAATTACCCGGATCATCCTTTATGCATATTATTAATTAAACAAAGTATAAGAAATTATGAAATCATACTCTTGTAGAAACGAGCTTCCTCAGGTACGAGTTCACCTCCTACTTCTCCGCGATCTCCTTGAATCTCCGGGTAGATATCTTCCTTTGATCAATGTAAGCCACCCAAGTGTATGGCCTCTAGAGGTGATCCACCAAAGAAGAAGAATTTTCAAGAAGAAGGGGTATTGGCTCAAACCCTAGTTTTTCCTATCTCAGATAGAGAAAATGAGGCGTACTCTCCAACTCTAGGAATTACGTATATTAGATATCCGATATAAGACTCCTCTTATAAAGATATCATGTAACCTATTTTAATTAAAATAAGGTATTATTTATTTAATTAAACTCTTTTAATTAAATGGGCTCCCCTAATCCTATTAGGGTAATTAATTAAACTCCTTTAACTAATTTTCCTTCCTAATCCAATTAGGAATAAATGAGAGTACTTATATTAAATTAATTCCTAAACTTTTAGAAATTAAATAATAATAATTGTAATAATATTAATAAGACTCCTCTTATTAATTTATATTTAATATTTCTAAAATATTAAATAATAAATATTAAGCTATTTAATTTATTCTATCACCATAGATTAAATTAAATATACTTAACATATTATTACAATTATGCCATTAACTTCTTAAATAATTATTCTTCCTTTTATGGTGTGACCCTTTAGGTTCTCCATATTAAACCATTTGTGAATAAATCAATTAGAAACAATTCTAATCTCATTTAAATAAATAAATTAAACAAATAATTTATTTAAATAAATAATATTTATTCTACAATAGGGATAAGCCTCCCTAGCGATCAACGACTTTCCAGATAATATAGATTTCAACATTAATCATAAAAGAACCTTTGAGTTAATAGTTACCGTACAATTCAATCCTTCCACCATACAATGTCCCAATTAAATATAAGACATGGAATTACTGTCAAGTCTTATTTTATTTAATTATATGTATTTTCGATTCCTAAATGAACAACTCTAATGAATGCAAATTAGAAACTACTTTCTAATTTCATTCCACCTCGCCAAGGATTCACAGGTTGTCATTTATCGAATCACATAGGACATTTCTCCTTTTACTAGAAGTGGTAGATTCTTTATTGATCATTCATTATCTTCATATATAACTTATTACACCCAAGCATACCCTTTGATATACTCTAAGAGTCTTAAGGAATAAGTCAAAGTGTAATTCATTATATATAAGATACTATGATGATCTCAAGTCTAAGGATCATTTGTACTACTATCTATCACTGAGAATTCCTATTGGCGGGTAAGTAAAACTCCATTAGGTATTCCTTAGCGAGTCAACGTTCGGTGAACTTATTCTCTAATAAGCACCTACATACTTGCTTTAGTGTCTCCACACAAATGATCATGAGATCAATCATCCTCATCCAATGAGCAAGCAACGTATGTACCAATCTATCCGGATTCACTAATCCCCAATTTAGTAATCCAATGATTGGGAACTATTTTAGTTTTAAGCTTTCTAAGAATTTAGATCTCATTAGAATGATCATCATCATTATTCTAAAAGCGTTGCTTAAAACTATGGGTTTATCACATATTATTAAAAACGACACCATGTAGATAATAAATGCCTTTAATAAATAATTCTTTTATTAATAAATAAATAAATAAGATTGATTACACAGTATATGCTTTATCATCATACATGATTGGCTTGTATGCATAATACTTTCAATCTCCCACTTGCACTAAAGCCAATCGCCGTGGTATCTCATACCCATCTTCTATAAGTGACGATCAAACCTTTGTTGTGTTAACGCTTTAGTAAATGGATCTCGCAATATTGTCTTGAGAGTCCACACGCTCCGGTGGTGACGCTCTCTTTCAATGATCTCTCCGATCAAATGAAATCGCCGCAACACGTGTTTGGATTTACGATGAGACACGGGTTCCTTAGCACTGCACAACTCCAAAGTGTTGTCCGCGAATAAAACCTTTGGTCCTTTAATGCTAGAAACCACACCAAGTTCGAGAATGAACTTCTTCATCCAAACGACTTCCTTTGCGACTTCACTTGCGGCTATGTACTCTGCCTCATCCTTTGAATCAACAATCTGTTTCTTTGCTTGGAACTTTTCCAACTCACTGCGCCACCGTTTAAGGTAAACACATACCCGAAATGGATTTATTGTCATCTTGGTCATTTGAAAACTTGAGTCCAGAAGCCCTCTAGTTTTAATTCG